>CAUDMG010001814.1:1187500-1230000 GCA_958450375.1 Homarus gammarus
ACTATATAGAGTTGAATGTCCTTTATATCGAGGGTTCATTAGATGTGAAACCCTCCATCTAACGGACTATATAGAGATGAAATTCCGGTATATGGAGGTTTCACCATATAATTTGAACATTACAAATTATTAAAACAATTATCAAGAATTCTTCAAACAGATAGACCATAGTCAGCATTATTAGGTGTGTTAGGTTATAGGGAGGCATAGTGGGCATAGTGAGCTATTTAACCATTGTGTTAGGTTATAGGGAGGCATAGTGGGCATATTGAGCTATATAACCATTGTGTTAGGTTATAGGGAGGCATAGTGGGCATATTGAGCTATATAACCATTGTGTTAGGTTATCGGGAGGCATAGTGGGCATAGTGAGCTATATAACCATTGTGTTAGGTTATAGGGAGGCATAGTGGGCATAGTGAGCTATATAACCATTGTGTTAGGTTATATATACATAGTCATTGTTACTAGTTATATAATAGATCTATTATGTGAGCTACGAAGGTAAAGATAGTGTGTTTGAGTGATGAAATATAACCTGGCTTCCCCCTAATACAGGTAAGCACTTCCTATTGGCTGTTGTTGTTACCTGTCGCTTTAATGACTTTACCTGTGTTTTTGTGGCTTCGTTTAAATTTACCTGGTGGTGGTGATTGTTATTGTGTGAGTTGTGTTAAGTGTAATGTGTGTTTGTGGGTGTGTGTGTTTGTGGAGGGTTTGTGTGGGTAGTGTTTTTATGTATTTATACTGTGTGTGTGTGTGTGTGTGTGTGTGTGTGGAGGAGGAGGAGGAGGAGGAGGGGGTAGGCTAGGAAGATTCATGGTTGTAGAGGAAGACTTGAGAGGAGAAGGAGGAGGAGACAGAAGGAGGTTAGGAGGGAGGCACAGGGGAGAGGGTGAGGAGGACGAGGAGGTAGGAGGAGTCATGTACTGAGAGGAAGCCGTATGAGAGAGCTGTGGTGAATGTACTAACAGATTAACCACGTTACCCTGAACTAAAGTCTCTCTCTCTCTCTCTCTCTCTCTCTCTCTCTCTCTCTCTCTCTCTCTCTCTCTCTCTCTCTCTCTCTCTCTCTCTCTCTCTCTCCCTGCCTGGTAATGTCAGTGTGTAGATGGACGTTGAATGACAGGACAATCCCCAAGTTGGAATAGCAGATCTGAGTGACACGCCAATCCCAACTTGAATAACCCACATGTTCCTACCTCCCCTCCCTACCTCCCCTTCCTCTCTCCCCTTCCTCTCTCCCCTCACTCTTCCCCCCTCACTCTCTCCCTCTCCCCCCCTACCTGTCCTTCACCTGTCGCTACTTCTCTCCTTTATCCAGTGATTAATGTCTTACTCTTACTTACTTCCTCAGGTGATATAAACTGGGGTGTCTAATCTTCAGGTGATATAAACTGGGGTGTCTAATCTTCAGGTGATATAAACTGGGGGTGTCTAATCTTCAGGTGATATAAACTGGGGTGTCTAATCTTCAGGTGATATAAACTGGGGTGTCTAATCTACAACTGAATCTTATTTGCAACTTTGGAAATCATTTGTCAGGTTGTGTTTAACAGGTAAGGGGGAAGATTAACCTGAAGATTAAACACCCTAACGCTAACCTAACCTAACCTATCCTAACCTAACTCTAATCTAACTCTAATCTAACTTAACCTAACCTATCCTAACCTAATCTAACTCTAATCTAATTTAACCTAACCTACAGTATATCACATGACCGATGGCCACTCTTGATTTTTTATTTTTATATTTTTTTTTTGCATATTAATCCTTTCACTTTCGTATTGTAAAAAAAAAATAAAAATGAAATACACACATGCATATATTTTTAACATTTAATTTATAAACTGTATATATATTTTTTTTTACATGTCTCTGGGTTAGCGGGTGGGGGTGAGAGTGGAGTGGGGTGGAGTGGGGTAGGGGTGGAGTGGAGTGGGGTAGGGGTGGAGTGGGGTGGAGTGGGGGTAGGGGTGGGGTGGAGTGGGGGTAGGGGTGGAGTGGGGTGGGGTGGGGTGGAGTGGGGGTAGGGGTGGGGTGGGGTGGGGTGGAGTGGGGGTAGGGGTGGGGTGGAGTGGGGGTAGGGGTGGAGTGGGGTGGGGTGGGGTGGAGTGGGGTGTTGACATGTCGGCCATTGGATTTCTGTATTTGTTAACGATCATTTTTTTTCGGATGGTATTATAACTGTGGATGTTTATTTATATTATCTCTCTCTCTCTCTCTCTCTCTCTCTCTCTCTCTCTCTCTCTCTCTCTCTCTCTCTCTTTCTTCTTCTTCTTTCCCTCCCCTACTCCTCTTCTTCATTCTTTCCTCGTTTCTGCTTCTCTCTTCTTCCTCCTTCGACACACACACACACGCACACACACACACACGTCATCACCAATAATCCGCTTGTTGTAATCCTTGTCATATAACACGGGATTTAAACGTGTCATTAGAATTTAACTAACCTTGGTTTTCATTGATTCCGGATTTAACTAACCTTGGATTTAAAGTACCCTGGATTTAACTACACCCGGATTTAACTGATCATTAATTAAAGTAACCTCGGATTTACTTGACCCTGGATTTAATTAAACCGGGATTTAACTGACCTCAGATTTATCTAACCCCGGAATTATATGACCAGGGGGGGGGGGGGGGTAAAGGTCCCAGGCAGCCAGTTATCCGGGAAACCACTGGAGTTGACAGACTTAATTAGCTCATTGGGGTGAAACTACGAAGATTCTCAGAGGTTCGTAAGAGAGAAATTATACCTTGTAATTGGAGGTATGCGCAGGTGTCTAATTAGCTCAGTTAAGATACAACAACAAAGGTAGATTCTCAAAAGTTCGTAAGGTTAATTATATTCGTACAGGTGTTAAAAAACGTTTAATTAACCCACTTAAGGTAATGCCTGAAAAGTTAGTAAGTTAAATTTTTCTCATTAGTAGAGATGTTAATATAATGCGTAATGTAACTTCCTTAATGGCGTTAGAATTACTCTGAGACTGAACTGTATGTCGGGCGTCCTGTAGTCTCAAGTTAAGAGCGAGATAATTGTTGTTTATGTGTGTGTGTGTGTGTGTGTGTGTGTGTGTCGTATCTTATCTTATGTGAGTTAATTAGATTCATTCTCACACCTATACGAATATATCTCGCCGTGACCTTCCTATATGACCTCGTTTGACCCTATATCTCGCCGTGACCTTATACGACCTCGTTTGACCCTATATCTCGCCGTGACCTTTCTTATATGACCTCGTTTGACCCTATATCTCGCCGTGACCTTTCTTATATGACCTCGTTTGACCCTATATATCGCCGTGACCTTTCTTATATGACCTCGTTTGACCCTATATCTCGCCGTGACCTTTCTTATATGACCTCGTTTGACCCTATATCTCGCCGTGACCTTCCTATATGACCTCGTTTGACCCTATATCTCGCCGTGACCTTATATGACCTCGTTTGACCCTATATCTCGCCGTGACCTTATATGACCTCGTTTGACCCTATATCTCGCCGTGACCTTTCTTACATGACCTTGTTTGACCCGGGGAACATTAAGCCTGGCGTGGTACCCCAGCGAGGCCCGACATCAGGGTATATTTTTCAAGCGGGTCTTACCTTTCCGCTGTAACACCGTTCATTAATCTTCCGCGCCTCCCCTCCCACGCCCACACGCCACGCCACGCCTCCAGGCTTCCGAGAGAGGCTTCCGGAGATGCTTATGGATGAGTCTTTCAAGGGAGGTTTCCGAAAGCCTCTCTGGGATATTTATATGGCTAGGGTTCACGAGAATGGTTACCAGGAAAGGTTGTAGGGAGGCTTCCGAGAGAGGTTTCCGGGGATGAGTAGGTGTGTCTGATGAGAGAGGTTTAATAATGAGTTTTGCGAGAGAGAGAGACTCCGGGGAGGTTTCCAGGCGCCCCGTTTCATGAGCCATGATGTTGTTAGGCGCTTAAATCCTGGTTAACCTTAATGGTGAATGAGGCTTCCAATGTGGATTCCATTACAATACCGCCATATGAGGTTTCCAGGGAAGAAGGGTTTCCGGGTGAGGCTTTTATGTGGAAGAAACCTTAATTAATCTCCTACCTGTGCACCTCAAGGTTTCCAGGGAAGATTGAATGAAGCTTCCACGAGAGGTTTCCGATTGCGTGTGACTTTCGGGAGAGGTTTCCGATTGAGTGTGACTTTAAGAATAGATTTCCGTTTGCGTGAGGCTTCCAGGAGAGGTTTCCAGTTGAGAATGGTGTCCGGGGCAAGGTTTTCAAGTGGGGGTTCTCCACTGGGTGAGGCGTCTCGTGATTAGGTCAAGGGAGGATGAAGAGAGTGAGAAGAGTCTTTTGATGTGACCGAACCAAAGTTAATGAGCCGATAGTGGAGAGAGAGAGAGAGAGAGAGAGAGAGAGAGAGAGAGAGAGAGAGAGAGAGAGAGAGAGAGAGAAATCTTAGCTCTTAAATAACTGGAGTTAATATGTGTATTCTCTTCTTGCTTACAGGTGAGTTCCCGCCCACACACCTGTACGCCAACACACCTGTATGTCTTTACACCTGTACGTCTTCACACACCTGTACGCCCACACACCTGTACGCCCATACACCTGTAGGCCCACACAGGTAAGATGGGCGTGAGGGCGTAGGAAGCCATAGAGAGCGTGGCAGGGAGTGAAGACTTTGAGGGCGGCAGGTAAGTGGATTACCTTCGGCAGGTGACCTCACCCCCCCCCCCCCCCTAATGTAAGCACCTGCTCAGTGGAGGATCGATGTCGTTAACTAAGGATCGTCCGGGACTCCTATTTAACGAGGGGACAAGACCTTCATTCGGGGGGAGGAGGAGGATCAGAAGAGGGTAGATGATGGAGGAAAAGGAGGATGTAAGAGGAGGAAGAGGATAAGGGAAGGAGAGAGGAGTGACACGGTTAAGAGGGAAGGTCAGGGGTCAAGGTCAGTGAGTACGGTGGGTGTGACCTGGAGGGGGAGGACACCTTGGTTGAATGCAGTCCCTCGCTGGGTGGATAGTGGCTTGTTGTTGTTGTTGTTTTCTCGTCTCTTGTTCTTTTATGATTCTTTATTAATGTTGATATATACATACATACATACATACATACATACATACATACATACATACATACATACATACATACGTACATACATACACACACAACAACAACAACCACTAAAAACAGACATACACACCCTCGTTCAATATAGCAGTTATGACGTATAATAAAATAGACAAAAACAATTAAGTAAAAACGAAGCGATAAAATAAAACTGAATATAAACAAGACAATAGTAGAAATATAGACGATATGACTATAGTAAAAATATAGACGATATGACTATAGTAAAAATATAGACGATATGACTATAGTAAAAATATAGACGATATGACTATAGTAAAAATATAGACGATATGACTATAGTAAAAATATAGACGATATGACTATAGTAAAAATATAGACGATATGACTATAGTAAAAATATAGACGATATGACTATAGTAAAAATATAGACGATATGACTAGTAAAAATATAGACGATATGACTATAGTAAAAATATAGACGATATGACTATAGTAAAAATATAGACGATATGACTATAGTAAAAATATAGACGATATGACTATAGTAAAAATATAGACGATATGACTATAGTTAAAAAATATAGACTATATGACTATAGAAAAAATATAGACGATATGACTAGTAAAAATATAGACGATATGACTATAGTAAAAATATAGACGATATGACTATAGTAAAAATATAGACGATATGACTATAGTAAAAATATAGACGATATGACTATAGTAAAAATATAGACGATATGACTATAGTAAAAATATAGACGATATGACTATAGTAAAAATATAGACGATATGACTAGTAAAAATATAGACGATATGAACAGAGTAATAACAATAAAACTCACTTGGTTATGTATAAGAGTTGATGACTTAAGCAATCAGCGTTAAGTGATCCTTGAACCTCATGCTCGAGGCCAGTAGCAGTGGAGTGGGTGGAGGACGATGGTTAGAGGAGGATGAGTGGGTGGGTGGGTGGATGAGCAAGTGGGTGGGTGTTTATTTGCTTGTTTATGTCCCCTAGAGAGAGAGAGAGAGAGGGCGGTGGATGGGTGGTTGAGTGGGTGTGTTTGTGTAAGTGGGTGGGTGGGTGGGCAAGTGGGTGGGTGTTTATTTGCTTGTTAATGTTTCCTACAGAGAGAGGGAGAGAGCGGTGGTTAAGTGGGTGGTGGGTGGGTGAGAGGCTCTGGTTGTGAACGTTCCCTAGAGATTGAGGGCGGAGGGAGGTAATGACCCTAGGGGGTGAGAGAGGGTGGAGGGTCTTAGTTAAGTGTTGTCTCACTACTTGGGGAAGAGGGGAAGGAGGAAGAGTAGGAAGAGGGGAAGGAGGAAGAGGAGAAGGAGGAAGAGTAGGAAGAGGGGAAGGAGGAAGAGGGGAAGGAGGAAGAGTAGGAAGAGGGGAAGGAGGAAGAGGAGAAGGAGGAAGAGTAGGAAGAGGGGAAGGAGGAGGAGTAGTAGTAGTGAAGTAGGTGAGGCATGAATCAACCTAGTGTCCACACCATCAAAGGTAAACACAGCAGTGGACCTAACCTAACCTCTCTCTCTCTCTCTCTCTCTCTCTCTCTCTCTCTCTCTCTCTCTCTCTCTCTCCCTGGGCAGGATATATATCATGATAGGAAGGACCCGGCGGAGACTAAAGAGGACTGGAGTCATATTTGGAGAGGGGGGGGACGTTGGAGGGAATGTTGGAGGGAATGGATGGAGGGACGTGTGAGGGAGGGAATAAAGGGATTGTTGGAGAGAGTCGAGATCACCTGTGAATGGGAAGTAAAAGAAAAATGAAGAATAAAAGATGGAGGTACAAAGAGAATGAAAATAACTATGGTGAAAGTAGAAAGAGGCGACATGAAAGAGAAAGACAGGAATGTAAATAGAAATGGAATGGAGAGAAAGTAGGAATAGAAAGAACAGGAATGGAGAGAGAGAGAGAGAGAGAGAGAGAGAGAGAGAGAGAGAGAGAGAGAGAGAGAGAGAGAGTAACCAGATAAGTGGAAATAAAGGAGATGTTATGACAGGAAATTGAATTACCGACGTTTATTAGGGAGAGTAAGGGAGAGTAAGGGAGAGTAAGGTAGAGTAAGGTAGAGTAAGGGAGAGTAAGGTTGACCCTCAAAGCAATAATGATAATAATAACAAAATAACATCACTACCACCACCACCACCGTCACCACTACCACCACCACCACCGTCACCACTAACACGACCACCACCGTCACCACTAACACGACCACCACCGTCACCACTACCACCACCACCACCGTCACCACTACCACCACCACCACCGTCACCACTACCACCACCACCACCGTCACCACTAACACCACCACCACCGTCACCACTAACACCACCACCACCGTCACCACTACCACCACCACCACCGTCACCACTAACACGACCACCACCGTCACCACTACCACCACCACCACCGTCACCACTACCACCACCACCACCGTCACCACTACCACCACCACCACCGTCACCACTACCACCACCACCACCGTCACCAATACCACCACCACCGTCACCACTAACACGACCACCACCGTCACCACTACCACCACCACCACCGTCACCACTAACACGACCACCACCGTCACCACTACCACCACCACCACCGTCACCACTACCACCACCACCACCGTCACCACTAACACCACCACCACCGTCACCACTACCACCACCACCACCGTCACCACTACCACCACCACCACCACCGTCACCACTACCACCACCACCACCACCGTCACCACTACCACCACCACCACCGTCACCACTACCACCACCACCACCGTCACCACTACCACCACCACCACCGTCACCACTACCACCACCACCACCGTCACCACTAACACGACCACCACCGTCACCACTACCACCACCACCACCGTCACCACTACCACCACCACCACCGTCACCACTAACACCACCACCACCACCGTCACCAATACCACCACCACCACCGTCACCACTAACACGACCACCACCGTCACCACTACCACCACCACCACCGTCACCACTACCACCACCACCACCGTCACCACTAACACCACCACCACCACCGTCACCAATACCACCACCACCACCGTCACCACTAACACGACCACCACCGTCACCACTACCACCACCACCACCGTCACCACTACCACCACCACCACCGTCACCACTAACACCACCACCACCGTCACCAATACCACCACCACCGTCACCACTACCACCACCACCACCGTCACCACTACCACCACCACCACCACCGTCACCACTACCACCACCACCACCGTCACCACTACCACCACCACCACCGTCACCACTACCACCACCACCACCGTCACCACTACCACCACCACCACCGTCACCACTAACACGACCACCACCGTCACCACTACCACCACCACCACCGTCACCACTACCACCACCACCACCGTCACCACTAACACCACCACCACCACCGTCACCACTACCACCACCACCACCGTCACCACTAACACGACCACCAACCACCACCACCACCGTCACCACTACCACCACCACCACCGTCACCACTAACACCACCACCACCACCACCGTCACCACTACCACCACCACCACCGTCACCACTACCACCACCACCACCGTCACCACTACCACCACCACCACCGTCACCACTACCACCACCACCACCGTCACCACTACCACCACCACCGTCACCACTACCACCACCACCGTCACCACTACCACCACCACCACCGTCACCACTACCACCACCACCACCACCGTCACCACTACCACCACCACCACCGTCACCACTACCACCACCACCACCGTCACCACCACCACCACCACCACCACCGTCACCACTACCACCACCACCACCACCGTCACCACTACCACCACCACCACTGTCACCACTACCACCACCACCACCGTCACCACTACCACCACCACCACCGTCACCACTACCACCACCACCACCGTCACCACTACCACCACCACCACCGTCACCACCACCACCACCACCACCACCGTCACCACCACCACCACCACCACCGTCACCACTAACACCACCAACCAAAAGTTAACGAAAAAGGAACAAGAAAAAAGAATCAGAAAGGGAAGGAAGGGAAGACTATAAAACCACAAAGAGAGAGAGAGAGAGAGAGAGAGAGAGAGAGAGAGAGAGAGAGAGAGAGATGATGATAATAATGTGAGTGAATAGTGAAGAATGTAATTACTTTAATAACTGTAGGGGGGCAAGAGAGAGAGAGAGAGGGAGGGAGAGGGAAGAGGAGGAGGAAAGAAGGGCAAGAGACAGTGTGTAGAGAAGGAATAGAGGGAGGAGAGAGGGCAACGGAAGCAAGGGAGGGAGGTCAACAGGGTAATTAACAGATCAACTACAAAAGCTAAATTACTGTTAACAGAAGTAAGGTTGTCATTAGCCCCCCCCCCCCCACACACACGACAGTAAGGGCGTGTGAAGAGGGGAATGAGAGGAAAATTGAATAAATAGGGGAAGAAGGGTAGGGCGTGATGTGGAGACGTGAGAGGAATATGATAAAGGAGGTGAGAGATGGAATGTGGAGAGGAAGAGAGAGGAAAAGATAATGATGGAATGTGGTAGAGAGAGAGAGAGAGAGAGAGAGAGAGAGAGAGAGAGAGAGAGAGAGAGAGAGAGAGAGAGAGAATACGCTTGAAGATATGGAATATGAAAAGGGGAGATAAAATAAAGTGTGAAAGAAAAGAAAGAGAATAAGACAGGTTGGAAATTGTGTGTGTGTGTGGGGGGGGGGGGGGTTGACACACACACACTGGGACACTCACACACACACACGTATGCATGTAATTTGCACCGAGGTCAACACGAACTCTCCCAAGCTCTCACACTTTCGGTATTCTCACTCCTTCTCTCTCTCACTTCTCTCACTCTCTCACTTCTCTCTCACTTCTCTCTCACTCTCATTTATTCTCTCACAACACTCATTCTTTCATCGATGTTTGTTTATCTCTCTCTCTCTCTCTCTCTCTCTCTCTCTCTCTCTCTCTCTCTCTCTCTCTCTCTCTCTCTCTCTCTCTCTCTCTCTCACACCCTGGGTTCAACATCTCATTAAATTAGGCTCTACAAACTTTGATTTTAATCCACCTTGGGCCTGATGTTGTCCGGTTATTGTATTGGGCCGGATACTACCAAGGCCAGATACGAACATGACCTGTGATGCCACCAGAACCGGATCTTACCGGGGCCAGATCCTGTCAGGGCCAAATCCTGTTAAGGTCGGATACTACTAGGGCCGGATTATACTAGAGCCGGGTGTGTCAGGGCCGGATACTGCCAGAGCTGATAGGACCAGGGCCTCCCAAAGTAGAGAGAGAGAGAGAGAGAGAGAGAGAGGGAGAGAGAGAGAGAGAGAGAGAGAGATTAGGTGAAGAGGTAGAGAGAGGAGAGTGTAACCGGATATCGGTGCCAATTAAAGGAATCAGTGGTGGCCATCTTTGAGTGTGTGTGTGTGTGTGTGTGTGTGTGTGTGTGTGTGTGTGAAAATAAAGCAGTAAATTAAAGAAATTGATGATAGAATTGAATGAAGACCAAGAATCAACAGTGAAGCAACGTAGAGAGAGAGAGAGAGAGAGAGAGAGAGAGAGAGAGAGAGAGAGAGGTGCCGCTAGCTAGGTCAAGTTACACAGGGGCTTATACGCGTACTGTTGGTGTTGTATTGGGTTGTGTTGCAGGTGGTGTGTGTGTCCTTCCTTCCTTCCTTCCTTCCTTCCTTCCTTCAAAATATCATAATACATCGTCTGTCTGTCTGTTACTCTCTCGTTATTAACTACAGGCATTTAATGGACTCTTTAACCACCTATTCCAAATTAGACCAATTTCACGCTCGTGGTTCCAAGATTTAGTCGTTCCAATTCCATCTATTAATGGGTTTAGTAATTGTTTGTTTGTTAAAGACTGTGTTTGTCTGTTTCTGTGGGTTTCCTGTGTGTGTTCCCCTGTTCTCCCGTGTGTTCATTTGTTCCCCCGTGTGTTCCCCTGTTCTCCCGTGTGTTCATTTGTTCCCCCGTGTGTTCCCCTGTTCTCCCGTGTGTTCATTTGTTCCCCCGTGTGTTCCCCTGTTCTCCCGTGTGTTCATTTGTTCCCCCGTGTGTTCCCCTGTTCTCCCGTGTGTTCATTTGTTCCCCCGTGTGTTCCTCTGTTCCCGTGTGTTCATTTGTTCCCCCGTGTGTTCCTCTGTTCCCGTATGTTTCTAGCCCTACCAACTATATCTTAACTACAGTACTAAGAATACGATTTTCAACTCTAATAATACTTTCCATAATCCATCGTATCTAAATTGCTAGTAATCTGTTCGTGTGTTGTGAATTCCTAGCAGTCAGAATACAGACGCGGTTCATAATTCATTTCCTGCCTGTAACTCCCAGCAACAACGCATTACAGATTACAGTACAGGTATATGTCGAAAAGAAGTTGGTTCACCTGTAGGTTTGTTCCTCCCTAGTTTATTTCACCTGATTATTATTATTATTATTATTATTAAGCATTTTAACTCTACCTGGGGGTGTTTAGTTACGTTTGGTTTGGTTAGGTTTGGTTAGGTTAGGTTAGGTTAGTATTAGGGCTTGGTTAGGTTAGGGTGTTTAAGCATGTGGTGAAGTTAGTTAAGGTGGCTAATATGATAATGAGAGAAAGAACGAGGAAAAGTGAGGAAGGAGAAAGTGAGAAAAGAGGAGAGAGAAGGCAACACAAAAAAAGAGGAGAAAATGAGTGATAATGGACGAGACGAAAGAGAGAGAAGGGGGAAAGTAAGAAAGGGGGAGGAGAGAATGAGTGATGGTAGACGAGGAGAAAGTGAAAAAGTAGAAGTAAGTAAGTACGAAAGGAAACAAGAAAGAAAGAAAGAGAAAGTAAGTTTATGGTCTCAGATGCCAGCAGCTACCAGTCCGAGAATGAGCACGACCCATAGTCCAAACACAATGAATCGTTTATATTTTGAATTCCGATAGAAACACGTTCCAGGGCACTCCAGAGGCATGTTCCAGGGCACTCCAGAAGCATGTTCCAGGGCACTCCAGGGGCTTGTCCCAGGGCACTCCAGAGGCATGTCCCAGAGCACTCCAGAGGCATGTTCCAGGGCACTCCAGAGGCATGTCCCAGGGCACTCCAGAGGCATGTTCCAGGGCACTCCAGAGGCATGTCCCAGACCACTCCAGAGGCATGTTCCAGGGCACTCCAGAGGCATGTCCCAGAGCACTCTAGAGGCTTGTTCCAGGTTCCAGATCACTCCAGCGACTTGTTCCATGTTCTTGAACAATCCAGAGGCTTATTCCAGGTTTCAGAGCACTCCAAAGGTTTATTCCAGGTTCCAGAGCACTCCAACGGCTCGTTCCATATTACTCCAGTCTTGTTCCAGGTTCCAGCTCTTAGATTCTCACCGTTCCAGTAGCAATATTTCACCAAGGACAATAACATCATGTTGAATTTAGTACCGTATGGCCCAAGGTCTAGCAAGTGTGTGTGTGTTTGTGTGTGTGCGTGTGTGCGTGTGTGCGTGTTCATTCGTTACTAGTTTAGAGAGATTAATTCACCTGAAGATTGGACACCCTAGTTTAATTCACCTAAAGATTAAAGACACAAATGGTAAACTAATCTAACCTAACCTGAACTGGAACCTAACCTAACCCAACATGTCAGTCGCTGCATGATCCAGTAGTTAAACATAGACTAACAGCCATACAGACCCTTGATTCCAACAACTTAATTATACCGTTTGTCATTGACTTGTGATCCTGGAGACAGCTGCTACACCCAGACCAACACAGCCAGGTACACTAGTAGCTGACGGCCCCTTGTTTATATACAGTATACATGGTGGTGTGTTAAATACATATACAGTTATACATATTTGTCTCGTGTATGTATCATGTAAGGAAATATACTCTTGGTAAACGTTAAATACATATATATATACATTTGATTTAAAGGAACATTACTCTTGCTAAGTGTTTTATTACATAGGTATACTTATATTGCATGTATATTTAGTTAAAAGGAAAAATACTATTGAAAAGTTTTAAACCTGAGAGCTTGAAGAAGATAAACTAAGATCGTGAATTCATTTTTTTTTTATCTTTCCGGATGAGTTTGTGATAATGGAAACACCGAACTGTGACGGAATCCTGTAAAGTCGTGAGATCATCATATTTTCCTGGATACCATTTCCGGATCTTTAACCTCCCCCCAGGCCCGTGAGTTCTGCCTTATATCACTATCTTCTCCCTAACCCAACCCTCTTAGAAGTTGTCTGGAATCTTTATCAGACGTCTTGTGTCTTGAGATGCAGTTAGAGGAAGTAAAATGGGGGGGGGGGGGGGGGGGGGAGGGAGGGATATTACCTGTCAATTGTATTTCTTGATCTTTTTCGTTTTACGTGTGAGGAAGCGGCGGCCAATTCACCCGATAAGTTTGTGTCTTGTGAGTCTCTGGTGATATTTGTGCCGCGCTGTTTGGTTTGCATCTCTCTGAATTTACAGCGAATGGAAAGGTCGTACAACAATTCCTTCTCCTAAAAGTGTCACAGGCGGCGATGTCGTCAGTTGTCGCGGCGTCTCACGGTAAGTTGAGAACGTTTGCTGCCGATTGCATTGGTGGTGACAACTCCGAGACGCGCCGGTGAAAAGTTGTCCATCACAGCCACACAGATGTCCCCTCCAGCGGTCACTTTCTTGTCTTCCTCCTCCTCCTCCTCCCCCTCCTCCTTCTCCTCCTCCTCCTATTCCCTCTCCTCCTGGTGACTTGTGATCGTTTTCGTGTCTTAATGTAGTAGTTGAGGATCTACAGAAAGAAGACATTTGGATATGAGTTCGGGAAATGTCGTTCCTTTTCAAAGTCGTCTTGGTGAAAAATGGTCCAAACATCAAAACTTCTTTACCTTTCCTGCCGTCTGGGGAGTTTCATCCATAAGTTGATCTCTTATTCTCCTCACTTTACAAGTTTCTGGGTTCGCTTCCCTACTGTCATATCTTTACAGTTATTATTATGCAAGGCAATAAACCTGAGTTTCTGATCCCATACCAATCACAGCTCTCGGCGTCTGCTGAGAGTGTCTGAGTAACTTCAGGAGAAACTCCAATTTCGTGGAGGTGCAGTTATTGCGCTGCTCTCACACTGTTGTAAATACAGGAGCAACGTCGCAGCTGTGTGGACTGTTGACAGCGCGAGAGGCTGGCCAGCTTCTCCACTACACAACTCGCACATATTCACCTCCAACTGCTGTAAAGAGAAACAGATTCACCGTTGGGAGTCACTTTATGTACTAAAATTTACATAAAGACTTTTTTTTTTTAGCTATTACGGACTGTTTCTGTTGTAGTAAATGTAAAGACAAATATATTCACAGGACTTCTCTAATCCAGGACTTTACTTACTCGTCAGTCCTTCTGTGTCAGACGTAAGGCCTCGTGAGGGACAGGAGGAAGGAACTGTCCCTCAAGAATCCGAAAGAACATCAAAGTCAAGACTTGAATCATTGCAGGACGTGAGGCGAGAATATTTACAAACAACACAATATATCTGACGGCCCGTGAGAACACACTTGAAAGAGTTTACCTTAGATGACCGAGTGAGTGAGCGTCTTGTCCACCAAAATACTCGAGACAAATATTTACAAGTTTGTCAGCTTTTGCGTGTAAGTGGTTCGGGGGGGAGGGGGGGGGGCAAGAAGCAAGAGGTGATGGTAGGAGGGGGGGGGGGGTGGTGGGGTGGTCCTCAGGAAGCTAGAACTCCTCAAAGTGTGATAGTTCCAAGTGACAAAGTTTTCTCGTGGAAAAATGTTTCAAGCATCCTAAGTTTGTTAACTCAGAGGCAGTGAGTGTTAGCAAGGCGTGAGGGGTGGAAGGGCCAGGCCAGGACAGTCTTGGTGCGGCTCGCGCTGCTGGGACGCGAGAGAGAGAGAGTGAGGGAGGCTCTGGATGGCATGTATTGATTGTTCGCCTTCCAGCAGCGATGGTTGAAGGTTGGTCCTCTTCCTCCTCCATCCTCCTCATCCTCCACCTCATCCTCCTCCACCCGTCCTCCTCATCTCCCTCCACCCACCCTCCTCATCCTCCTCCTCCTACCATCCTCCTCCTCCCACCACTACTACCAGCCCCCAGGATCCTTTCCCTCAGGCCTGCGTGGGCGGCCCAGATCTGCCTCCTGCTGATGCCGGATACTGTGTTGTTGATGGTGGTGTTCTTGTTGATGTTTTTGTTGATGGTGATAATGGTGCTGAGGAGGTTGCTGTTGTTTTTTTGTGATTGTTGTTGTATTTGTTGATGTAGTACCCACCTGGTAGGGGCAATACTCACCTGGTGGGGGCAATACCCTCCTGGTAGGGGCATTACTCACCTGATGGGGACAATACTCACGTGGTAGGGACAATACCCTCCTGGTAGGGGCATTACTCACCTGGTGGGGGCAATACTCACCTGGCAGGGACAATACCCACCTGGTAGGGGCAATACTCACCTGGTGGGGGCAATACTCACCCCCCCTACCCCCCCAAAGACGTTAATTACAACTCTTAAGTAATTAACATGAAGGCTGGCGTTGATTACCGGCAGCCAATGAACTGTTTGTTGACTCACTAATTAGGTCGTTTCATGCATTTATAGTGAGAGCATAACGAGGGAGAGGAGGGACAGATAAGGGAGGGAGGGGGGGTTAAGGGAAGGAGGAAGAGGGTTAAGGGAGGGAGGGAGGAGTTCCTCAGGGCAGACCTTAATATGGTGTCTGGGTCGGAGAATATTGCTTCAGTCAGCGCGGATTAAGGGAGAGAGGGAGGAACGGAGGGGAGGGAGAAAGAGGAGGGAGGGAGACGGGAGAAAGAGATGGAAGGGAGGGAGAGAGGGGAAGGAGGAAGTTAGTGGCTTGGACGAAAGAGGATGAGAGAGAGAGAGAGAGAGAGAGAGAGAGAGAGAGAGAGAGAGATTAAATCTTCTTCCAAAATAAAAGATGTTCATATTCTTCCTGTTCTTCACGAGTCTAGTTTCTGTTCTTCACGAGTCGAGTTCCTGTTCTTTCTGTTCTTCACGAGTCTAGATCCTGTTCTTCCTGTTCTTCACGATGGCTGAAGTCCCCCCCTCTTGTTGTTTTTGCGGACAGAGAAGAAAAACTGTTGATTAAATTCTTGTTATCGCTGTCGTGAGGAGAATTTTGGGGGGGAAGTCTTGTAGTTTTTGTTGTGATAAAGAAACCATGGGTCAGCTCTCTCTCTCTCTCTCTCTCTCTCTCTCTCTCTCTCTCTCTCTCTCTCTCTTTTCTATAGATATAACTTGTAAAGGATGAATTCGTTTTCCCTCTCTCTCTCTCTCTCTCTCTCTCTCTCTCTCTCTCTCTCTCTCTCTCTCTCTCTCTCTCTCTCCATATTAAGAGACATCAATAGCGTAAAGGGCGCACGTTGTTAGCGAGGATGGACTACCTGCACTAATTATACCCCCTTGTGTCCTAATGTGTGGCCGTGAAGTACTGGTGAACCTAATTGTGGTTCGTTTTGTTTAGCAGTATAACTTGAATGGGTGGTTTGATATTTAATAGGTGATAGTTTGATAGGATGATGGTTTAAGGCCTTTGTGGATGATGGTTTAACCCTTTAAGGACGATATTTTAGAAGGATGATGGTTAAACCCCTTTGAGGATGATGGTTTAACCCTTTGTGGATGATGATGTAACCCTTTCCGGATGATGATGTAACCCTTTCCGGATGATGGTTTAACCCTTTGACGATGATGGTTTAACCCTTTGACGATGATGGTTTAAGCCCTAGACGACAATGCGGAGGTTTCTAAACAAGACAAGACCTTATATCGTTCCTGGAGTGATAGCCAGAATACCATTAGAGAATTTACACGACAATAATCTTTTACCCAGCGTCAATGAAGGGAAAGATTTAGAGCCTTAGTATGATGATGATATGTGATGGATTCTTAGCCATCAACCCCTCGTCATGGTGGAGGCTGGGAGCACTTGTTGACGACCTCCTGGATGTGTCTCGTTTGTTCAGCTCTGCCACTGTCTCATTGGTTGTAAAGGTGAGGGAGGTGTTGGTGATAGTGTCGTGGGTACAGGTGGAGAGAGAGAGAGAGAGAGAGAGAGAGAGAGAGAGAGAGAGAGAGAGAGAGACGAATGGGAGATGTGTATAACTTACCTTATTGATTCACAACACTCAAGTCTTTTGTTTGACGAGGAGTGTGTGTGTGGTGTGTATGTGTGTGGCTCTTCTGACGTGGTGTGTGGCTCTTCTGACGTGGTGTGTGGCCCTTTTGACGTGGTGTGTGGTTTTCGTGATGTGGTGTGTGGCTCTTCTTACGTGGTATGTGTGTGTGTAGTCATCATCTTTGTCATCATCATCATCACTATTATAATAAATTTCATCATCATCATCATCATCATCATCATCATCTTCGTCGTCGTCATTAATCAAGTGTATAGATGAGGGACTTATCGGCTTGGCTGCCTATTTCATCATTTATCTTTTGCTTACCTTTGTTCTTGGCTGAATTATTGATGTGAGAGAGAGAGAGAGAGAGAGGACGGGGTAAAGGGTGTGACTTTTTTAAGGATATTGAGATATTAGACCACCCACCCACCCACCCACCCACCCACCCGCCCACTTTTCCAGATCCTCTCTCTCATATACCAACCATCCAACAAGGTGTAGGGTGCCACCAATCTATTCATACACAAGCAATGACACTCGTACACCCACCATTCAACTAGCTGTAGGGTGCCACTTCTGTCATGCACAATTAATTAAAGCCAGGTTACCTTACTACCAGGTAATTATGGCAGTAATGGGAAATATAATGAGAAACACAAACTTCAAAGTCCTCTCGTGATTGTGTTAGAATTTTCTGAAACACTTTTTGAGAAACATTTTAGCGTGAAGTTGGAAATTACAGTGAACTTGTTTCATGGTAAGTGCTGAAGTTCTGGATTAATTTCCCTCTCTTTTTTTCCTCTCTTTGTTTTTTCACTCATTTCCCTTTCCTCTTCTACTCTTCCCTTACCCCACTTCCCCTCTCTCTTCCCCTAAGCGCTTCTTCTTACCTCTTTCTCCTCCTCCTACCCATACCCCCTTCTACCCCATTCCCCCTACCCCTCTCATTCTTCCCCTTCCCCCTTCCCCCCTCCCTCCTCCCCTCCCCACTTCCCCCATTGAAGAAAAAGTTTCAGAATCGCATTGGATTAAGTGGCTTGTCAGGGGAGTTTTAAAGTTGGTACGATGCTGCTTTTTGGAATCTCTCTCTCTCTCTCTCTCTCTCTCTCTCTCTCTCTCTCTCTCTCTCTCTCTCTCTCTCAAAATGAATTACCACGATCAAGAACACAACATTTTATCTTATTTAACGAACAATATGTTAAAAAAAAAACACTAATTGCCACCAGGTTATAATGAATATATTAACGTTTGATGCGACACTATTATTAAGAACCATCGTTATTAATAAACACTAATTAGGTTATGATCGTTATGCGGTAATTGTATTAATGGGTTCATCTGAAGGCTATCTCCTCCCCTCCCCTCCCTTCCCCTCCCCTCCCTTCCCCTCCCTTCCCTTCCCCTCCCCTCCCCTCCCCTCCCTTCCCTTCCCTTCCCTTCCCTTCCCCTCTCTCAACCAACCAGCATATTTCACCTGATCAGTAAACACCCTAACGCTACCTGGGTTAGGTTTGGTTAGCTTAGGTTAGGTTACGTTAGGTTTAGTTTAGGTTAACACTATTGCAAGTATATTGAGAATATTGCAAAAGCTGTCGATCATGTTGCAAGGCATTAATATATTACTGACAAGGAGAGAGAGAGAGAGAGAGAGAGAGATAGAGAGAGAGAGAGAGAGAGAGAGAGAGAGAGAGAGAGAGAGAGAGAGAGAGAGAGAGATAATTACAATTGGCTTTAAGTGTCAAGCAGTAATCATCTCTGTCTCCCTTCACACACACACACTTTCATCACCCTTCTCATTTACCCAATTATCCGTCCCGTCACTAAAAGAGTGTTATGGTGTAATGGCATCAGTGAACACCTGTAATTAATGTGGGTCTACAGGTGCGTGAGGGTGAAGGTGACGCTAGAGGATAGTGAGTAATAATGGTGATGTAACTTGGTTGAGAGAGAGAGAGAGAGAGAGAGAGAGAGAGAGAGAGAGAGAGAGAGAGAGAGAGAGAGAGAGAGAGAGAGGTTCACTAATAGATAAACGAAGACTCACAATAACCAGCAGGTGACGACGCCCTACTGCAGGATGTGTCTGTAAAGATCTTAATGACCAGCCCTCCCCAGGTCCTCCCCCACCTGTGATTGTCTTTCTCTCTCTCTCTCTCTCTCTCTCTCTCTCTCTCTCTCTCTCTCTCGCTCTCTCTCTCTCAATCTTTACCTGAGAGGGTTAGGTTAGGTTAGGTTATTGTGGATTATTATAAGGTGAAATTATTTAGGGTGTCTAATCCTCAGGTGACCCTTAAAAAAAAGATGAAATCAATAACGAAAACAAAAAAAAATACGAAAAAAAATAAACCCGAAGAGTGAGATATTTATAACCTCTTCCTATTGGTGGAGAGGTTGTTGACGTCACATTGAGGTAGCGAGGAGGACCAATCACAAGATCTGATGGGCCGTCGGGGAGGATTGCCAACTTGGAAGAGAGATACAGAGGATAATGAGATTCTCTCTTTTGGGACTCTTAGAGACTTTTGAGACAGTTCTCTTTGTTGGAGAGTCTTCCTGGGGGGGGGGGGGGGTAGATGGAGGGGAAAATTGACTTATGTGGTATAATATTGTGTTTTTTTATTGTTTGTTTGTTTGTTTACCTGTGAGTTATGTTGTGTTTGTTATTGTTTGTTTGTTTGTTTACCTGTGAGTTATGTTGTGTTTGTTATTGTTTGTTTGTTTGTTTACCTGTGAGTTATGTTGTGTTTGTTATTGTTTGTTTGTTTGTTTACCTGTGAGTTATGTTGTGTGTTTGTTATTGTTTGTTTGTTTGTTTACCTGTGAGTTATGTTGTGTGTTTGTTATTGTTTGTTTGTTTGTTTACCTGTGAGTTATGTTGTGTGTTTGTTATTGTTTGTTTGTTTGTTTACCTGTGAGTTATGTTGTGTGTTTGTTATTGTTTGTTTGTTTGTTTACCTGTGAGTTATGTTGTGTGTTTGTTATTGTTTGTTTGTTTGTTTACCTGTGAGTCATGTTGTGTGTTTGTTATTGTTTGTTTTATATCTGTGGAATTTGTGTTTCCTGCTGAGCCATTGAGAAATCTTGTACTGAATCTCTCTCTCTCTCTCTCTCTCTCTCTCTCTCTCTCTCTCTCTCTCTCTCTCTCTCTCTCTCTCTCTCTCCCTCTCTCTCTCTCTCTCCCTCTCAGTCTGTCTATTTCTGTATCTGTCTGTCTGTCTGTCTGTCTCTCGGTGTAGTGTTGGTCTGGTGGGAAATTGAACTGTCGTAACCCTGGCACAGCTGAACTCTCTGTCATCCTGGAGGAAAAAAAAACATCACTGACACGATTCATCCTAGAGAAAAAATGGTTTGAAGTTGGGAGTGTCGTAGTTCATCCTAGTAAAAAATGGTGTGTAGTTGGAGTCGTCGTAGTTCATCCTAGAGAAAAAAAGGTGTGTAGTTGGGGTCGTCGTAGTTCATCCTAGAGAAAAAATGGTTTGAAGTTGGGAGTGTCGTAGTTCATCCTAGAGAAAAAAAGGTGTGTAGTTGGAGTCGTCGTAGTTCATCCTAGAGAAAAAAAGGTGTGTAGTTGGGAGTGTCGTAGTTCATCCTAGAGAAAAAAATGGTTTGAAGTTGGGAGTGTCGTAGTTCATCCTAGAGAAAAAAATGGTGTAACTGGACTCGTAATTGTTCATCCCCCAAAACCTAACCTAACCTAACCTAACCTAATCTAACCTAACCTAGCCTAGCCTAGCCTAATCTAACCTAACCTAGCCTATAAACCGACGTCAATATCCCGTGTTGGCAACTATCATGACGACAGTGTTGCAATATTTAAATTATTTTTTATTTACTTGTGTTAATGTAGGAGGAGGAAGAGTCAGTGAAGGCGCCATTAAATACCTCGGCACCAGAGCGTGAAATGAGTTGAAAATCTTTGTCAGTAAGTAAAGTCATTTATCTTGGTCGTCGTTTTAACAGAGGTGGTGGTGTCTGTCTGTCTGTCTGTCTGTCGTTGCTCACAGACTGGGTATGTTTGTGTGTCTGTTCGAAATTTAATAGAGGCCAGTAAGCACGACACACACACACACACACACACTGGTAAGTTAGGTTTGGTTTGGTTAACATTAGGGTGTTTAATCATAACGTGTGTGTGTGTCTGTGTGTGTGTGTCTGTGTGTGTGTGTGTGTGTGTGTGTGTGTGTGTGTATGTATGTGTGTGTGTGTGTG
Source organism: Homarus gammarus (assembly GCA_958450375.1). Classification (NCBI taxonomy): domain Eukaryota; kingdom Metazoa; phylum Arthropoda; class Malacostraca; order Decapoda; family Nephropidae; genus Homarus; species Homarus gammarus. The sequence goes on from CAUDMG010001814.1 coordinate 1,208,952, forward strand.
TGCGTGTTCAATCACCCCATTAAGATCACTCCTCAGACTCCGGACACAAACAAACCACATGGACTAATACAGTACCATCTCGCCGTGTCGCTACCACTTGATCGCGGCAGTGTGAAATATATTTTGGAATCGGGGAATATATTTCACCAAAGCCGGTTTCATTTCCCAGGAGGAACTAGATTAAGTTTAGGTGTTTGAAGGTGTCAGCCATCAACAACAAATTCAGTCTTGTTTGTTTACTAAATGGGTAGCAATTTATTAAACCCAGGACGGTCACCACCTGTTCTTGGCTCACTGGCACCATTACCTCCCTGGCACTGTTTTCTTACTGGCACTTTTATCTATTGGCACTCTTATCTTACTGACACTTTTACCTTACTGGCACTATTACCTTACTGGCACTGTCACTTTAATGGCACTATTACCTATTGGCTTGAGGGAGATGCCATATTTAAAGGGAAACAGAAAACGAACTGAGGAACCTTGAAATATAGTTGACGAAGAGTTGATGGTTGAGGGACCTCGAGTGTCAACCAAATATGTCTCAAATTGATGGACCGATTGATATCAAACCTTGTCAATGGAAGACTTGATCTGAAATTAAATAGAATTGATTAATCTTAGGTACCGTTTATTGCTAAGACCTTGAGGATTGATTGGTGACTTTGGGTTGATGAAAGTTGATGGTGAAAAGGACAAGAATTGATCAGTCTGTGGTGTTTTGAGTCAATGATTATCGACTGTTTCAATTGTTTTCATTCACTTCGCTGCGTCAACACGAGTTCAGAGACGAAATAAATTGAAAAAAAAAATAACACGAATAAAAGAAATCGAGTGAAAAAATCCTGTGTAACTTTCTATATCTTGTGTGTGTGTGTGTGTGTGTGTGTGTGTGTGTGTGTGTGTGTGTGTGTGTGTGTGTGTGTGTGTGTGTGAGAAAACGACAAGTTGGTTTAGTAAAAAAAAATAAAAATAAAATATTCTATATCTATATTTTTCTATTGAGTTTAGCGTTTTAAAGTTGCTCTCTCTCTCTCTCTCTCTCTCTCTCTCTCTCTCTCTCTCTCTCTCTCTCTCTCTCTCTCTCTCTCTCTCTCTCTCTCTCGTATCTTGTGGACTCCAAGAGATTGCAAAAGTTTCTACCATGCGCCTGAATGAGGTCGTTTGGTGCTGCATTCTGGGGCGTGAAATAGGTGGCTTGCGTGTGGCATTGGCGGCTTGGGAGTGGTATTGACGGCTTGCGTGTGGCATTGGCGGCTTGGGAGTGGTATTGGCGGCTTGGGAGTGGTATTGACGGCTTGGGAGTGGTATTGACGGCTTGGGAGTGGTATTGGCGGCTTGGGAGTGGTATTGGCGGCTTGGGAGTGGTATTGGCGGCCTGGGAGTGGTATTGGTGGCTGGGGGATTGGTATTGTCGGCTTGGGATTGGTATTGTCGGCTTGCGTGTGGCATTGGCGGCTTGCGTGTGGCATTGGCGGCTTGTGTGTGGCATTGTCGGCTTGGGAGTGGTATTGGCGGCTTGGGAGTGGCATTGGCGGCTTGGGAATGGTATTGGTGGCTGGGGGAATGGTATTGTCGGCTTGGGAGTGGTATTGTAGGCTTGGGAGTGGTATTGGCGGCTTGCGTGTGGCATTGGCGGCTTGCGTGCGGCATTGGCGGCTTGCGTGTGGCATTGTCGGCTTGGGAGTGGTATTGGCGGCTTGGGAGTGGTATTGGTGGCTTGGGAGTGGTATTGTCGGCTTGGGAGTGGTATTGTTGGCTTGGGAGTGGTATTGTCGGCTTGGGAGTGGTATTGTCGGCTTGGGAGTGGTATTGGCGACTTGGGAGTGGTATTGGCTGTTTGGGAGTGGTATTGGTGGTTTGGGAGTGGTATTGGCGGCTTGGGAGTGGTATTGGCGGCTTACGTGTGGCATTGGCGGCTTGGGAGTGGTATTGATGGTTTGGGAGTGGTATTGGCGGCTTGGGAGTGGTATTGGCGGCCTGGGAGTGGTATTGTCGGCTTGGGAGTGGTATTGGCGGCTTACGTGTGGCATTGGCGGCTTGGGAGTGGTATTGGCGGCTTGGGAGTGGTATTGGCGGCTTACGTGTGGCATTGGCGGCTTGGGAGTGGTATTGGCGGCTTGGGAGTGGTATTGTCGGCTTGGGAGTGGTATTGGCGGCTTACGTGTGGCATTGGGGGCTTGGGAGTGGTATTGGCGGCTTGGGAGTGGTATTGGCGGCTTGGGAGTGGTATTGTCGGCTTACGTGTGGCATTGGCGGCTTGGGAGTGGTATTGGCGGCTTGGGAGTAGTATTGGCGGCTTGGGAGTAGTATTGGTGGCTTGGGAGTGGTATTGGCGGCTTCGGAGTAGTATTGGTGGCTTGGGAGTGGTATTGGCGGCTTGGGAGTGGTATTGGCGGCTTGGGAGTAGTATTGGCGGCTTGGGAGTGGTATTGGCGGCTTGGGAGTGGTATTGGCGGCTTGGGAGTAGTATTGGCGGCTTGGGAGTGGTATTGGCGGCTTGGGAGTGGTATTGGCGGCTTGGGAGTGGTATTGGCGGCTTGGGAGTGGTATTGGCGGCTCAACCAAAATAGTATGAGAAATTTCTTATTAACACTAACCTAACCTAACCTGGTGGACTCTTCAATGGTGGAGAGAGAGAGAGAGAGAGAGAGAGAGAGAGAGAGAGAGAGAGAGAGAGAATATGACACGGATAATATGACACCTCTCTTCTCCCCTCTTCTCCTCTCTTCTCCCCTCTTCTCCCCTCTTCTACCTTCTTCCTCTCCCTCCTTTCGTACTCTCCACTCTTTTCTCTCCCCTCTCTTCTTCCATTCTTCCTCTCCTCTTCTTTATCGTCTTCTACTTTGTAATCTTCCTCCTCCTCTCTTCTTCTTCTTCCACCATCACCTCCCCTCCTCCTCCTCCTCCTCCCTTCTTCTTCTTCCACCATCACCTCCTCCCCTCCTCCTCCTCCTCCCTTCTTCTTCTCCCACCATCACCTCCCCCCCTCCTCCTCCTCCTCCCTTCTTCTTCTTCCACCATCACCTCCCCCCTCCTCCTCCTCCCTTCTTCCTCTACCACCATCACCCCCCCCCCTCCTCCTCCTCCTCCCTTCTTCTTCTTCCACCATCACCTCCCCCCCTCCTCCTCCTCCTCTCTTCTTCCTCTCCCATCATCCCCTCCTCCTCCTCCTCCTCCTCCTCCCTTCTTCTTCTCCCACCATCCCCTCCTCCTCCTCCTCCTCCTCCTCCCTTCTTCTTCTCCCACCATCACCTCCTCCTCCTCCTCCTCCTCCCTTCTTCTTCTCCCACCATCACCTCCCCTCCTCCTCCTCCTCCCTTCTTCTTCTCCCACCATCACCTCCCCCCCTCCTCCTCCTCCTCCCTTCTTCTTCTCCCACCATAACCTCCCCTACTCCTCCTCCTCCTCCCTTCTTCCTCTACCACCATCATCCCCTCCTCCTCCTCCTCCCTTCTTCTTCTTCCACCATCACCTCCCCCCCTCCTCCTCCTCCTCCCTTCTTCTTCTCCCACCATCACCTCCCCCCTCCTCCTCCTCCTCCTCCCTTCTTCTTCTCCCACCATCACCTCCTCCCCTCCTCCTCCTCCTCCCTTCTTCCTCTACCACCATCACCTCCCCCCCTCCTCCTCCTCCTCCCTTCTTCTTCTCCCACCATCACCTCCCCTCCTCCTCCCTTCTTCTTCTCCCACCATCACCTCCTCCCCTCCTCCTCCTCCTCCCTTCTTCTTCTCCCACCATCACCTCCCCTCCTCCTCCTCCTCCTCCTCCTCCCTTCTTCTTCTCCCACCATCACCTCCTCCTCCTCCTCCCATATCACAGTAATATTAACAATTATTACAGGTAGTTTACATGAATTAACATACATTAAAGGGCTCTAAGTGTGTATGTGTGCGTGTGTGTGTACGTGTGTGTGTGTGTATAAATATGATCATGTGACGTTTTCCAATAGTCCCGTGAGGTCATCCAAAACCCGCATGACGTCATCCTTGAGTCATGACGTCATCCAAACCCCATGACGTCATCCTTGAGTCATGACGTCATCCAAAAACCTACCTGACGTCATCCTTGATTTATGACGTCATCCAAAACCCCATGACGTCATCCTTGAGTGTCATGACGTCATCCTTAAGTTTCGTGACGTCGTCTTGAGTGTCAACACGTCATCCAAGTCACATGGTGAGTCATAGGTGGGGGGGGGAGGGGGTGACGAGTCTTATCCTAACCCTATTAGCAATAAAGGCGAGGTCGAGGGGGTAGAAGGGGGGGGATCACAGCCCCCTAGGGAACCACTCCCCCCCTTCCCCTCTTTCCTTCCCTACCTCGATAGCCATACGTACAGCTGCACGTGCGAGCGCCCCTTACTCGTATGGTTCGATGTCTGTCTGTCCCTGTCTGTCCCTGTCTGTCTGTCTGTCTGTCTGTCTGCCTCAAACCCAACAAGTTACGGATTACTTAATGTTGCGAATTTACATATTGGATTTATGAACTCCAGTATGAACGACGATACTCTCAAATATACTCCAGACCATCCTAGGAATAAAATACTATCTCAATGTCTCTCTGGCTGGGGGGGAGATAATAACAGAGAGACTTTATAGGACTAAGTTTAGGAGAGTGAGGGGGCCCAGCTTAGTGTCTCAAAATGTCTCTTAAATCTAATTTTATCTCGTAAGTGAGAGATATGTGAGGAAGGAATGATATAATATTCTCTATCTCAAAATCTCCTCACTTGAAAGTTCTCTCGTAAAGGAAACACTGACACCGTAACTCTCCCTCTCATTTACTCAACTCCTAACCTAAGCGTCGATAGTTCAATCCCACGAGACTCTGAAATTCAACCCAGTTAAAAATAAGCTCCTGCCTTTACAGTTGGGGGAAGTGAAGGCTGTCAAGTGCAGTGCCAACCAAACTAACCTCTGGGAACCCCACGTGAATACCATGACCATAACGACTAATTAGGTGACCAAAGTCCATTGTAATGATTTTGTCACTTCTGTTGTAATTAGATGGAAAATTACAGGTGAGGTTATTAGGGGGGAACAGTACCTGGCTAATGACGGTGTCCATCTTTTGTGTGTGTGTGTGTGTGTGTGTGTGTGTGTGTGTGTGGTCGACTGGCTCACTTGGCGATGGAGGGAGGGAGTAAGGAAGGAAGGAATAAGGAGGGGGAGGAAGGGTGAAGGGAAGGAAGGAAGGAAGGAAGGACGTGATTATAGAAGGAATGAAAGACGGGAGGAAAAATAAATAAAGGAAGGAAAGAAGGAAGGGAAAAGGGAGGTAAGGAAGGCGAGAAGAGAGGGAAAAGTAAAAGGGGTTAAATTTCATATGCCGTTTGACTTCTGTGTTCCACTTTGAAGTTGAATTCTGCAAATATCCGATGCATTACCGACATTATCCCACCAATCCTTACCCTTGTGGGGATAGTGAAGCATAAAGGCGTCGAATAGGATTAGTTAGAAGGGCAAGGAAACAGTCAAAGGGCAAGGAAACATTCAGAGGGCAAGGAACAGACATTCAAAGGGCATGAAACAGACATTCAAAGGGCAAGGAAACATTCAGAGGGCAAGGAAATATTCAAAGGGCAAGGAAACATTCAAAGGGCAAGGAACAGACATTCAAAGGGCAAGAAACAGACATTCAAAGGGCAAGGAAATATTCAAAGGGCAAGGAAACATTCAAAGGGCAAGAAACAGAGACATTCAAAGGGTAAGAAACACACAAACATCCAGCAACACTCATATATCGTAACACAACACAACACTCGCAACACCCGCCTCTGTAAACGTCATTTATACTAGTTTGTCGCCCACGTTTGTTGTACTGTTTACAACTCATTAGTCCGGCCTACAAAACCTGCAAGAACAACACACAGGTTTCTTAATGAGGTAACTCTGAGCTGGAAGAAGAGGAAGTAGGAGGAAGAGGAGAGGAGGAACCATCGGAAGGCATTTAGTGATGGATGTATTGCAAGCAGGTGACAGCTTAGGGTAGGTTAGGTTAGGTTAGGTTAGGTTAGGTTAGGTTAGGTTAGGTTAGGGTAGGTTAGGTTAGGTTAGGTTAGGTTAGGGTAGGTTAGGTTAGTTTAGGGTAGGTTAGGTTTGGGTAGGTTAGGTTAGGTTAGGTTAGATTAGGTTAGGTTAGGTTAGGTTAGGTTAGGTTAGGTTAGGTTAGGTTAGGTTTGGTTAGGTTAGGTTAGGTTAGGTTAGAATTCTGGACTGTGGGGAGGTGGCTATATGCATTAGCCAATACATCATTAACTTCAAAAATATGAATTGGTGATAAAGATTAACCCCCCCCCCCTCCCCTCCTAACCAGCCAGCCAGCCAGCCAGACAGACAGACAGACAGACAGACAGACAGACATATATCTTTCATCTCTGTGTAAAGGAAATGATTAAACGACCAGTCTTGGAGAGTCTTCGAGCAGAGTGTGAGAGAGAGGGGAGTGAGAGGGGAGAGAGGGATGATGGGTGGTGAGGGAGGGGGAGAGAGGGATGATGGGTGGTGAGAGAGGGGGAGAGAGGGATGATGGGTGGTGAGAGAGGGGGAGAGAGGGATGATGGGGTGAGAGAGGGGGAGAGAGGGATGATGGGCGGTGAGGGAGGGGGAGAGAGGGATGATGGGTGGTGAGGGAGGGGGAGAGAGGGATGATGGGTGGTGAGGGAGGGGGAGAGAGGGATGATGGGTGGTGAGGGAGGGGGAGAGAGGGATGATGGGTGGTGAGGGAGGGGGAGAGAGGGATGATGGGTGGTGAGGGAGGGGGAGAGAGGGATGATGGGTGGTGAGGGAGGGGGAGAGAGGGATGATGGGTGGTGAGGGAGGGGAGAGAGGGATGATGGGTGGTGAGAGAGGGGAGAGAGGGATGATGGGTGGTGAGGGAGGGGAGAGAGGGATGATGGGTGGTGAGGGAGGGGGAGAGGGATGATGTGGTGGGAGAGAGGGGAGAGAGGGATGATGGGTGGTGAGGGAGGGGAGAGAGGGATGATGGGTGGGAGGGAGGGGGGAGAGGGATGATGAGGGTGAGGGAGGGGAGAGGGATGGGGGGTGAGGGAGGGGGTGAGAGGGATGATGGGTGGGAGGGAGGGGGAGAGGGGATGATGGGGGGTGAGAGAGGGGAAGAGAGGGATGATGGGGTGAGGGAGGGGGAGAGAGGGATGATGGGTGGTGTGGGTGGGGGAGAGAGGGATGATGGGTGGTGAGAGAGGGGGAGAGAGGGATGATGGGTGGTGAGGGAGGGGGAGAGGGGATGAGGAGGGGAGGAGGGGGGAGAGGGGAGGATGGGGTGGTGAGGGAGGGGGAGAGAGGGATGATGGGTGGTGAGGGGGGGGGAGTGAGGGATGATGGGGGTGAGGGAGGGGGAGAGAGGGATGATGGGGTGAGGGAGGGGGAGAGGGAGATGGGGGTGAGGGAGGGGGGAGGAGGGATGATGGGTGGTGTGGGAGGGGGAGAGAGGGATGATGGGGGTGAGGGAGGGGGAGGAGAGGGATGATGGGTGGGGAGGAGGGGGAGAGAGGGATGAGGGTGGTGAGGGGAGGGGGAGAGAGGGAGAGGGGGTGGGAGGGGGAGAGGAGGGATGAGGGTGGTGAGGGAGGGGAGAGAGGGAGATGGGGGGAGGGAGGGGAGAGGGGGATGATGGGGGGAGGGAGGGGGAGAGAGGGGATGATGGGGTGGTGAGGAGGGGGAGAGAGGGAGATGGGGGGAGGGAGGGGGAGGAGAGGATGATGGGGTGGAGGGAGGGGGAGAGGGGAGAGGGGGGGAGGAGAGGGGGAGGAGAGGGTGAGGGGGTAGGGGAGGGGGAGAGGGATGAGGGGGGGGGGAGGGGAGGAGGGAGGAGGGTGGAGGAGGGGGGAGAGAGGGATGAGGGAGGTGAGGAGAGGGGGGAGGGGGATGAGGGGGGGGAGGAGGGGAGAGGAGGGATGAGGGGTGGTGAGGAGGGGGGGAGGAGGGGGAGAGGGGGGTGAGGGGAGGGGGAGAGGGAGGGAGGAGGGTGGGAGGGAGGGGGGAGAGAGGAGAGTGGGAGGGAGGGGAGAGGGAGGGAGAGGGAGGTGAGGGAGGGGGGGAGGAGGGGAGATGGGGGGGAGGGAGGGGGAGAGGGGAGGAGGGTGGGGAGGGAGGGGGGAGAGAGGGATGAGGGGGGAGGAGGAGGGGAGAGGAGGGATGATGGGGGGAGGGAGGGGGAGAGAGGGATGGAGGTGGGAGGGAGGGGGGAGAGGGGATGGAGGGGGGTGAGGGAGGGGGGAGGAGGGAGGGGAGGGGTGGGAGGGAGGGGGAGAGAGGGATGAGGGGGGTGAGGGAGGGGAGAGAGGGATGATGGGTGGGAGAGGAGGGGGAGGGAGAGGGGATGATGGGGGGTGAGAGAGGGGGAGGAGGGGAGGAGGAGGGAGGGAGGGGGAGAGGGGGAGGGGGAGGGAGGGGGAGAGAGGGATGAGGGGGGTGGAGGGGGAGAGAGGGATGAGGGGGTGAGGGAGGGGGAGAGAGGGAGAGGGGTGGGGAGGAGGAGGGGGAGAGAGGGATGATGGGGGGAGGGAGGGGGAGAGGGGGGAGAGGGGTGGGAGGAGGGGGGAGAGGGATGAGGGGGTGAGGAGAGGGGGAGGAGGGATGAGGGTGGGAGGGAGGGGGAGAGAGGGAGATGGGTGGGAGGGAGGGGAGAGGGGATGAGGGTGGTGAGAGAGGGGGAGAGAGGGATGATGGGGGGTGAGCGAGGGGGAGAGAGGGATGAGGGGGTGAGGGGGGGGGGGAGAGGGATGGAGGGGTGGGGAGGGGAGAGAGGGAGAGGGGGTGAGGGAGGGGGAGGAGGGAGAGGGTGGGAGGGAGGAGGGAGAGAGGGATGATGGGTGGGAGGGAGGGGGAGAGAGGGAGATGGGGGTGAGGGAGGGGAGAGAGGGATGATGGGTGGGAGGGAGGGAGGGGAGGAGAGGGATGAGGGTGGGGAGGGAGGGGGAGAGAGGGATGAGGGGAGGGGAGGGTGGGGGAGAGAGGGATGTTGGGTGGGAAGGGAGGGGGGGAGAGGGGAGGTGGGAGGGAGGGGGAGAGGAGGGATGAGGGGTGGTGAGGGGAGGAGGGAGAGAGGGATGATGGGTGGTGAGGAGAGGGGGGAGAGGGGATGTGGTGGTGAGGGAGGGGGAGAGAGGGGAGGAGGAGGGGGTGAGGGAGGGGGAGAGAGGGATGATGGGTGGTGAGGGAGGGGGAGAGAGAGATGATGGGTGGTGAGGGAGGGGGAGAGAGGGATGATGGGTGGTGAGGGAGGGGGGAGAGGGTGGGTGATGAAAGATCCTGAGTGGTGAAGGTAGGAAGGGAGGAAGGAAGGAAAGAAAGATGGAGGAAAGGAGGGTGGTAAGGAAGAAGGAGAAGGCATGAGGGAAGGAAAATGAGTAATGAGGAAGGGAAAGAACTCATGAGGGAAGGAAGAAAGCAGGTAATGAAGGAAGGGAAGAAAATCAGAAGGGTGACGAAGGGAGAGAGAGAGAGAGAGAGAGAGAGGCAGAGTATGTGTGTGTGTGTGTGTGTGTGTGTGTGTGTGTGTGTGTGTGTGTGTGGGTGTGTGTGTGTTTTAAGCACCCAGATAGTCTTGTTATGGTCGACCACCCCATTATAATCCACACCTGTCAACATTCCCACGCCACCTCCTGTGTTTTATCACTATTTCCCCCCCCCCCCCTCCCCCTCCTCCTTCTCCTTCTCTTCCTCCTTTCTTTTATTCCAGTTTACGTTATCCATTCTCTTGTCTTTCCTCTCTTTGGGGTGGTGGGGGTATATAGGAATAGATGTGTTTGTCTGTCTCTGTCTGTATGTGTTTGTCTGTCTCTGTCTGTATGTGTTTGTCTGTCTCTGTCTGTATGTGTGTGTTTGCTTTATTGTTTATCTGTTATTGTGTTTACTGTATTTTGTTTATTTATTTGTTTATTTGTCTGATCATCGGTTATTGTAGCTGTGTTTGTTACTTTCTTTGTTTTATATTTTCTTTCTTTCTTTCTTTCATCTTCACTTTCTCTTTACTTTCTTATTATTTTTACTTCCTCTTCACATTTCTCTCTTGATCATCTCCTCCTTCTCCTGAGCTCTTCTTCCTCCTCTTACATATTTCCTTCTCTTCTTCCTCCTCTTCTTTCCTTTTCTTCTTCTCTTGGTCCTCCTCCTCCTCCTCCTCCTCCCCCTCTTCTTCATAACCCCTTCCTCCTCCTCCTATCCTCTTCCTCATGACCCCTTCCTCCTCCTCCTAACCCTCTCCTCTTCCTCATGACCCCCTCCTCCTCCTCCTCTTCTTCCTTCTTCTCCTCCTCCTCCTCCACCGTTATCACCAGCTGTATATATTATGCACAGGAAAATATTACGCCAAAGAGAAAATTGCCTCATCGATTTGACTCAGTCTTCCTTACTCACTCGAGGACAATAAAGGTGTGAGTTTACATTAGTTTATATCAAATGTTAATACTTTTTGGTTAGGTTAGGTTGAAGGGTCGGGGAAGAGGCAGTAACAAGAAGAGTAAAGGAGGAGGAGATGGAAGAGGTGAGGGAAGGGAAGGGAGAGGAAGAATGCTATAAAAGAATATTAAGTTCTCTCCCTTTGGTCCTGTGGGAGAAGTAAAAGATTCCCTCCCTCCCTCCTCTCTCTCTCTCTCTCTCTCTCTCTCTCTCTCTCTCTCTCTCTCTCTCTCTCTCTCTCTCTCTTTCTTTCTTTCTTTCTTTCTTTATAATTATTACAGATATATAACTATAACAGCAGCTTTACTGATAAATGATAAACAACCACAACAACAAGCGCTATAACAACAACAAAAACAACAACTTTACTGAACTTTCCCCCTCACTCACACACACACACACACACACACACACACACACACATACATACACACACACACTAAGTAGCATACCTCCCCTCCCCTCCCCTCCCCTCCCCTCCCCTCCCCCCCTCCCCCTCATTATTTCCCCTCATATCTGACACACTCACTAAGGGGAGAGGACAGCACAGCCCGTTTCCTTAATATGAATCCCCTCTCTCGCCGTGTGGAGAGAGAGAGAGAGAGAGAGAGAGAGAGAGAGAGAGAGAGAGAGGAGAGAGAGAGAGAGAGAGAGAGAGAGAGAGAGAGAGAGAGAGAGTAATACAAATGATAAACGAACAACGAAACAGACAGACAGACAGACAGAGGATCAAAAGAAAGGAAATCGCAAGAGGAAAGAGGAAAATAAATGAGAAATGATAGGTAGATGAGATAGAAAATAAGAGAAAGTGAGAAACATCCACACCTTACTTTTATATCCATACAAGAGCTTACCGTAAATACCAGCTTCACTCGGCTCCACAAGTTATACCTAAAGACACAAATTCCCATCATTTTGTTTTACTTCTCGCATCTGGGAGTTAGTTACCTTAGAGGCTATATAACCGGGGGGAGAATAGAGAGTTTAATGGGTGTTACATAGTGGGTGTGTGTGTAGTGTGTATGTAGTGTGTGTGTGTAGTGTGTGTGTGTGTAGTGTGTGTGTGTAGTGTGTGTGTGTGTGTGTGTGTATGTGTGTGTGTGTGTGTGTGTGTAGTGTGTGTGTGTGTGTATTGTGTGTGTGTGTAGTGTGTGGTGAGTGTGTATGTGTGTGGTGTGTGTGTGTGGTGGTGTGTGTGTGTGTGTAGGTGTGTGTGGTGTGTGGTGTGTGTGTGTGTTGTGTGTGTGTGTACGTGTGGGTGTGTGTAGTGTGTGTGTGTGTGTGTAGTGTGCTGTGTGTGTAGGTTGTGTGTGTGTGTAGTGTGCTGTGGTGTGTGGTGAGTGTGTGTGTGTGTGTAGTGTGGTTGTGAGGTGTGTGTGTGTGTGTAGTGTGTATGTGTGTAGTGTGTGTGTGTGTAGTGTGTAGTGTGTGTGTGTGTGTGTGTGTGTAGTGTGTGTGTAGTGTGTGTGTGTGGTGTTAGTGTAGTGTGTGTGTGTGTGTGTGTTTGTAGTGTGTAGTGTGTGTGGTAGTGTGTGTGTTGTGTGTGTGTTTGTGTGTAGTGTGCTGTGAGGTGTGTGTGTGGTAGGTGTGGTGGTGTGTGTAGTGTGCTGTGAGGTGGTGGTGTGTAGTGTGCTGTGAGGTGTGTTGTGTGTGGTGTGGTGTGTGTGTGTTGTGTAGGTGTGTGTGTAGTGTGCTGTGAGGTGTGTGTGTGTAGTGTGCTGTGAGGTGTGTGTGTAGTGTGCTGTGAGGTGTGTGTGTAGTGTGCTGTGAGGTGTGTGTGTAGTGTGCTGTGAGGTGTGTGTGTAGTGTGCTGTGAGGTGTGTGTGTAGTGTGTGTGTGTGTGTAGTGTGCTGTGAGGTGTGTGTGTAGTGTGCTGTGAGGTTGTGTGTGTAGTGTGTGTGTAGTGTGCTGTGAGGTGTGTGTGTGTAGTGTGCTGTGAGGTGTGTGTGTGTAGTGTGCTGTGAGGTGTGTGTGTGTAGTGTGTGTGTGTGTGTGTAGTGTGCTGTGAGGTGTGTGTGTAGTGTGCTGTGAGGTGTGTGTGTAGTGTGTGTGTAGTGTGCTGTGAGGTGTGTGTGTAGTGTGCTGTGAGGTGTGTGTGTGTAGTGTGCTGTGAGGTGTGTGTGTAGTGTGCTGTGAGGTGTGTGTAGTGTGCTGTGAGGTGTGTGTGTAGTGTGCTGTGAGGTGTGTGTGTAGTGTGCTGTGAGGAGTGTGTGTAGTGTGTGTGTGTGTGTAGTGTGCTGTGAGGTGTTTGTGTAGTGTGCTGTGAGGTGTGTGTGTGTAGTGTGCTGTGATGACTGTGTGTGTGTAGTGTTGCTGTGAGGTAGTGTGGGAGGTGCTGTGAGGTGTGTGTGTAGTGTGCTGTGAGGTGTTTGTGTAGTGTGCTGTGAGGTGTGTAGTGTGCTGTGTGTGTGTGTGTGTAGTGTGCTGTGAGGTGTTTGTGTAGTGTGCTGTGAGGTGTTTGTGGGTGGTGGTGGTGGTGGTGAGGAATGTGTGGTGGTAGTGGTGGTGCTGGTAGTAGGGGTTAAGGATATGGTATAGGAGCAAGTGTAAGGGTAGGGTAGGGTAGGGACAAAGATTGGGGCAAGGGTAGGGTCGGGTAAGGGTAGGAATAGAGCGACGACGTAGGGATAGGAATATGGGCAAGGGTAGGGGTAGGAATAACGGTTGGGGATAGAGATAGGGGATAGGGGGTGGAATTGGAATGCAAAAATAGACACGTTCACAAATTAAATCTCTCCGGGCAACATTGACGACCAGACCTTGTGAGTGGAAAAAAAAAGCGTTTTATTCTTTTTGACAAAATTAAATTCTATTCAGACATGACTGAAAAGTAATTCATATGTGTGTGTGTGTGTGTGTGTGTGTGTGTGTGTGTGTGTGTGTGTGTGCGCGCGTGTGTGTAATAATAATAATAAATAATAATAAACGGTTTAATTGAGTTGCAGCCGGTGGCTGAAAATATACAGACTTACATTAGATTTAGACATAATGATATAATATGCATTGAATACATTTACAGGGCTGTACAGTAGATAAATCAGGAGTTGTTTATTATTTTAACAATAGATGGGATGGTGCTGTTCTTATATCTATCGGTGCGGGCTCTTATGGGCTGAATTTTGTTGTAGTGGCGGACTGCGCGAGGTGGGTGGGGGGCTGCAGGTGGCAGGAGGTGGCGATGGCGAGGGTGGTGCAGTAGTCCACGGCCAAACCTTTCCAGTGCTTGGTGGTGGAGGTCACCGAGGGATGGCATTTCCAGGGTGGAGAGAGCGATGGTGTAGCCGGAGTATTCTGCGCCGAGCATGATTCTGCAGGCCCTTTTCTGTACCTGTGTGTGTATGTGTGTGCTCACCAGTCTGGAAACACGCATAATGTGACATAAGTCCTAACACTGATATTTGATCCAGATTATCTCTCTCTCTCTCTCTCTCTCTCTCTCTCTCTCTCTCTCTCTCTCTCTCTCTCTCTCTCTCTCTCTCTCTTTCTCTCTCTCTCCCTCTCCAATTAGTATCTCACCATTTTGTTTTAGTTTCAGGTACGTGGATGACTGACCTACCTGGTGACGTCACTTCCTGTTTGTGACCTTTACCTGTCAGGTCAGTGTTAGAGATGTCTCATGGTCAGCTGGAGTTACCTTCTGTGAGGTCAGTAAAAAATATTGGATTTATATATATTTTCATTATCTGTTTCTGTTTGGACTATCGTGTACGTAAACAGACAGACAGACAGACAGACAGACAGGCAGACAGGCAGACAGAAGACCTGTGTATCTTTTGAAAGGGCGTGATGGAAATAAGAGGCGGGGGGAGGTTCTTCCTATTGTAGTGGTGGTGGTGACGGGTGTGATGAAGGGTGTGGTGAAGGGTGTGGTGGTAGTGATGATGGTGGTGACGGGTATGGTGGTGGTGATAGTCGTTATGACTGACCCCTTCCTCCTATTCATTTCCATCCTCCTCTCCCTCCTCCTCTCCCTCCTCCTCTCCCTACTACCATTTCTCCTCCTCCTCCTCCTCCTCCTACTACTACTACTTCTGGAACGAGGCCAATCATCGGCCCATCGGGAAACGTTCCAGAATTCCAGTTGTCTCGTAAGAATGACGCTGTCGGTGTTATGAATTGACAGATGCGTCGGGGCCAGACTGATATACATACCCATGTTGAACCTGTCGGGACTTGGCGAAATAACAAACTACTTCGGACTTGTCTGGAGGGTGTGTAACGGTTTAAGTATCTGTCGGGAACTATCGGGGATGAATAAAACTGGATAATGAACATTACGCTCTCGTCGGTTCTACCGGGATTATGTCGGGATGATAGAGAAAGATGGGTGCATGAGTGATATAAACCCGACGGAGAATCTCTCACCCCGATGGAGGAGGAGTCTCTTGCCCCGACGGAGGTGTTGTGAATAAGACGAGAGGTCCTCATTAAATGTTGGTGTACTGGAGGTGAACTGGAGGAGGAGAGGAGGAGGGCAGGAGGGCAGGAGGGCAAGGCAGGAGGTGGGGGGTGGTTGTTGTCGTCTACGAGAACCAGATGGCCGTACTGATGGTCTCTCTCAGCCACTCAGAAGACTCTTCCGGTCTTGTCAACGTGGTGTAGTTCAACGACTTTATATAGATCCCAGAGATTTGATGAGGTAATTGGTTCGTCCTTGATTACGTACGTTGTGCTTCTTGCAGGCTGTCAGCTCACGTACGTCAAAAAGACAATCTGGTTTACTTGAGTCTTGATGACAGACCTTTGTGACTCACAGCTCTAGGTAATGAAGCTTTACGATCTGAAGAGGAAGAGGAAGAAGAAGAGGAGGAGGAGTGAAAGGAGGAGGAGGAGGAGAATAATAATTTGGAGTAGGAGGGAAAGGAGTGGGAGAAGGAAGGGGAGGAGACTGAAAAGAAGAAATGGGAAAGGATGAGGAAGAGAAAGAGGAGGAAGAGGCAGAAGAGAAGAGGAGGTGGAGGAGACGGTGGTACTGAGACAAGATATCAAGGTAAAGCCACTTCTCACTTCCCTTTCCTCTCATTCCCTCTCACTCCTTCATCCTCACTCCCTCTACCCCTTCCAACTCCTTTCGTCCTTCTCCCCTCCCTCGTCCCATCTCCCTTCATTCCTTCTCACCCCTTCCCTTTTCTCCCCTCCCCTTCCCTCCCCTCTCGTTTCCTCCCCCTCTTATCCCCTCTTCTCTCCCCCCTCCTTCCTCCTCCTCTCACTCCCCACTCAGGCCAGATTAAGATCATTTCCTCTGATTCTTCCATTATCTTTCATTCTCACTCTTTTCTCTGCCTCTTATTTCTCATTATGTGTCATTTTTCCCAATTCCTCTATTCTCAAACTGATTCCTCGTTATTTATCATTTTTTTCTCATTTCCTTCTTCCTTTGTTTTCCATCTCGTAATTGTAGTTCTCTCTTCCCTGCTTTGTTCCCCGTCCAGCTAATTGTGTAGAGAAAGAATAAGATGACAGGAGGAGAAGGAGAAAAGAAGAATGAAAAGAAAAGGAAAAGGCAGAGAAAGAAGACCAGTAGAAGAAAGAGGAGTAGGAAGAGGTGGGGCAATGGGTAAAGGAGGAGGAGAAGGAAGAGGAAGAGAAGAAGAAAAAGAAGAGGAGGAGGAAGAAGGTAAGGAAGAGGGTGAAGACAAAGATTACAAAGGAAGAGTAGAGTGACTTCAATAATCTCAGGTTACATAGCGAAGATACGTAAATGAAGCATAACAACGATAACGAAAGACGACACGAAGGAAAAACAGGAAGAGAATCGTAAAATACATCGGTGATAATGGGAAGAAAAATATGATGAAAGGAGGATGAGAAACAGTGGTGATAAATGCAGGAACAGAGAAAGGAAAGGAGGGAGATAAAAGATAAAATTAACAAAATTGGAGGAGCAGAGAAGGGAGAGGACTTGGTAATGAGAGAGAGAGAGAGAAAGAGAGAAAGAAAGAAAGAGAGAGAGAGAGAGAACAATAATAATTTGTACTGTAGGATAGAGAGAGGGAGAAAAAAAACGAGACGGAGAGAGAGAGAGAGAAAAGCTAGACTTTACTTAGACTTTAGCAAAGCATTTGACAGAGTACCGCATCAGAGGCTTCTGAGAAAAAATAAGGCTCATGGTATCGAGGGGAAAGTTTTAAATTGGATAAAATCATGGCTCACCGATAGAACGCAGAGGGTCAGCGTAGATGGTGTTAAATCTGAGTGGGGCCGTGTAACCAGTGGGGTTCCCCAGGGGTCAGTACTAGGCCCACTCTTGTTCATAATCTACATAAACGATCTAGATACTGGGATCAGCAGTGACATAAGCAAATTTGCGGATGACACCAAAATAGGGCGGCAAATTAATTCAGGGCAGGATGCAAATGCATTACAGGAGGATCTAAATAAACTGCAGGGGTGGTCTGAAAAATGGCAAATGAAATTCAACACCAGCAAGTGCAGCGTACTTAATATTGGAAGAACAAATACTTATAATGTATACAGCCTTAACAACATCAACCTAAAGAAGTCGACTTGTGAAAGAGACCTAGGGGTACTTGTAAGCCCGGACCTACGGCCTAGAAAACAGTGCGTTAATGTTCGAAATAAGGCAAACAGAGTATTGGGTTTTATATCTAGAATTGTAAGTAACAAAAGTGCAGAGGTCTTATTGCAACTATATCTTGCGCTAGTCAGGCCGCACCTCGATTATGCGGTTCAGTTCAGGTGCCCTTATTATAGAATGGATATAAATTCACTAGAGTCGGTGCAACGAAGAATGACAAAAATGATTCCGGGACTTAGAAACCTTCCATATCAGGATAGGTTAAAGAAACTTAACTTGCATTCCCTAGAAAGACGAAGAGTGCGGGGAGATATGATAGAAGTATTTAAGTGGGTGAAAGGAATCAATAAAGGGGATATAGATAAAGTTCTTATAATATCGGAGCAGGATAGGACTCGGAGCAACGGATTCAAGTTGGATAAGTTTAGGTTTAGGAGGGAGATAGGAAGAAACTGGTGCACAAATAGGGTGGTGGACGAGTGGAGCAAGCTTAGCAGCTTTGTAGTAAGTGCGGGAACTCTGGAAAGTTTCAAAAGGAGGCTAGATAGATTCATGGATGATAGAGAGTGGTAGTAACTCTCGACAGGAGCTGCCATGCACAGGCCAACTGGCCTATTGCAGACTCCTTATTTTCTTATGTTCTTATGTTCTTATGAGTTATGGACAGTAATGACGATCATGTTATCTGGATAAGGTCTGGGCTATATTTCGGCGGGTTAATGAAGATGGCGCTATTTTTCTGAGGCCATTGTTACAGTGGATAGCTTATATGTGGTGGAGTAGCCGGGCGGTGAGGACAGACATACAGACATAGAGGGAAACAGACATACAGACACAGAGCCTTAAATAGATACAAATATTTTAAACATTGTCTTATTGTTTTAGGGTCGATGTTTTTTTTTTATCCTGCCATGACCTCAAGGCGTCGGTTCATCACCCTCCAGGTCGTGGTGGTCAACAAGAAACATGTCCCCCATTTATTTTCCTTTGTGGCTTCTATTAACGTGGTCATCGATAGTGGGAAATCTGGAGATATTTATAGGGGTCCTAGGTCACGGGGCCGTGGGGTCAGAGGTCATGTATCACGGGGCCGTGGGGTCAGAGGTTATGTATCATTGGGCCTTGGGGTCAGAGGTCATGTGTCACGGGGTCATGGGGTCAAAGGGCCGCGGGGTAATATCACTGTAATGGAGCTCTCGTATTAAATTTGCTACCGTGTAAAGGTCACGTGTAGACTCCGTCGTGTTGTGTGTTGGTGGAGTCAGATGATGGTGTTGACTTGACCATGATCTGAGGTCCCTTAAAGCTTGAGACTCATGGTGCGAGTCCTCCGAGTCCAATGACAACCCCTTGAGTACAATGGCTTAGTCTCTTAAGTATAATGACAATTCAATTTCAGTGTCTTAACCCCTTGAGTATGATGGAATTATACTCAAGGGGTTAGTTACCATACTCAAGGGGTTAGTTACCATACTCAAGGGGTTAGTCCATATATTCAAGAGATTAAAAATGCACAGCAGCAGAAGATGAGTCTCTCTGGTGAGTCTCAGAGCTCACATATAAGAGTCCAGGTGGCTTAGTGCAGCAGCAGGTGTCCAGGTGTGAGCATGGCTTGTCCTGACGTGGCCTGGCTTCTGGTGGCTTACAGTCAGTCAGACTTCAACTCTCTGGCTGAGGCGATGATACAAGCGAGAGGATGTTGTTGAAACAGTTTATTTATCCAGAATAACAAATCAAAGTAAATAACAACAATACTAACATGTGAGGACTGAGGCACCTGATGACACCTGAACATTACTATTATATTGTGTAACAGGTATGTATTTAAATATACCTTAGTAATTAATTAGACCAAGTAATATACCATCAACTCTCCGGTCTTCTACACTACTATCCGAGATCTACTTAAAATACTAATATATCTGAACATTTTAGTAATATAATTAACCACATCCCACTTTATCCAAGAGGGTCACGTAAGGTCAATGAGAGTAGTTCTGTGTGTGAGGTCACGGAGTTATAACTTAACTTAACCTAACCAAATGGCCCCTCAGGACACCCTTGCTTCCCCATCATCTAACTCCAACCCCGGTGCTTCTCTCTTGACTGCTGTAATGCTTCGGTGCTTCGCCTTACACAGGATGTCAGGGGGCGCCCAATAAGCTAACCCCCTTGCGCTTCGTGGGGTAAATCTGAGTCAGAATCTTTCCCTCACTATCACGATATCCTCTCTCTCTCTCTCTCTCTCTCTCTCTCTCTCTCTCTCTCTCTCTCTCTCTCTCTCCGTTTTTTATCTTTTCTTATCAGGCGGTATCTTTACTACCACGAGGTGTGTGTGTGTGTGTGTGTTAGTCAAATAGCCGATATAGAGAAGAAAAATTCCAGGTCGTTTTAGGAAATATCTGATTTTTTTTCTCCCGTTTAAGTTACCTTGGAATATTGTACGTATGTTAGTCTACTACTACTACTACTACTACTACTACTACTACTACTACTACTGCTACTGCTACTACTACTACTACTACTACTCACTTTCTCTATATCTATCAATAAGTTCCATTAGGTTAATATTTTCTGAAGATATTTTACCAAAGAATATTAACCTGAGCTTTAATTGGGCCAGCGAGGGCTAATTAATGCAGGTGTGTGAAGGAGGGGAAAGGTGTGATAGTCTGAGAGGAAGAATATAAGGGAGGGGAAGGGAAGGTGTGATAGTATGAGGGAAGGAATATAAGGACTAATGGCAGATATATCAAGGTGTGCTGGCAGACGGCAGGTACACACACACACACACACACACACCTATGTTGCCGAGCCTCACTAATTACTGACAGGTGGTGATAATTTGGTTGCTGCCTCATTAGCGGCTCTAGTTATTAACAATTTGTCCTAATTTGCATATGAGGCGAACAATGCACACCTGACTAGTTTTGTTATTTGTGAAGGATTAAGGTTGTGTTAATTTAGTGCAGTAGGAGAACTTAGTCGTGATTACTGCAATGATTTGAATATTTATTGAGAGAGTTTTAATGAGTTTTTTGCTGTTAAATGCCTCGATGATGATTACACATACATACATACATACACACGATTACACATGTACACACAATTATACACACACACACGCTAGTATTATTACTATTTTATTTCCATCAATAATAACCACTTTAATGCTCACAAACAAACTGTTAATTACAATGATAATTTATTGTTTACAGAATATATTTGTTTTATTAACCGTTAACACCCATAAGTATTTCTCCCTATAATATACAGTTTATACAGAACAAATAGATATAATACCGATTATTTTGTATAAACTTGTATTCCTTTTAATATATTGATGAAAATGTTAAGTGAAATTTGTAAGGTAATTGTGTTATGTTTTTTAATGTTGAAAAAAAAAGGGCGCCTTTTACCTGCTTTTTTTTACCTGTTGATT
This sequence comes from Homarus gammarus, assembly GCA_958450375.1. Lineage (NCBI taxonomy): Eukaryota > Metazoa > Arthropoda > Malacostraca > Decapoda > Nephropidae > Homarus > Homarus gammarus. The sequence goes on from CAUDMG010001814.1 coordinate 1,229,356, forward strand.
AAATGCCCTGATGTTAACTAGGGGGTTAGGTTAGGTTAGGTTAGGTTAGGTGAGGTTAGGTTAGGTTCCCCCACACACCTTGTTAATTAGTCCACTTTTCATCTCGTCTTTTCATCTCTCGTTGTTGTCTCTACCAACAGCCTCCGGGACGACTAATAATGAAGGCTCGTTAATTTATAACTAGTGGTCGTTAGCGGGACTCAACAACCATTAATCCTCCTGTCACTAACCACTCTCTTCTCGTTGGGAATCACTCCGCTTGTTAGGACGGTAGTTGGATGATAACAAGGATGGGTATTAGTTATTGAGGGTGGTTTACTAATTGGACTAACTACCCGCTTGTTAACGACTTGGTATTATTCGGTTTGTCCGCTTGTAGTTAGATTGTAACAAAGTGGGGTCATTAGTAAGTGTGGTTGAATTGCCAATTTTCTAACTTTCATAAGTACAGCAGTTTCGGTAGTTGCCACCTCTCTAGAAACACAAGTCTAATTGATCGGTAATTAGGTGGTAAAGAGGTGGTTAATTGTTTTCTTTAGGTAGTTATAATGATACCAAACTACTGTCAATACAGCAGTCTAGAGAGGATAGTTCTTGGTATGGTTAGGTTAGGAGAGAGAGAGAGAGAGAGAGAGAGAGAGAGAG
>CAUDMG010001814.1:1235000-1252500 GCA_958450375.1 Homarus gammarus
GTGTGTGTGTGTGTGTGTGAAGTATTTGTGTGTATATGAGTGTTGTTTCTGTTACATACATACATACATAGCAACTACAACATGTCTTATACCATTGCAAGCTTTATTCCCTAACCCCCCCCCCCCCAAAAAAAAAAACAATAATAAATTAATTCAGAAAATAAAATTGATAACAGTATTTTATTAATGAAAAATTTTGACCCGGTATTTTTTTTTATAATAGTGTAAAAAAAATGTAAGGTGACTTTTAAAACGCTAGGGAAGAGGTTAATAAAAAAAAGTGTATGAAAACCACTAAAAAGGAGGTTCCATGAGTTGCTGGTTTGATCGGGTGACCTTCGTGACCTGAGACAACATTCCAATTGACCTACCACAACTCCTCCTGGTTGAGTTAGGTTAAGTTTGGGTAAATTAGGTTATGGTAGTTTTAAGTTTTAGTTTGGTTATGTTATGGTAGCCTAAGTTTAAGTTAGATTAGGTTAGGTTAGATTAGACTAGGTTAGGTTAACATAAGAACATAAGAAAATAAGGAGTCTGCAATAGGCCGGTTGGCCTGTGCATGGCAGCTCCTGTCGAGAGTTACTACCACTCTCTATCATCCATGAATCTATCTAGCCTCCTTTTGAAACTTTCCAGAGTTCCCGCACTTACTACAAAGTTGCTAAGCTTGTTCCACTCGTCCACCACCCTATTTGTGAACTAGTTTCTTCCTATCTCCCTCCTAAACCTAAACTTGTCCAACTTGAATCCGTTGCTCCGAGTCCTATCCTGCTCGGATATTATAAGAACTTTATCTATATCCCCTTTATTGATTCCTTTCACCCACTTAAATACTTCTATCATATCTCCCCGCACTCTTCGTCTTTCTAGGGAATGCAAGTTAAGTTTCTTTAACCTATCCTGATATGGAAGGTTTCTAAGTCCCGGAATCATTTTTGTCATTCTTCGCTGCACCGATTCTAGTGAATTTATATCCATTCTATAATAGGGGCACCAGAACTGAACCGCATAATCGAGGTGCGGCCTGACTAGCGCAAGATATAGTTGCAATAAGACCTCTGCACTTTTGTTACTTGCACTTCTAGATATAAAACCCAATACTCTGTTTGCCTTATTTCGAACATTAACGCACTGTTTTCTAGGCCGTAGGTCCGGGCTTACAAGTACCCCTAGGTCTCTTTCACAAGTCGACTTCTCTAGGTTGATGTTGTTAAGGCTGTATACATTGACAGTATTTGTTCTTCCAATATTAAGTACGCTGCACTTGCTGGTGTTGAATTTCATTTGCCATTTTTCAGACCACCCCTGCAGTTTATTTAGACCCTCCTGTAATGCATTTGCATCCTGCCCTGAATTAATTTGCCGCCCTATTTTGGTGTCATCCGCAAACTTGCTTATGTCACTGCTGATCCCAGTATCTAGATCGTTTATGTAGATTATGAACAAGAGTGGGCCTAGTACTGACCCCTGGGGAACCCCACTGGTTACACGGCCCCACTCAGATTTAACACCATCTACGCTGACCCTCTGCGTTCTATCGGTGAGTCACGATTTTATCCAATTTAAAACTTTCCCCTCGATACCATGAGCCTTAATTTTTCTCAGAAGCCTCTGATGCGGTACTCTGTCAAATGCTTTGCTAAAGTCTAGGTAAATAACATCGTAATTTTCGTCATTATCTACTACCTCGAAGACTTTCCTAAAAAACGTTAGCAGATTTGTTAAACAAGGTTAGGTTAGATTAGGTTAGGTTAGGTTAGGTTAGGTTAGATTAGGTTGGGTTAGGTTTTGCTTCGATGATTGTGTTGAAACTTGAGGGAATGATAAACGTGGATAGGAAAAATATTTATCTTAATATAGGAAAAAAGTCATTGGATAGGAAAAAAATCTGCTGTCACTTTACTCTCACCTCACCTCACGTCACCTCACCTCACCTTTTTTTGGTAGTGTCATTTCACAACCCGTTTTAATACTGCTGAAAGTGCTGTGTGTGTTGAGCGTCATATTGCATATAGAGTGTGTATTTGACCCCTGTATATATTGTGTATAATAGGTCAAAGGTCATTACTCTCCCTCTCTTCTCATAACCCCCACCCTCCCCCAACACCCCACCTACCACCACCCCATCACCCACCCCCACCCACCCATTACCCCCACCCACCCACCCATCACCCACCCTCACCCATCACCCACCCTCACCCACCCACCCACCCATCACCCACCCTCACCCATCACCCACCCTCACCCACCCTCACCCATCACCCACCCTCACCCATCACCCACCCTCACCCATCACCCACCTCTCACCCACCCACCCACCCATCACCCACCCTCACCCACCCACCCATCACCCACCCTCACCCATCACTCACCCTCAGCCAACCAACCCACCCACCACCCCCACCCCCTTTAGTTATGTATGACCCTTTTGACTATTAAATGAAAGAGAGTCCAGGGAGGTATGCACTAAAGATGACACTAAGATTGGGTAGTTCAATTTCCCGTGTTACAATATAGTTCAGTTTCCGAGTTACAATATAGTTCAGTTTCCGAGTTACAATATAATTCTGTCTCCGTGTTACAATATAGTTCAATTTCCGTTTTACAATAGAGTTAAAAAATGCTAAAACTGAACAAAAAAATATAAAAAAGTTTAATATTTCTACAACTTATCGCATTCGTAAGTTTTGGACGGACGGACGGACGGACGGACGGACGGACGGATGGGAAAAATGATAGGAAAATAGTTATCTTAAGTGGTAGCCAGACGATGATGAGTGTGTGATGATGAGGTTCACTTTCTCATGATGGTGAAGATGATGACTCACCATCAACGCTATAACGGCGTTCAATATATCACGGTAATATGATCTATATACGAGGCTGCCTTATATTATCAGACCCTGTATAGTATTAGCTTATCTCTCTCTCTCTCTCTCTCTCTCTCTCTCTCTCTCTCTCTCTCTCTTTCCTGAGCTGTGAGAGAGAGAGAGAGAGATATGCTGCGTCACGGAAGAAGCAAGAGGATGTATCAGTTGAACCAAAACACTACACCTCCCCCCTCACTCTCCCCTCACCCCCCCCTCACCCCCCTCACCCATCACAGGAGGTGAGGCTCTTTAGGCTCATAACAACCCAACACAAAACCTGATAACCTATAAAATAATAATAATAAACGGTTTATTAATAGAGTTGCAGCCGGTGGCTGAAAATATACAGACTTACATTTGATTTAGACAATGATGTGTGTGTGTGTGTGTGTGTGTGTGTGGATATGTGTGTGTGTGTGTGTGTGTGGATATGTGTGTGTGTGTGTGTGTGTGTGTGGATAATAAAGTAGAAATAAAGAAAACAAAACAAATTATTGACTTGTACGCGATCATACCTTTCACCATCCTGGGAAAAAAAATATAACTACACCTATACAATACCACTGTGGATAATCAGTACCCTACATCATCCTGGGAAATCATAATGATGCAAACAATACAAAATAATATCGTACATTAATTAGTGTTCAGAGCTGTTACCCAACCTGGCGCTTTGTGTTGACACGAGGAAATAAAATAAGTTAATCGGGGACATCTGGCAACACTTGTTATGGCGATTTCGAACTACGATTGTTTTGTCGTATATATTTGTTATAAAACCAGTAATGACACATAGCATTATAAATCTTAAATTCTATAGTTGTTTTGGGGTATAATAATGACAATCATGGATATCCTGAGGTAAATAAAATAAATAAATTAATTAATAAATACGCCATACTTGAAGCGGTGTTTGTTTTACGAAATAAATATTTACAGTCGTCACAGCCAATCAGCGCTTGTGTTTACCTGTGACGTCAGCATGGAGGTGGTGAGGGTGAGGGGGGGGAGGGGGGGGAGGGGTCCTATATATAACTCTTTATTATGGGTTTACGTTTGTCCATAACAATAGAATACATCAATAACTCTTACAGTGGTTCACCTAACTACATGTAATAAAAATAGTGAAAATAGTGTATAAGTTAGTAGGAAATATTATGGTGGAGTTGAAGCCTGAATCCCGAACTCTGAATTCCGAACCCCAAATCTCGAACCCTGCACTCCAAACCCCGAGTCCGAACCCCGACTCCAAACGCCGAATCCGAATCTTAATCCCGAACAAGATATTCCTAACCATGAATCCTGATATTTTTAATCTTTAATTTGGGAGAAATAATTATTCGTAGTTTGGGGACAATATTTCATCACTCCACAGCGAGAGTGAAGATGTCTGGAGTCATCACAATGCAACCAGAAATTTTAATTGTGTGTGTGTGTGTGTGTGTGTGCTTGCGTCTACACATGTGAGCTGACAGATGTGTATATGTGTCTGTTCCTGTACACATGTGAGCCGGCAGGTGTGTGAGGGTTGGTCCTGGGAATGAGGCAGCCTGGAACACCTGCACACGAAGCGACAAATTATACAACCTCGACTGCTTCTATCCGTGTGTGTGTGTGGTGGGTGGGGGGGGTAGGGTGTGTGTGTGTGTGTGTGGTGGGGGGGGGGGGGTAGGGTGTGTGTGTGTGTGTGTGTGTGTGTGTGTGTGTGTGTGTGTGTGTGTGTGTGTGTGTGTACGTTCATAAATAAAATACATACACACATAATCTCTCTCTTTATGACCATACAAATTCCACCCCAGGCACCACCATATCTATGTAGACAAAATATATTACTGAAAAACATAACTTAACACCACCGCTAATACATGTTCTTCCGGTACACATATTTACCTACTACAGATAGAATACACACACACACACACACACACACACACACACACACACACACACACACACCTACACACACACATCTGGATTCGATCACCCGTAAGAGAGTCTCGACCTTCACTGGGTTCGTCCCCTACGATTAAGGAATCACTTTCGGCTTTGTGTCGGGTCTTTGGTGTCCACGTGATAACTCTTCTACGGGTGGACAGATCACCTCGAATCTTGGCAGCGACGGTGTTCCCTCCAAGAGCTCGGATCAGTTCGATAATAGGCGAGATCTGGTGAGAATTGGCGATTTGGAGACTTTTTTTTTTTTTGTGTCTTTCGCGAAATTTCACCCACTGGTTCGACTTGTGGTAAATGCATTCACAAGGCTTTCAGTGTTTACCAGATGACTTGACCTAACCTAACCTAATCTAAACGTGATGGAACTGGGTCCTTCTGTTACCTGGTTTACCTGAAAAATAAAAATGTAATTAACACATATCTTAAAAAAATCTCCCTACTCGGCTCTCTCATCCTCTTCTCCCTCTCCTCTCCCTTCTACCTCTCTTCTCCCTTTCCTCTCCATTTCCTATTCTCCCCCTCACCCTCTCTCCCTTCTTCCTTCTCACTCTCTCAACCTCTTCACCCCGTCCCCTCTCCCACTCTCCCCTTACCTCACCCCTCTCCCCCTCTCCCTCCTCAAACGGTAATGGTAAATTATGAGATAATACCTGAAGATGATTAACTCAAAAAATAGATTGGTTGGTAAAAGCGTCTGATGAGAAAATACGGAGAAGATGGGAGAGTTGTCAGTGAGAGTCTCGGTAACTTAAGGCTTTTCATTAGCTGTGAACTGGATATCATCTCAGCTCAGTGGCTAGGAGGAGCTGGCCCCCCATGGATCTTCCTTAAAAAAGAGTCCCTGAGTTCGATTCTCGGTCGGGTTATTGTCTTCGTGGGTGAGAAACTTTTACCAGGTGATTTTAGGAGTAAATGGCTAATGTTTTTATGGATGAGAGACTTAACATTGCTAACCTAACCTAACCTAACCTAACCTAACCTAACCTAACCTAACGATAGGGTGTTTAATTTTAAGGTGAAGTAAGTTGGGGGTGCCTAATCTCCTCCCCTTCTCTCTCTTCCTTCCCCCCCTTCCCCCCTCCTTCCTTCCTCCCCCCCTTCTCTCACTCCCACTCCTTTTATTCTAACTAGAGTGGAGAAAGAGAGAGGAAAGAAGGGAGAGAGGTAGGAAGGGAGAGAAGGAGGAAGGGAGAGGGGGAGAGAAGGAGGGAGGGAGAGGGGGAGAGAAGGAGGGAGGGAGAGGGGGAGAGAAGGAGGGAGGGAGAGGGGGAGAGAAGGAGGGAGGGAGAGGGGGAGAGAAGGAGGAAGGGAGAGGGGAGAGAAGGAGGAAGGGAAAGGGGGAGAGAAGGAGGGAGGGAGAGGGGGAGAGAAGGAGGAAGGGAGAGGGGGAGAGAAGAAGGAAGGGAGAGGGGGAGAGAAGGAGGGAGGGGTAATGCTGTCCTATTATTAAACAAAATCTAACGACCTTTATACCGACATTGGCTTAAGGGTCCTGAGGCTACCTGATAAACACCTTTAATTAGTAGGACAATGAGGTAGTTACTGGAACTACTGAGGATGCTGACGAGTCTCTGGTTGTTGAGGGAGTGTTGGTGATTACCTCCCTCCCTCCCTCCCTCGCCCCACCCCATGTTCCTTTCTGTCTCCTTCCCTCCCTCTCTCCCTCCCTCCATCTTCCCTCCCTCCCTCCATCTTCCCTCCCTCTTAATAAACTGTTACAATATCAATATCCCCTTTCTCTCCCTCCCACCTACCTTCCCTCCCTCCCTCCCTCCCTCCCTCCCACCCACCTTCCCCCCCTCCCTCCCCAACTAGATGCATTTTCACACCATCAGGTAAAGAGGAGATTGAGCATTCGAACCCCTGAACCCTACGACTCGGGTTCATTTCGAGGAGTGAGATAAATACTTTTTCACATCACTAATTAGTAAAAAAAAAGAGAAAATATCTTACGGACATCTAAAAATTCGGCGTCAACTTTTATACCGGATTCAGGTAGATTCAGGGATTCGAACCTCTTCAGAATCCGGACTCGGGGAGATTCAGGGATTCGAACCTCTTCAGAATCCGGACTCGGGGAGATTCAGGGTTCGAACCTCTTCAGAATCCGGGCTCGGGTTCAGTAGCGGGAGTAAGTAAGTAAGTTTATGGTGGGGTGGATGGGCTATGAACCGTGATGGGTCAGGTCAAACAATGGCAGGTGAACAACTCGGGTCAATCGATAATAGTTGTGACGTCATTGATCACGTGATGTATTAGCGCACCTGTGGACCATATGGAGGAGGAGGAGGAGGAGGTAGGGAGGGAGGAGGACAGGGAGGAGGTAGGGAGGACAGGTAAGTAGGGAAGCGTGAATAATGAGGTGGTGGTGAGGAGGAGGATGTTGAAGGAAGGAAGGAGGGAAGGACAAGAATGAGAAGGAGAAAGAAGAAGAAGAGGGGGAGGAAGAGGAGGATCAGGAAGATGTTCGATGGAGAAATAAGAAGAGGAAAATAGAAATAGAAGAAGAAAAAACAAAAGGAGGTATTGATAACCTCTCCTGACCTCTCACAGCTTCCAGGAAGAAGAGAGAGAGAGGGTAATGTATTGTGCCTCTCTCTCTCTCACACACACACACACACACACACACACACACACACACACACATTCCTACACGCCTCCTATACACACATAAGAACATAAGAACATAAGAATGGAGGAAACTGCAGCGGGCCTATTGGCCCATACTGGGCAGTCCCGTTTACACCCAACCCCTATTGCTCATATGAGCATCCAACCTATGTTTGAAGCAATTCAGCGTATTCGAGTTAATGATGATATTTGGTAACTTGTTCCATTCATCCACTACTCTGTTTCCAAACCAGTGTTTACCTATTTCACGCCTAAATCTAAATTTGTCCAATTTAAACCATTGTTACGAGTTCGCTCCTGGTTGGATAATTTGAGTACCTTTGTAATGTCCCCTTTGTTTAGCCCTGCCTTCCATTTATACACCTCTATCAGGTCGCCCCTCGCTCTACGTCTCTCAAGGGAGTGCAAATTAAGATGCTTTAACCTGTCTCTATACTCAAGGTTCCTGATACCCGGGATTAGTCTTGTCATTCTCCTCTGGATTCTTTCCAAGGATTCTATATCCATTCTGTAATACGGTGACCAGAACTGGACTGCGTAATCCAGGTGTGGTCTCACAAGAGCAAGATACAGTTTTAGGATGACCTCGCTAGTCTTGTAACTAACACTCCTTTGTATGAACCCAAGTACTTTATTAGCCTTGTTACGAGCAAAAACACATTGTTTACTTGGCTTAAGGTTCCTACTTATCATTACTCCTAAATCTCTCTCGCAGTCGGATTTCTCTATGGCATCGTTGTTCATCTGGTATCTGGTTTCCCTGTTTACATTCCCTATACTGAGTACTTTACATTTGTCAATGTTGAATTTCATCTGCCATTTTTCAGACCATTCGAAAAATTTGTTTAGATCCTCCTGTAGTTTTGCCGAGTCCTCGTCAGATTTGATAACACGTCCTATTTTAGTATCATCAGCAAATTTACTTATGTTGCTGTCTATGCCGATATCTATGTCGTTTATGTATATAATAAACAATAATGGTCCAAGTACTGAGCCTTGGGGAACTCCACTTGTGACGTTGCTCCAATGGGACTTAGTGCCGTTAATGCTCACTCGCTGTTTCCTGTCCTGTAACCACGCCCTAATCCATTTAAGGATGTCACCTTTGATGCCATGAGCTTCTACCTTTCTAATTAGTCTTTCGTGGGGTACTCTGTCGAAGGCTTTGCTAAAGTCGAGATATACCACATCATAATTGTGCCCCTCGTCCACTGATTCGAAAACTGATGAAAAGAATGTTAATAGATTAGTTAGGCAAGAACGTCCGCTTGTGAAGCCATGCTGGGAATCATTGATCAATCTGTGCTTCTCCAGGTGATTTCGAATAGAGTTTGAAATGATTGCTTCCAGTAATTTGCCTACTATTGATGTTAGACTGATTGGGCGGTAGTTAGAGGATAGTGATCTATCCCCCTTCTTGAAGATCGGTATTACATTCGCTATCCTCCAGGATTCTGGTACTACACCTGTTTTTAAGGACATGTTAAACAACTTTGCTAAGGGCATACTAAGCTCTTCCTTACATTCCTTTAATACTCTGGCAAATATCTCATCGGGACCAGGTGACTTATTAGGCTTTAGTTTGTCTATTTGCTTACTAACATCGTTACTAGTCACTACTATCTCACTTAATTTGTTTTCTTCACTATCTCTGAATAGAGTCGGTGCCTCGGGTATCATGTTTAAATTTTCGCTGGTGAAAACTGTTGAAAAATATTTATTTAAATTATTGCTCTTTTCTCCGTCGTTATCAGTGAGCTCGCCGGAGTCTGACCGTATTGGTCCAATCTTTTCTCGTGTTTTAGTTTGGTACATTTGGTAGAATCCTTTGGGGTTTGTCTTTGCCTCCCTTGCTATCCTTACCTCATTATTCCTCTTTGCTTTCCTTATCTCGGTTTTAACCCTACTCGCCAATACCCTATAATAGTCCCGGAGGTGAATTTCGCCACGATTTATCCTTCTACCTATAGCCTTCCTTTGGCCAATGATGTTCTTTAAATAATTATTTATCCATTTAGGGTCATTGTTGTTTGATCTGAGTTTTTTGTATGGTATGTTCTGCCTTTGTGCATTAAGTAACTCACTATTTAAATTGTCGTGGAACTCGGCAATCTCAGATCTCGTTATCAGGTCGGTGTCATCTGTCAGGTTCACGGCCAAGCGCGACACCCCCTCTCTTAGCTGCCTCTTTAAACTGTCAAAGTTTGCCCTTCTGAAATCTGGTACTTTAGTGGAATTTTCCTTACGTCTGCCCTGAAAATCTAACTGGAATCGAATTTCTTTGTGATCGCTGTTTGCAAGTTCGTTCCCTACCTCGACATTGCTAATGAGGTTTTCTCTGTTTGACAAAACTAAATCCAATATATTATTACCCCGTGTGGGTTCGGTTATATGTTGACTTAGGAAACAGTCCTGGATCGTCTCGAGAAAATCCTCTGATTCTGAGTTTCCCGTAAGGTCGGTCCAATCTATTTGGCCAAGGTTAAAGTCGCCTACTATACAGACTTTGTTGTGTATGGAAGCCCTGCGCATTTCATCCCAGATAAGTCGCTCATTGACTCTGTCAAGATTGGGGGGTCTATATATTACTCCTGTGATTAATTTTTCCCGACCGTCGCTTAATTCTATCCAAATTGTTTCTGTATTCCTCTCAGTTTTTATTTCCTTATTTATTTCACACTTCAGATTATCCCTAACATAGATTGCTACTCCGCCTCCTTTCCTGGTCTGCCTATCGGTATGGAACAGTTTGTAACCCGCAATTTGGTATTCGACTGGTAATTCACGTGTGTCTAGGTTGATCCATGTTTCAGTGAATGCAATTATATCGATTTCTTCGGTACATACCAAGGCCCTAATATCATCCATTTTGTTTCTCATACTTCTACTGTTCGCGTAATATACATTTAAGTTAGTCGTGTTCTGAGTCCTTCCCTTACCGCGTTTAGTTTTAAACTCCCTGTCTAATTTAGTTATGTCATCATTCCTAACACTATTTCCCTGTAATCTTTCGCCTTGTTTACCCGCTCCCACTGCAGTCTCCTCCACCCCCGTGCCCCTATGTTCTCTTAGCAGTTTAAAGACTTCGATATCTTTTGAACTGCCCCCTCTAGAGCCCCAGCCAGGGTTGCTACTCCATCCCTAGACAGGTGCACCCCATCCCTAGCATAAAGGTCCCTTCTGCCATAGAAGTTGTCCCAGTTGTCAATGAATGGGACTGATATTGACCTACTAACTTGCTTGACCAGCGAGAAAGATGCTGTCACACTTCTAGTGAACCCAATCTGACGCTGACCAGACGAGCTGACGAAGGGAAGGAATAGAGAAGGGAAGGAAGAAATAGAATGGAGTAGAGAAGAAAGAATGGAAAAGAGAAAGCAAAAGTTTGAGAGAGCGAGTGAGAGTGAGTGAGAGAGAGAGAGAGAGAGAGAGAGAGAGAGAGAGAGAGAGAGAGAGAGCCAGTAGTGTGTGAATGAGAGCGAGGGAAGTAAATACACTTTCTATTGATCAGTTCATTATGTACTTCCCAGAATCGCCCCTGACACAGTTCCTGGCACTCCTCTCCCCTCACCACTCATGTCACCACTCCATCACCCTCCAGTGTGGGGGTCTGTGTGGTCCATGGTGCTTCAGCTACCTGGATTATAAACCATATTTTTTTAGGTTGTTGAGATTAAAAAAAATTATATTCCTTTTTTTTTATTAATTTAAACAAATTTTTGTTTTTTAAATCGTTTTCAGTCTCTCTCTCTCTCTCTCTCTCTCTCTCTCTCTCTCTCTCTCTCTCTCTCCCCTGGCATTAAATAAAAAACTATTATTGTTTTCATTTAATCCCCCCTCACCACCACCATCACCACCATCACCATCACCATCATCACCACCACCATCAACATCTCCACCGCCACCATCACCACTACCACCACCATCATCACCACCACCATCACCACCACCATCATCACCACCACCATCACCACCACCATCATCACCACCACCACCATCACCACCACCACCATCACCACCACCATCTCCACCATGACCACCTTTGTGTCCACTACAGCACACCAAAATTGCTAAACTTACGGTGCCGCCGAAGACCAGGACCAAATTGAATCGTGAAAGAAGAGCAGATTGGCGTTTCTCAAGTGGGATTGGTTGCGAATCATTCCTGGCCAGAATCTCTTGGAAGGAATAATTCGCCAACTGGGAATCCGAGAATGAGATCTTTCACCTTTGGAATCTTTGAAGAATCTCTCTTGTTGGAAATGTGTGAAAAATTCTCCTGCATCTTGGATTTTTTAGAAATAAACAATTATTTCATTTAGGAATTCTTTGGATTATTCTTCAAAATAGCGTGTGCGTGTGTGTGTGTGTGTGTGTGTGTGTGTGTGTGCGTGTGTGTGCGTGTGTGTGTGTGTGTGAGCGCATAATCTAACCTGATCTAATTTTACCTAGTTTCCCAGATAGCGCTAAGGTGTTGAATCATAAGGTGGAAATGAGCCTGGGAGCCCTAATCCTCACGTGATTCTAAATTTAATTTCATGAAGTCTTGTGGCACATCATCATCATCATCATCATCATCGCTATGTACAGTAGAGTTGAGCTCGGTGTGGTGGTGGTGGTAGTGGGCGGAGTTCACCCAACTCTGGCCAACAGCGACTTCCTCCCGGCGACTCACAGACAAAGTTTAAGTTGGAACATCAAAACAAACTTCCTTCCTCACCAGCAGCGCATCGTTGAGCTGGTTGCTTCTCCGCCTCAGTTTATAACCGTTCGGACAGAGTCATATTAAAGGTATTTCCCTCATTGTTATATCATTTACAAAGCTATTTCTTATAACTTTGATATATTGAGATGATGATTGGGTTGTAAGCTCGTCTATATTATGGTTGTTTGACTGTTTAATGAATCGTTATCCACCTCAAGCGCTAAAGACCAGAATCATTGTATATCGGGGTTCGCTGGTTTGTTTACCTTTTTTATCATAGAGTGGGTGAGAGGAATTTAACCGTCCAGACAGTGGCATCAAACACTGTCTTAAAAGTATCGGATCCCCTTTTTACGACGTTCGGCTGCCGCTTTCATGGGGTTTTCTTCCCTTCCCTTATGACAGGCGGGAGACATATTGTGGAAGTCAGAGCGGCGTTTGATGGCTCCGATTGGGATTATATCGTCTTCCGTCAGGATTTATGCCCAAGTGGTCTTCAAGTCAAGCGTATTAAACTAAGAATAAGAAGTTGTAAGACCACCCATCCTGATCCCAATTGTAGATAGTGTATTGTTTTTGTTTTGGGATAGATACGAGAAGCCAATGGTGTTGAAAGGAAAAAAATCCACGCGTATGAGGTATGGTGGAAGCCTATTGGTTCTCCGGATTTGTTATTCTGATATTGTCATTGGTTGATTGTGTGTAGGTTAGGTTAGGTTAGGTTATTTAGGAATGCTAATAACAATATATAGTTTAGGTTAAATTAAGCTAAATTCGGTTAGGTTAGGTATAAGGTTAAGTTCGGCTATGCTAGGTTGGGTCAAGTTAGGTTAAATTAAGTTTGATTAATTTTGGCTAGATTAAGTTACGCTACATTACAATACGTTATGTTACGTTACCTTAGATTCAGTTAGGTTCGTTTAGCAAGACAAACAACACAATATAGTGGCGTGTGTGTAGGTAGTGGTATCCTTCCGCCCTGGTGATGATCCTTGAGTCGCAAGTTTACACAAAGTTTGGCAGATAATCCACCACTCAATACTTGGTGTCGGGGAGACGCTCAAATGGCAATCTAACATGCAAATTACTTCAAGAGTCGAGGCGGCCGTGAAGTTGACTCGCGGTAGTTGACTGACTGACTTGACTCTGGCTAACTGACTGACAGATTGACTAGCTGACTATATGACAAACAGATTAGGGAGAGTGGCTGACGGATTATCTACTAGGATAATCGAATCTATTTAAGGAGTTAGTGGGGTAAATCTTCACACACACACACACACACACACACACACACACACACACACACACTCACACACACACACACACACACACACACACACACACACACTCACACACACACACACACTCACACACTCACACACACACACACACACACACACTCACACACACACACACACACACACACACACTCACACACACACACACACACACACACACTCACACACACACACACACACACTCACACACACACACACTCACACACACACACACACACACACACACACACACACACACACACACACACACACACACAACCGTAGACTATCTCTCCTCTGCTTCTCTTTCCCTCCTTCCTTTTCCTCCCTTTCTTATTCCTCTGTCCCCTTTCCACAATCCCTCTCACCTCTTCCATCCCACACCCCCATCACCTCCCCCTTCACTCTTCCCCCTTCCAAACCTTTTCCACACTTCTCCCTCCGGTTACTCATTTGTCCCTTCTCTATTTTTCAATCTTTCCCTACTCATTAACCCCCTCCATCTCATCCCCCCTCCTCTTCCACCTCCCTCTCCCCTCTCCCCCTCCTTCTCCCCTCTCCCCCTCCTTCCTCTCCTCCCCCCTACCCATTTGTCCAATGTCAATAAAGATTGGAAAACTGAATTTCATTACCTATCGTCGCGGACCAGACGGAAAAAAATATGTTCCAATATTCTTACGGGAATTGAAAAGACCATCGTGCCCAACAAGCTGGTATGTGGGCGTGTGGTGTGGGCGTGTGTTTGGGTGGGTGTAGGTGTGTCTGTGTGTTTGGGTGTCTCGCCAATAACTCTAAAATAATGTTTGTAGATTTGTTCTAGGTATTTTGATCAACATGGACCAACATACACACGATGAAACTTGAGGTGCAATTTACGGTAAGATTGATCTAATGTTGTCACGGTAACAGTTCAAGACGTGGTGATGTTTAATGACAGTAACAGCGTTATTAACTCTACCATGGTAACGGTTCGAGGGCAGGGTAAATTATTATTATTATTATTATTATTATTACTATTATTATTATTATTATTATTATTATTATTATTATTATTATTATTATTATTGTTATTATTATTATTATTATTATTACTATTATTATTATTATTATTATTATTATTATTATTATTATTATTGTTGTTGTTTTTGTTGTTGTTGTTGTTGTATTATTATTTTTGATATAAGAAGTTTTATAAAAATAGCAATTGACGTATTTTACCAACTACAAGTCTTCCTAAATGACGGTAATTACTGTGTTGGCTTAATTATTGGGAAATTGACAAATTAGACCTTTTGATGGTCACCACCTGTCCTGCCTTATAGCTGGTGTGTGTGTGTGTGTGTGTGTGTGTGTGTGTGTGTGTGTGTGTGTGTGTGTGTTACGTTGTCAGCCAAAGAACTAGGTCATCAGAGTTACGATTGTCATCAAATTTGGTGTCGGGACGGGAAGTTGAGTTAAACAAGAGCTGCAACGCTTTCTGCTGTCAGGGTATGCAAATGAGGCGCCTAATTTGCATATTTTCCATTTTCACAATCGGCCAGCATATATTCTGTTAACGTAGAGCATGTGGTTTTTATTTCTCCTCCTCCTCCTCTTCCCTCTTCTCTTCCTCTCTTTCTTCCTCCTCCTCCTTCCTCTTCTCTTCCTCTTTCTTCCTCCTCATCTTCTCATCTTCCTCCCCTATCTCTTCTTCCTTTTCTCCTTCTTTCATCCACTCATTCCTTCTCATTTCTTCTTTCCATCTTCCCTCCCTCTCTCCCCTTCCCCCTCCTTCCATACTCTCTCCTCATTTTTCTGTCCTCCTTCCTTCATCTTCCATTCACGCGTCTCTCCTCCCCTCCTCGTATCCTCCTCCTCCTCCCTACCCCCCCTCTCAGCCTCCTCCCCCCCTCTCCCCCCCCTCTCAGCTTCCCTCCCTCACCACCACAATTAAGTAATCACCCTATTGTAGTTTTTGTGTTTGGCGCCGAGCTAACACACACACTCTCTCTCTCTCTCTCTCTCTCTCTCTCTCTCTCTCTCTCTCTCTCTCTCACACACACACCATCGGTATTATAGTGGTTGAATGAAGAGTATGGAAGAGAGAGAGAGAGAGAGAGAGAGAGAGAGAGAGAGAGCGAAAGAGAGAGAGAGAGAGCAGACAGTTAATGAAAGGGTTACAGTGAAAGGGGTAAGTGTCTGTCATCATGGTTAGGACGGGAGTGAAGGAGAAGAGGAGGTCGGAGCGTCGGTCTATTTTTGTATCTGTCTGTCTGTCTGTCTGTCTGTCTGTCTGTCTGTCTGTCTATCTATCTATCTGTGTATTTCGTTGCTCATATGTCATTCTTTGTATTACTCTCTCTCTCTCTCTCTCTCTCTCTCTCTCTCTCTCTCTCTCTCTCTCTCTCTCTCTCTCTCTCTCTCTCAGTATCGTGTTTCATAGAGCCTCAGTACTTCAGGTTCTCGTCTTCAACACCATGAAAGAGGATTATGTGTATAAACTGGTACAGAACCATACATACATACAAGTCCCTCGCAGTTCCTGCACACGAGCTCCTCAGTGTTTACACAACATTCATACTTCCCAAGCTCACCTATGCCTCCCCCACCTGGTCTTCCTCCATAAATGCCACACAACGTAAACACCTAGAAAAAGTGCAAAAGAGGGCATGCAAGATTATTCTCTCCCCTTCCTACTCCACATATCAAGAAGCGCTCAACACACTGACCCTTTCGACTCTCACTGACCATCACCACAACCTCATCTGCAAATTTGGTAAGAAGTTTCTACACCATCCCCGACACCGGCTCCTACTACCACCTGAGATCCCTAGTCCGAGAATTGCTGTTCGACACCACAACCGCATCCAGCCCATACGTGCACGAACTGATCGCTGTAAGAACAGCCCAGTCCCAACCATTGTAAAAATTATCAATAACTTGTAATAAACCAGTGTATTCACTCCCAGTAAACACTACTCCTTGCACTGTCACTATGTTGAAATGAACTGTAGTTTGAGCTTTTCCCCATCTAGTTATTATATGTCTTATTTGTGTCACTTATGTTACTTGTATATTATTTGTAATTCGAAACCCATTCCCCAAATATGTAACTGTATATTTTCAGCCTTCTGGCTGCCAAGCTCTTTCAATAAACCGTTAATTATTATTATTATTATTATTACATACATCAGCCACAGGGCAATAAACACAACTATCATTAAAGAATTACACCTGTACTCTGCCATGTAATTAACACACACACACACACACACACACACACACACACACACACACACACACACACACACACACACACACCTGAAAGAACAGAATTAAATTGTCTAAACACCAACCCAATTTCTACCTATTCCTTAAGATTACCAATTACATGACTCCAGAAGAAAATTGGGTCATTATAGCAAATTAGTCTGAGGGGTTAATTTGTAAAAGGTGAATGGGTAGGTTAGGTTAGGTTATGTAAGGTTAATTATCGCCTCTTTAATTTCCATAGTGTTTTCTATCTGGCGTGTTATTAACATAGGCGTACTGTAATTAGGCCTATGTATAAAGGTTGGTGGGCTCTTGGTTTTCACTGTGTAGTTTGTTTGTTAGTAATAACCACGAATGGTAACGCACTCTTGGCACAACCACACCTTAGATACACCTCAGTCACTAACACACCCTAGACACACTCTAAACACTAACACACCCTAGGCACTAACACACCCTAGACACTAACACACCCTAGACACACTATAAACACTAACACACCCTAGACACACTCTAAACACTAACACACCCTAGACACACCCTAGACACACTCTAAACACTAACACACCCTAGACACACCCTAGACACACCCTAGACACTAACACACCCTAGACACACCCTAGACACACCCTAGACACACCCTAGACACACCCTAGTCACACCCTAGACACACCCTAGACACTAACACACCCTAGACACACCCTAGACACACCCTAGACACTAACACACCCTAGTCACACCCTAGACACACCCTAGACACTAACACACCCTAGACACACCCTAGACACACCCTAGACACTAACACACCC
>CAUDMG010001814.1:1257500-1275000 GCA_958450375.1 Homarus gammarus
TGAAGCGATGCTTTCAGGGTAATGAGGACCTCCTGCTGGTGGTGGTGGTGGTGAGGACCTCCTGCTGCTGGTGATGAGGACCTCCTGCTGGTGGTGGTGGTGAGGACCTCCTGCTGGTGGTGGTGGTGAGGACCTCCTGCTGGTGGTAAGGACCTCCTACTGGTGGTGGTGGTGGTGAGGACCTCCTGCTGGTGGTGGTGGTGAGGACCTCCTGCTGGTAGTGATGAAGACCTCCTGCTGGTGGTGGTGATGAGGACCTCCTGCTGGTGGTGGTGGTGAGGACCTCCTGCTGGTGGTGGTGGTGAGGACCTCCTGCTGGTGGTGGTGGTGAGGACCTCCTGCTGGTGGTGGTGGTGAGGACCTCCTGCTGGTGGGTGGTGGTGAGGACCTCCTGCTGGTGGTGATGAAGACCTCCTGCTGGTGGTGGTGGTGAGGACCTCCTGCTGGTGGTGGTGGTGATGACCTCCTGCTGCTGGTGATGAGGACCTCCTGCTGGTGGGGGTGGTGAGGGCCTCCTGCTGGTGGTGGTGATGAGGACCTCCTGCTGGTGGTGGTGGTGAGGACCTCCTGCTGCTGGTGATGAGGACCTCCTGCTGGTGGTGGTGGTGAGGACCTCCTGCTGGTGGTGGTGGTGAGGACCTCCTGCTGGTGGTGGTGGTGAGGACCTCCTGCTGGTGGTGGTGGTGAGGACCTCCTGCTGGTGGGGGTGGTGAGGACCTCCTGCTGGTGGTGATGAAGACCTCCTGCTGGTGGTGGTGGTGAGGACCTCCTGCTGGTGGTGGAGGTGATGACCTCCTGCTGCTGGTGATGAGGACCTCCTGCTGGTGGGGGTGGTGAGGGCCTCCTGCTGGTGGTGGTGGTGAGGACCTCCTGCTGGTGGTGGTGGTGAGGACCTCCTGCTGGTGGTGGTGGTGAGGACCTCCTGCTGGTGGTGGTGGTGAGGACCTCCTGCTGGTGGTGATGAAGACCTCCTGCTGGTGGTGGTGGTGAGGACCTCCTGCTGGTGGTGGTGGTGAGGACCTCCTGCTGGTGGTGGTGGTGAGGACCTCCTGCTGGTGGTGATGAAGACCTCCTGCTGGTGGTGGTGGTGAGGACCTCCTGCTGGTGGTGGTGGTGAGGACCTCCTGCTGCTGGTGATGAGGACCTCCTGCTGGTGGTGGTGGTGAGGACCGCCTGCTGGTGGTGATGGTGAGGACCTCCTGCTGGTGGTGGTGGTGAGGACCTCCTGCTGGTGGTGGTGGTGAGGACCTCCTGCTGGTGGTGGTGGTGAGGACCTCCTGCTGGTGGTGAGGACCTCCTGCTGGTGGTGGTGGTGAGGACCTCCTGCTGGTGGTGAGGACCTCCTGCTGCTGGTGGTGGTGAGGAGCTCCTGCTGCTGGTGGTGGTGAGGACCCCTCCCCCACCAGCTACACCACAACATACACTGGTCACCACACCAATCAACGTTTGATAGGAGTCAACTCACGTCTCTCACGGTGAAGGAAACGTTGACGTAGATACAATCGACGTTTATCCGTCACCATAAACGTCGAAAAATCTAACAAGCGAACATTTCAGAATCACATTTATGTCGTAACTGCAGTCAGCCGAACACCTTACGTTCAGACTTCTCCAATTACGAGAGAAAATTAACCTTACGATCATTTTGAGAATCATGGACCAGTTTACCTGCATTAGTGGCGCTTTAATCAGGTAATTATGAAGGTAATGAGGTGATTCACTTCGCATTTGTGTTGTGGTGTCGTTAACAGGTGTGTGTCGGCCAGCACAGGTATACACAGGTCAAGGTGTGAAGCAAAGGTGTGTGTTGTGTTCATACATACATACATACATACATACATGCATACATACATACATACATACATACCCAGAACAATTCCACATTGAATCAGCATGTACAGAGAGAGAAAGAGAGAGAGAGAGAGAGAGAGAGAGAGAGAGAGCGCATAAATCAGGGTTGTGTAGGAAGGGGCGGTCTTTCTTGCCACTATTTACATGCTGCGGTAATAAGTCGTAACGTGATATAGTGGCTTCCTCCTCCTCCTCCTCCTCCTCCTCCTCCTCCTCGGGTGTGCCCAAGAGAAAACACGAGTTGGTTTTCATAAATTATCATTACGTCGGAAACTCTAATGAGGTCGGCATTTTTACCAGTAAGAATACAGCGATTCATTACAGAGCGGAGAAAATGCGTTCCTATTGGTTGAGGGAGTAGAGGTAGTGTGTTCCTATTGGTTGAGGGAGTCGTGTGTTCCTATTGGTTGAGGGAGTAAAGGTAGTGTGTTCCTATTGGTTGAGGGAGTAAAGGTAGTGTGTTGCTATTGGTTGAGGGAGTAGAGGTAGTGTGTTCCTATTGGTTGAGGGAGTAAAGGTAGTGTGTTCCTATTGGTTGAGGGAGTAAAGGTAGTGTGTTGCTATTGGTTGAGGGAGTAGAGGTAGTGTGTTCCTATTGGTTGAGGGAGTCGTGTGTTCCTATTGGTTGAGGGAGTCGTGTGTTCCTATTGGTTGAGGGAGTAAAGGTAGTGTGTTCCTATTGGTTGAGGGAGTAAAGGTAGTGTGTTCCTATTGGTTGAGGGAGTAAAGGTAGTGTGTTGCTATTGGTTGAGGGAGTAGAGGTAGTGTGTTCCTATTGGTTGAGGGAGTCGTGTGTTCCTATTGGTTGAGGGAGTAAAGGTAGTGTGTTCCTATTGGTTGAGGGAGTAAAGGTAGTGTGTTCCTATTGGTTGAGGGAGTAAAGGTAGTGTGTTCCTATTGGTTGAGGGAGTCGTGTGTTCCTATTGGTTGAGGGAGTAAAGGTAGTGTGTTCCTATTGGTTGAGGGAGTAAAGGTAGTGTGTTGCTATTGGTTGAGGGAGTAAAGGTAGTGTGTTGCTATTGGTTGAGGGAGCCGTGTGTTGCTATTGGTTGAGGGATTAAAGGTAGTGTGTTCCTATTGGTTGAGGGAGTAAAGGTAGTGTGTTGCTATTGGTTGAGGGAGTAAAGGTAGTGTGTTCCTATTGGTTGAGGGAGTCGTGTGTTGCTATTGGTTGAGGGAGTAAAGGTAGTGTGTTCCTATTGGTTGAGGGAGTAAAGGTAGTGTGTTCCTATTGGTTGAGGGAGTCGTGTGTTCCTATTGGTTGAGGGAGTAAAGGTAGTGTGTTCCTATTGGTTGAGGGAGTAAAGGTAGTGTGTTCCTATTGGTTGAGTGAGTAAAGGTAGTGTGTTGCTATTGGTTGAGGGAGTCGTGTGTTCCTATTGGTTGAGGGAGTAAAGGTAGTGTGTTCCTATTGGTTGAGGGAGTAAAGGTAGTGTGTTCCTATTGGTTGAGGGAGTAAAGGTAGTGTGTTCCTATTGGTTGAGGGAGTAAAGGTAGTGTGTTCCTATTGGTTGAGGGAGTAAAGGTAGTGTGTTGCTATTGGTTGAGGGAGTCGTGTGTGCAGGGGATAATGTTGCAAGGGAGATTACGAAAAGTTATGCAATAGAGGAAAGAAAAATGAAATACCTGATGATTCATTTTACCCACTTCCTCCTCCTCCTCCTTCCCTCATCTCCCCCTTCCATCCCTCCACTTCCCTTCTCCTCCTCCTCTTCTTCTCTCCCTCTCTTCCAAATTCTTTTCTCTCTGGTAACTTAATTGGCAGTTCAACTCCTAAAAACCCCAAGACCGATGAAACTTAGTAAATATTGTTTGTTGAGGTCAATTGTGTTTTTGTTTGTGTTTGTTTTTACGTTTTTATGTCAGAGGAAATTTAGGTTGTGTGTGAGAGACAGAGAGAGAGAGAGAGAGAGAGAGAGAGAGAGAGAGAGAGAGAGAGAGAGAGAATCGAACAAACAGGCATGATTTCCTTTTTCACACACACACACACACACACACACACACACACACACACAAACACACACACACACACACACACACACACAGGTAATCCTCTAATGTGTGTTATATAGAGTGACTTCGATCAGTTGCTGGCACACTTTCAACCATCATACCGTGCCAGTGTCAAGGAAGGCTGTCATAAACTACTGTCACGTGTAGGTATGTACTATTCTACCTAGACAACCCGTTTCAATTTCAATTTACCATTCATCAATTCTCTTCATTTATCCCAATACGTGTTTTATTTTTCCCTCTTCTTCGTCCTTTGTGTTCGCCATCGCGGTCTGTTTCTTGTTCCTAAACTTCAGATGTAGAAATATGTTGACCCAATGTTGTTATCTTTTTCCCGAGCGAGAGAGGGTGGACCAGTGACATGACGCTTATCACTCTATGACCACTACCTTTTCTCCTCCTCCACCTCCTCCTCTTCTTCTCATCCTCTTCCTCCTCCTCTTCTTCCTCTTCTTTTCCTTCCTCCGCTTCTTTTTTCGCATCTTTCACCTCACTCCAGACGAAGACCTACTTTGGAGATCTGACGAAGGGCTTGAATGTCCGTCCTAGAACCTTACCGCCCCCCTACGACCTACCTCCCCCCCCCCTCCTCTCTCTCTCTCTCTCTCTCTCTCTCTCTCTCTCTCTCTCTCTTCTTACACCTACACACCCTCCTCCCCCCCTTAGAATATAACCCGAATATACTGCTGCTGGGTTATACCTGACCCTCCCCCCCCCCCCAAGTCATCGATCTGTCACGGCACCTGGTCAATTAATCTAACCCAGTGGACCGTCAAACCTGAACCCAACCCGTGTTAAATTCTCTACCCTCTCCTCTTGGGGTGAAACTAAAGCTAGAAAGAATGAAAAATAAATCAACTAAAACTAAAACGGAGGAAAAAAAAATATACTCCGAGGCCCCAATTTTTTTTTTTTTTTTTTTTTGGGGATTAAAAAAAAAATATTTGGGTAGATGGAAAAAAAAATCGAGTGTGAAAAATATTTGTTTTGAGATGTAAAAAATAATTTGGATAATATTAGAACCCTCTGAAACATTCCTGATATCCCTTACAACTCCTTTCAACTCCTTCCACCCCATATCAAACCTCTTCCAACCCCCTTCAACCCCTTCCACCCCCTTAAACTACCCCCAAAATAATCCCCAGACAAAAAATAAATCCCCCCCCTTTCAATAATGAACTCGAGCTAGGGAAAAAAAATGAACATAAGGGAAAAAATATACAATGGCCATGTTAATATATAGTCTATTTCAGGGGACAAATTTTTAGAGCGAGGAAAAATGACAGGTATAGTTAGGTTAGGTTAGGTTAGGTTAGGTTATAGACAGACAGACACAGACAGACTAAAACACACACACACACACACACACACACACACACACACACCAGAGAAACGTCATCCAGGATAAAAACTGAGACACAGGAAGATAAAAAGAAAACAAAAGGACATAGGAAAGCCATCAGTGAGACACATTCAGGAAAAGGCCTCTTAGACATGTGATGGGTTTTGACACAGTTTGAGACGGGGGAGGGGGGGCGGAAGGAAAGCACTTATCCTTTAATAGACGGTTTTGGAATGCCTACACGCCTCCCATGCCTCCCACGCCTTATATGACATCCACTCCCACAAGCCCTACACGCCCTACATACTCTCCACGCCCTCTACGCGACATAGAAACATTAAAATAAGGTCAAAAATAGACTTAACCAGACTCCATTCTCTTACATTTCACTTTACGTTTTCTTTGATTAGCTAAAAGGAGGGAAACTCTTATAAACTTCCTGATATTCATTTTTTTTATCATAATTACATTGTTACATAGTTAGTATTTTGTGTGTTAGTCATTTTATTTCATAGTTGGTTTGTTTAGTCATTATAGCTAAACCTAACGTTTCTATGGGGATAGGAGATATCATTGTCTATCCTCAGTGGAGTAAAGTTAGAGAGAGGATAGACGTATAGGATAGAGAGACTGCCGACGTCGGAAAGCCAAGCGATAAATGGTGGAAAGTGAAGCAAGTGGATGATGGGGAAGAGGGATAGGGGAGAAAATTGATGGGGAATTGGGAGGGGAGAGTAAGCACGGAGGAAGGGAGAGGGAAGAGGGAGGGAGATAGAAGAGGAAGAGAGGGAGAAGGTAAAAGGAAGAAGAGGAGATTTAAAATAGAAAGGGAGGACAGTGAGAAGGAAGGGAGAGTACATAAAGGAAAACGAAAGGGAGGAGGGAACAAGGGAGAGGGAATAAATAAGGGAGAAAGGAAGAAAGAATAAAACGGTGCAGATAAACAAAGGAAAAGGGAAACCTAAGAAAATGTATTTATTTAAATTTATTCTAAAGAAAGTTTTTTTCGGCGGAATCCCGTGATGACAGTATGGTGGTGATGGTGATGGTGGTGGTGGTGATGGTGATGGTGGTGGTGGTGATGGTGATGGTGGTGATGGTGATGGTGATGGTGGTGGTGGTGGTGGAGGACACACTATGACTGAATTTATATTAATTTATCCCCATCCCCCCCTTACTCCCTCCCCTCCCCTCCCCCGTTTCCAGAATTTGGCTATTTTCGCTCGCACTGTATTGGCTATAAGTTATAACGATATATGGTAATTACTAACCCCCCCCCTCCCCCCCACCCCGGTAATGCTGCTATCCTCCGTCATTATAATCGATAATTAAAACTTTATACGATTATTTTTATTATTATTTTTATTATTATTATTATTATTTTCTAATTAAGTCATCTCTCTCTCTCTCTCTCTCTCTCTCTCTCTCTCTCTCTCTCATATGTTCGTCAGTTGGTGTCAGGCGAGAGAGAGAGAGAGAATTATATCGTGTTTCCTCGTCCACTTAGTATAGTCATAATGTTATACCGAGGCCATAGAGCATTATTATAAGGTTTCATAATATAATAAATTTACTTATAGAAAATTATTTAGTTCGTCCTTAAAAAAAATATTTCCAGTTTTCTGTTTATTTTTGTTATTTATCAGTTCGTTCCTTTAGTTTATAATACTTTGTTTATTAAATACCTAAAATAATGATATCAAACTATTTTTAAACGTGCAAATATATATACTTTTGTTATATAGAAAAATATTAGTTATTTTGGGGGGCTTAATATTTTTGTAAGGTATTGGTAACACTATTTGGTCTACCCAGTGTTGCCAATATAGCCTCTTGTGTTACGTTAATGATAATTATTTATTTAATTTATTATTTTACTAATTTATTGTTAAGGATTTATTGTATTAAGGATATTTTTTGTATTAATTAAATTATTTGTAAGTTTTTCTATTTTATATTAATGGTGTTTCTAATATATCACGTGTTGTATGATGTATATATTTCGGCGTCTTTGATTGGCTAGTGGAATATTTTGGTATGTTTTAATGCATCTTATTGGCTGGAGGAAGACACGGTTTGTTACCAGCGATCTTATTGGCCAAGGAACCCTGTGAAATAAACGATAAAATTTGGCTTTTTCGTGAATAAATTGTCATCGGTTAGTTCATGTGTTGAAGTTAAGTGTGTGTGTGTGTGTGTGTGTGTGTGTGTGGTTCAACCTCACGCCCATCCGCCCATTTTTTCCATCCGTCCGTCTGCCTTCTCTTTCCTCCCACCCACCCATTATTATTATTATTATTATTATTATTATTATTATTATTATTATAGGTTGTGTTTCACTTGTCTTCACCTGTCTTCACCTGTCTTCACCTGTCTTCACCTGTCTTCACCAGTCTTCACCTGTCTTTCCCACAGTGTCAGGAAGCCGCTACGGTCACCTCGGCTTCGGGTCATCGTCACAGTTTCTACGCAGCGCCTTTCGTCTTTCCTCACCTAAAATGCCGCCGCGTGCAGGTATACTTTCTTACCGGTAGATGGTATATCGGCGGTAGATGGTAGATCGGCGGTAGATGGTATATCGGCGGTAGATGGTATATCGGCGGTAGATGGTAGATCGGCGGTAGATGGTATATCGGCGGTAGATGGTATATCGGCGGTAGATGGTAGATCGGCGGTAGATGGTAGATCGGCGGTAGATGGTATATCGGCGGTAGATGGTAGATCGGCGGTAGATGGTATATCGGCGGTAGATGGTAGATCGGCGGTAGATGGTATATCGGCGGTAGATGGTAGATCGGCGGTAGATGGTAGATCGGCGGTAGATGGTATATCGGCGGTAGATGGTAGATTATCGGCAGCAGTGTACCGAAGATATATGGTAGTAAATTGGCCTTTTCCTCCTCTCTTCCCTTTCTTCATCCCTTCCTTCTTCTCCTATCCCCACTTCCTTCCTTCCTTCCTTCCTTCTTCTACCTCCTATCCACCTCCCGTCTTTTTTCCACTTCCTTCCTTCCTTCCTTCCTTACCCCAGCCATGACGCAGAGCTATGAGGCGCCACCTACCGTCACACACCAATATCCTGCTAAACGTAAATCGCTTCTAGTTTCCCTGTTTTTCCCTTTAATTCTTTAGTTTCTCATTAAGTTTTTCCTTCCATGGTTTCTTTTTTTTTTTAGTTTCCCTTATTTTTTTGTTCCTTAAATTAGGTACAGTATTTTGAATTGAATTTTTTTCCATTTTGTGATTGATTTATTTACTTTAAGTTTCGTGTGATTTGTGTCATTCCAAGGTTTGATGGTGATTGGTCGATATTTTCTCCCCAAAATATAAGATTTGATTTTTTTTACTTTAGTGATTTTCTCTCTCTCTCTCTCTCTCTCTCTCTCTCTCTCTCTCTCTCTCTCTCTCTCTCTCTCTCTCTCTCTCTCTCTCCAGGTAAATCTAATTAGGCCAAAGGGAGGCTGAAGCCCAGTCAGGTACTATACCGAGTCCCAGACGGCATGGTGAAGAGAGAGAGAGAGAGAGAGAGAGAGAGAGAGAGAGGGAGTAAATGCGTATTGATAGTGTATATATATTTTGTGAGTGTGTGTGTGTGTGTGTGTGTGTGTGTGTGTGTGTGTGTGTGTGTGTGTAAGTATTTGTATATAAATATTCACAACGAAAAGAAGGCAAATCTGTCCTTCGCTTGTATATGTTTTTCAGTTTTTCACGAGTCCTTTCATTGAGGATCTAGTTTCGGAACAAAAATATTTATAAGTTCTCAAGTGGACTTAATAAACTCCGTGGGAACATCTCTGATTGGCTCCCGTCTGTATTATACATCACGCTATTGGTTGGTGTGTGGGTTGACGTCACGGTTCCATTTTATCAATATTTCATTTCATTGGTTGAGGATTCCTTGACGTCAAAACCAAATATCCAATGTGTTACTAAGAGGCTCCTGTGACGTCAGATAAACACGTATCATTGGCTAGTGGAGTGATGACGTTACAATAGGAAAAGTTAATGTACAGGTCGTGGGATCGATTGTTTACGTCTTACTCGTACTGTAAACAAGTTGAGGAGTTATAGACAAATTATAGGCGATATAAGGAGAATTATAACGATGGATGGTGTAACATTGGCGTGGTATGAGATCATTTGGCGTTTAATAAAGGCGTTGTGGCGTGACTTAATGGCGTTTAGGATGACTTAGTAGCGTTGTGGCGTGATAGAGAGGCGTTTAAGATGACGTAGAGGCGTGATGGAGGTGCCGCGGCGTGCGAGTGATGGTGAGGGTGACAAAGAGAAGGGAGGGGCGCTAGTAGGAGGAGGAGGAAAGGGAAGAGGAAGAGATGGAGGAGGAGAATAAGACGGAAGGGAGAGTGAAGGAAGGTGAGAACATGTGAGAGAGAGAGAGAGAGAGAGAGAGAGAGAGAGAGAGAGAGAGAGAGAGACTAGAATAAGAAAAGTTAAGAAAAAAATAGAATGAAGGAATTGTTACCTAAGATAAATGAGAATCAGGAAGACGTATGATGAAGGAGGAGGAACTAGTGTGAGGGAGAAAAATGGTGAAAGAGGAAGCAAGGAGAGTAAGGGAGGTGACCTGTCTTATAGGGAGCTAATCATCACATAAATTCATCTCCCTGGAAGATTTTAAACCCTTCCTTAGCTCTCCCACCTGTGTTCACTGCCAAGGGTTAAACATAATATCATAGGAGTCTCTGTTCACTCTTATAAATGAACACAACTCTTTGGTAACGTTTCACCCTGGGATCCCATGTTTACGTTTTTACAAGGTAAGTCGGATTCACGCGCGGATTCTATAAGACGTCACTGAATGTTTTACCAGAGAGTTTTAACCTTATTGTCGGGTAGTAAAGCTGGCTCTCTGGTAGTGAGTCTTGGGCTAGGAGTCTCCACTAAGCTTTAGGGGTTTTGCTTTAAAGTATAATAGTAGTCCGGGGATAATATATAAAGCTTGGACAGGATGTTATTGTCAGGTTAATAACAATTTAGTGTTGGGTACATGAAGAGAATTTTTAAAGCTGGAGGGAACATTATTAAATATTTTCGTAGGGATTTTAACTGTAGTATGTGGTTAGGTTAGGTTAGGTTAGGTTAGGTTAGGTTAAAGAAAGTTATTGTTGTATTTCTATTTTTGTTTACATACTTTCTTTCATATTCTTTTACTCTTTCTTCTTTTACTTTCTCTTTTCTTTCCAGTAGTGATTGTTTTTGTCTTTCTCTCCTCTGTTTCATACTGTCTTTTCTTCCCTCTTCTTTATCATTTATTAA
This sequence comes from Homarus gammarus, assembly GCA_958450375.1. Classification (NCBI taxonomy): domain Eukaryota; kingdom Metazoa; phylum Arthropoda; class Malacostraca; order Decapoda; family Nephropidae; genus Homarus; species Homarus gammarus. The sequence goes on from CAUDMG010001814.1 coordinate 1,267,984, forward strand.
TCTCTTCCTCTCCCTCCCCACCTCTCTCTCCTCTTCTCCTCTCTCCCTCCTCCTCTTCCTCTCTCCCTCCCCACCTCTCTCTCCTCTTCTCCTCTCTCCCTCCTCCTCTTCCTCTCCCTCCCCACCTCTCTCTCCTCTTCTCCTCTCTTCCTCCTCCTCTTCCTCTCCTTCCCCATCTCTCTCTCCTCTTCTCCTCTCTCCCTCCTCCTCCTCCTCCTCTCCCTCCCCACCTCTCTCTCCTCTTCTCCTCTCTCCCTCCTCCTCTTCCTCTCCCCCTCTCTCCTCTTCTCCTCTCTCCCTCCTCCTCTTCCTCTCCCTCCCCACCTCTCTCTCCTCTTCTCCTCTCTTCCTCCTCCTCTTCCTCTCCTTCCCCATCTCTCTCTCCTCTTCTCCTCTCTCCCTCCTCCTCCTCCTCTCTCCCTCCCCACCTCTCTCTCCTCTTCTCCTCTCTCCCTCCTCCTCTTCCTCTCCCTCCCCACCTCTCTCCTCTTCTCCTCTCTCCCTCCTCCTCTTCCTCTCCCTCCCCACCTCTCTCTCCTCTTCTCCTCTCTCCCTCCTCCTCTTCCTCTCCCTCCCCACCTCTCTCCTCTTCTCCTCTCTCCCTCCTCCTCTTCCTCTCCCTCCCCACCTCTCTCTCCTCTTCTCCTCTCTCCCTCCTCCTCTTCCTCTCCCTCCCCACCTCTCTCTCCTCTTCTCCTCTCTCCCTCCTCCTCTTCCTCTCCCCCTCTCTCCTCTTCTCCTCTCTCCCTCCTCCTCTTCCTCTCCCTCCCCACCTCTCTCCTCTTCTTCTCTCTCCCTCCTCCTCCTCCTCTCCCTCCCCACCTCTCTCTCCTCTTCTCCTCTCTCCCTCCTCCTCTTCCTCTCCCTCTCTCTCCTCTTCTCCTCTCTCCCTCCTCCTCCTCCTCTCCCTCCCCACCTCTCTCTCCTCTTCTCCTCTCTCCCTCCTCCTCCTCTCTCCCTCCCCACCTCTCTCTCCTCTTCTCCTCTCTCCCTCCTCCTCTTCCTCTCCCTCCCCACCTCTCTCTCCTCTTCTCCTCTCTCCCTCCTCCTCTTCCTCTCCCTCCCCACCTCTCTCTCCTCTTCTCCTCTCTCCCTCCTCCTCTTCCTCTCCCTCCCCACCTCTCTCTCCTCTTCTCCTCTCTCCCTCCTCCTCTTCCTCTCCCTCCCCACCTCTCTCTCCTCTTCTCCTCTCTCCCTCCTCCTCTTCCTCTCCGTCCCCACCTCTCTCTCCTCTTCTCCTCTTCTCCTCTCCTCCTCCTCCTCTCCCTCCACCCCTTTCTGTCTCTCATCCTGTCAGTCTCATAAGCAACACACAACTCCCACATGGACAGGAAGAAGTTGACATTAATCAACTCACAATGGGTAGAATAACACGTCAACTTGGTGGAATTGACGGAGAAAAAACAAAAAGATGTTTTATATTCTTATTAAAAAAGTTTGATTTCATTTACAAACAATTTTATTATATTTGTTTATTTTTAATTTGGATGTTTTTATTTTTTTTTGTTTATGTTGTTTACTTGTTTGTTTGTGTGTGTGTGTGGAGACTAATTAACACCTGTCATTCTTTTCTTTACAGGTATGTTTGTCGTTCAGGTGTGTAGCTGACTATACCTGACTCTCCTCACCAGGTAATGTAATTAACAGCGAATTATACAGGTATTTAATATAATCTTATGGGGGGTTATATTTATTGCTATCTTATGAGGTTGAGAATTATTCCTATTATTTTGTGGGGTTAACATTAAGGTGCTGATAGTAATCTTGAATTGCTTATTCCTCCTTTTATTGCCATCCACTTATTCTCTCTCTCTCTCTCTATCGAATACAATAACAAAATCAATACAAAACACACAACATCAGCAGCTTCGGACACAAACCACCTTCCACAAAAAAAAACAGTAGCAAAACGATAAAAAAATCCATCACAATCTATGAAGAAAAAATGGAAATAAAATGTGTATAAACTTTACCACAATATATAAAACGAAAAAAAAATAAAAAATAATTATCTTTGATCCCATTCAGACACACCGAGACCCACAGCATCCGTTTTCTATGAGTTCTGAATTTCCCGTTTTTTATCATTGGAATATATTTTTAACCCATAACTCTTGTAAAATTGTTTGGTTTATTTGTTGTGTATTTGAAGAGAAATAACAATAGTTTATTTGATGTTAGATGATCCTGTTGGCCAGGGTATTGCACTGTAGTATTTAGGTCAATATAATATGTTGACCAGAAAATATATATTGTTAAAAATGGTTCATTGTGTGTGTGTGTGTGTGTGTGTGGGGTGTGTGTGTGTGTGTGTGTGTGTGTGTGTGTGTGTGTGTGTGTGTGTGTGTGTGTGTGTCAACTGGAGAAAATAATCGTATCATTTATTTTCTCTTAAGTGTAGGAATATTCAAGCAGGGAGAAGAGGGAGATGGAAAGAGAAGGAGGGAGAGAGAAAGAGAAGGAGGAAGGGAGAAGAGATGAGTTGGCTAGAGGAAATGGTGAAGAGGGATAGAAGAGAGGGAGAAGGAAGAAGAAGGGGGAGAGAACAGGAGGGAGGATCAAGGAATGGTGAAAAGGAGAGGAGGAAAGGAGAAAGGCAGTATGAATGTGAAAAAGAGACAGAGACATAAAACAGAGGGACTGAAAGAGAGGGAAAGGGAAGATAGAAAAGACAGGAGAATATGGGAGAGGGAGGAAAGGGAGTGCGAAACGTACAGGGAGGAAAGATGGTACAAGATAGGGAGGGAGTGGCGGAAAGGACAAAATGGATGAGAAGGGATGAAAGCAGGAGGAGGAGGAGGAGGAGGAGGAAGATAGATGGGTAGAGGATGTGGAAGGAAGAGGAGGGGGAGGAGGAGGAAGGTCTTGGAGAGGTGCCACCATGAGAGTTTGGGAGTCTTATCACGTAACTTCAACAGCTGGACACAGAGGGTCAGGGAGAAGGAGGTAGGGTCAGGGAGCAGGGGGGGTCAGGGAGAAGGAGGGTGGGTCAGGGAGAAGGAGGGAGGGTCAGGAAGAAGGAGGAAGGGTCAGGGAAAGGAGGGAGGGTCAGGGAGCAGGGGGGTCAGGGAAAAGGAGGGAGGGTCAGGGAGAAGGAGGGAGGGTCAGGAAGAAGGACGGAGGGTCAGGGAGAAGGAGGAAGGGTCAGGGAGAAGGAGGGAGGGTCAGGGAGAAGGAGGTAGGGTCAGGGAGCAGGGGGGGTCAGGGAGAAGGAGGGAGGGTCAGGGAGAAGGAGGGAGGTTCAGGAAGAAGGAGGAAGGGTCAGGGAGAAGGAGGGAGGGTCAGGGAGCAGGGGGGTCAGGGAAAAGGAGGGAGGGTCAGGGAGAAGGAGGGAGGGTCAGGAAGAAGGACGGAGGGTCAGGGAGAAGGAGGAAGGGTCAGGGAGAAGGAGGGAGGGTCAGGGAGAAGGAGGGAGGGTCAGGGAGAAGGAGGAAGGGTCAGGGAGATGGAGGTAGGGTCAGGGAGCAGGGGGGTCAGGGAGAAGGAGGGAGGGTCAGGGAGAAGGAGGGAGGGTCAGGAAGAAGGAGGAAGGGTCAGGGAGAAGGAGGGAGGGTCAGGGAGAAGGAGGAAGGGTCAGGGAGAAGGAGGAAGGGTCAGGGAGAAGGACGGAGGGTCAGGGAGAAGGATGAAGGGTCAGGGAGAAGGAGGGAGGGTCAGGGAGAAGGAGGAAGGGTCAGGGAGAAGGTCGGAGGGTCAGGGAGAAGGAGGGAGGGTCAGGGAGAAGGAGGAAGGGTCAGGGAGAAAGAGGAAGGGTCAGGGAGAAGGAGGAAGGGTCAGGGAGAAGGACGGAGGGTCAGGAAGCAGGAAGGAGGGTCAGGAAACAGGAGGAAAGGAGAGTAGGGGGGAGAGGAAGGACGTTTAAGAAACATGGTGGGGCGAGGGAGAAGGAAACAGAAGAAAAAGAGAAGGAGGAGGGAAGGGAAGGAGGGAAGGAGGGAGGAAATTAACACTGGAGATGACTGAAAGGAGAGAGAGAAGGAAAAAACGAAGGTTGAGAGAAAGGAGGAAGAGGAGAAGGAAGAAGAGAAGTAGGAAGAGGAGGAATAGTTGAGATCATTGCCTGTCGTAAACCACCAATAGCAAAGTATCCCTCAGGTAGGAAGAACAAGGATCAGTTCAGTCAGTTTAGGAGGAAATATGTGTACTATTACAGTATGTGATGATATTTGGTGCTCAGACAGATAGATAGATAGATACGAAAAAAACCAGACAGACACAGATAAACAGGAAGAGAGAGAGAGAGAGAGAGAGAGAGAGAGAGAGAGAGAGAGAGAGAGAGAGAGAGAGAGAGAGAGAGAGATAGAGAGAGAGACCAATACCCTGAATATGTTAAGTAAATGTTTGTCTCAGCCTTGTTGACATCAGCAGCTGGAGGTGTGTGTGTGTGTGTGTGTGTGTGTGTGTGTGTGTGTGTGTGTGTGTGTGTGTGTGTGTGTGTGTGTGTGTCAATAAACATAGTTATATGGACTATTTACTCACCTGTAAATATATCCAATTATAGGGACAAATTATACCTGTAAACAAACATAATTCTTGTTTGTGGGAAAGAAAAAACACCACTACTGTTTTTATCTTAACTCAGGTGATTAAAACAGGTATTTTTGAGAGCATAAAGGACAGGTAGCTCATTAATTAGTGTTGTTTTTTATGGGCCTGGTACACAAGGGGATGACGTGGAGATTAGACACCCCCTAATTATTTTACTTAAAGATTAATCACCTTAGCGCTAACCTAACTTAAACTAACCTACCTTAACCATATTATGATCCTGTCCTTCATTAACCTGACCTAACCTAACCTAACCTAACCTAACCTAACCTGACCTAACCTAACCTAACCTAACCTAACCTAACCTAACCTAACCCAACCCCACTCCCACCAGGTAACATTCGGGACTTTGATCATGAGGTGAGAGAAGATGGAGTGAGAGAGAGGAAGGGGGAGAGAAACGGGAGAGGGTGAGAGAAAGAAAAGAGGACGGGGAAGAGAAGGAAAAGAAGAGGAAGGGGAGAGAGAGAGAGAGAGAGTAAAAAATTCCTGCCCCTCTTCCACAAATTTGTCAAATAAAACAGACTACAAAATTACCCTCGTCTTGTGTCGAGTTTTTCCCCTTGTTTCTGTGTCTACTGGGAGTGGCTGAGGGGAAAGGGAGAGGGGATATAGTGGTGAGAGGGAAAAGGGAGAGGGGAAATAGAGGTGAGAGGGAACAGAAGAGGAGGAAATGAGATGAGTAGTAAGAGTAAGATAGAATAAAGAAGTTGGAAAGAGTAAGACAAATGAGAGTAAGGGAGAAAGTAAGAAATAAGGGAGAAACGAAGTAAGGGCGAGGATAAGAAATAAGGGAGAAAGTAAGAAATAAGGGAGAAAGTAAGAAATAAGGGAGAAAGGAAGAATGGGCGAAAGAAGGAGAGTAAAAATTTGATGCGCTTTTGCTCGGTGAGTTGTGAAAGTGAACAAAAGTTAGGAAAGTGTTGGTAGAGAGAGAGAGAGAGAGAGAGAGAGAGAGAGAGAGAGAGAGAGAGAGAGAGAGAGAGTAACAATGTCGGCAAGTTAGGGGACAGCTTGGAACAGGAAGGCAAAATAATGCTATGCCACAAGAAAGGGGTTCAATATATATGCGTTGGGATTGTAAGCCGAGTCTGACGGCTGGTTGGGGGAGAGAGAGAGAGAGAGAGAGAGAGAGAGAGAGAGAGAGAGAGAGAGAGAGAGAGAGAGAACATCTGGGCTCGACGTGCTAAGTGAAAGAGGGGAATTGAGGGGAGAAAGGGGAGGTGTTGATGAGGGGGGAAAAGGAAAGGGGAGAGGAGAGAGTAGGGGGATAGATGGGGAGGAATTGATGGGGTTGACTTGTGGTAGGTGTGGACGGGTGAGGGGAAATGGGAGGGAGAGAAAGTAAAGATGGGAAGAGGAGAAGTGTAGGTGAGGGGAGTGAGTGAGAGGGAAGAGAAGAGGGGAAAAATGGATAAGAGGGAAGAAAAGAGGGGAAGAATGGGTGAGAGGAGGAGGTGAGAGAAAGAGGAGACGAAAAGGTGAGGGGGAAAAAGCTTGGTGGTTGTCATAGCGACGGGCCAGTAGGTCATCCTCGGGGTTATGCCTCGACATCTGATTGGCTGTTTTGTAGTGAGGGTGAGAGCAGGGGGGGGGGGAGGGTGGGGGTCGGGGTGACAGATAGACAGAATGAGTGACAGGTAGACGGATGAACAGACAGAGACGAACACACAGCTAAACAGACAGTGAATATCGTCCACCATAAAGGAAAGAGAGAGAGAGAGAGAGAGAGAGAGAGAGAGAGAGAGAGAGAGAGAGAGAGAGAGTCAGGAAGCGGCCATAACCAGGCGAGACACAGCTGTTTGGTCTTGTTCCAGAGAGACAGTCATTTGTCTGTCTGTCTGTCTGTCTCGTATTCCAAGATCTGCCCACGCACCTACCACAACTACCACTACTACAACCACCACAACTACCACTACCACCACTACTACTTCTACCACCACCACCACCACTACCACTACCACCACTATTACCAGGTGTGTCCAGAGCTGAGGGGGTGTATGGGGAGAGAGGGGAGGGGCTAATTGGCTTGGAGTGTAGTTATCCAGGTGTGACTATACAAGAGTTCTCTTCGTTAGAGAGAGAGAGAGAGAGAGAGAGAGAGAGAGAGAGAGAGAGAGAGAGAGAGAGAGAGAGAGATTCCTGTACCTGGAGGTTTTGTAATTACTTTTGGATCACCTGAAGATTAGCCACCCCTTGGCGTATTTCACCTGATGATATTAAACACACTAGCTCTACCTGGGTTGTGGTTAGATTAGGTTAGATTAGGTTAGGTTAGGTTAGATTAGATTAGGTTAGGTTAGGTTAGGTTAGGTTAGGTTAGGTTAGGTTTAGAGAGTTTTATCATCAGGTAAAGGACTTGTTTCAACTTGAGTTTTAATTGACTTATGAGTAGCTCGTTTGGGTCGTGCAGGTGGGAGTGTTGGGTCACCACTCACTCTGTCGCGCGGCTGTCAGGGTAGGCGAGGA
>CAUDMG010001814.1:1280000-1317500 GCA_958450375.1 Homarus gammarus
TATTAATATCACTCTACTGATACACTTACTGTTATTGATGGTGACGTAGGTACTGTTGGTGGCTCTGTTGCTGCTACTGTTGACTGTACCCGTTTTTTATTCATACTTACTCTTCTTCCTTCTCCTTGTCCTCCTCTCCCTCAATCTCTTCTTCCTCCTCTTCTCCCTCAACCTCTTCTTCCTCCTCCTCTCCCTCAATCTCTTCTTCCTCCTCTTCTCCCTCAACCTCTTCTTCCTCCTCCTCTCCCTCAAACTCTTCTTCCTCCTTCTCTCCCTCAACCTCTTCTTCCTCCTCCTCTCCCTCAACCTTTTCTTCCTCCTCCTCTCCCTCAACCTCTTCTTCCTCCTCCTCTCCCTCAATCTCTTCTTCCTCCTCCTCTCCCTCAATCTCTTCTTCCTCCTCTCTCTCAACCTCTTCTTCCTCCTCCTCTCCCTCAACCTCTTCTTCCTCCTCCTCTCCCTCAACCTCTTCTTCCTCCTCCTCTTCCTTCACTTCTTTCTCCTCCTCCCATTCTCCCCCTCCCCTCTTCTCTCCTTCCCCACCCTCCACCCTTTCCTCAGCCCTCCCTCACCCTTCCCCCTTCCCCAACTCTACCCCCTACCCAATCCCCCCCTCCCCCCCCCCCTGTCACCATCCTCGTCACCCATATTATTCCACAAGTGTAAATTTCTGTAAATAATATGAGTTTGTTGACGTCTTCATTTATTACTCTTATCTCTCTCTCTTGTGCTTGCGTGTGTGTGTGTGTGTGTGTGTGTGTGTGCGTGTGTGTGGTCATTTGGCATAATCTCACAACCACATCTACCCAAAAAAAAAAAAAAGAGTCCTAATTTATGAAGACCATTTTAGGTAATTTTTTTTGAAGGTCCTGGTCTTTGGGGATAATGTCAACCACTACGACGAGTGACCAAATTCAAGAGGACCATTCTCGGTCTTGAGAAGGGAGGGAGGGAAGGATAGAGGGAGGGAGGGAAGAAGGGAGGGAGGGAGGGAAGAAAGGAGGGAGGGAGGGAGGGAGGAAGGGAGGGAGGGAGGGAGGGAGGGAGGGAGGGAGGGATTTCTTGGTGATGGAGACTGAACTTTGTACGGGTAGATGATTCTTTTGTGCACGCGTGTTGGAGATGCTGAACTGACAAGGGTGTTGCAGCATCTTTTTTCCTCCCTTCCAATCCGCTCACTCCCTTCTCCTCCCCTTCCATCTCTCCTCCCCCTCCTTCCCCTTCTTTCTCCCCCCCCCTCCTTCTCCTACCCAGGCGTGAGGAGTAATGGTTCATAGTAAGGAGGAAAAAGCAAGTTTTAATCACGAAACAGCAGGAAGGAAGAGGGAGAGGGGGAGGGGGAAGGAAGAGGGAGGTAGTGTTGGAGCGAAGATGAGGAGGAAGAGGACTCGAGGCTACTCTCTCTCTCCCTCTCTCTCTCTCTCTCTCTCTCTCTCTCTCTCTCTCTCACACACGCACACACACACACACACGCACACGCACACGCACACACACACACACACACACACACTTCGTCTTAAACCTCACAATTAAGGTAATGGTGAGGCGCCCAGGTAAGATAATAACTACCTGTAATTAAGTGTTGTCATTAGTGAGCAAGAAAGTGTTGTTTTCACACCTGGAGTTACACAAGTCTTTTGTAATGAGTGTTGCCAAAGGTCGTGTGTTGACTAGGCTCTGACGTTGTGTAGCAAAGTTTTGTTAGGTGTTGCATTAAGTTGCATAGTGGCGATCTTGCGTTGGAAGATTTATAATTTGTCTTGTGTTGCAGAGATATTGTAAGTTGTTTGAGTTGCAAGAGTTGTTATTTGCATTGTAATAAATTGCAGGGTGACGCTCTTACTTTTTCCATTTGCATGATTTGATGGTACAGTAAAGTTCCCACCAAGGTCATCTAGTAAAGTTCCCACCAAGGTCATCTAGTAAAGTTCCCACCAAGGTCATCTAGTAAAGTTCCCACCAAGGTCATCTATTAAAGTTCCCACCAAGGTCATCTATTAAAGTTCCCACCAAGGTCATCTAGTAAAGTTCCCACCAAGGTCATCTAGTAAAGTTCCCACCAAGGTCATCTAGTAAAATTCCCACCAAGGTCATCTAGTAAAGTTCCCACCAAGGTCATCTAGTAAAGTTCCCACCAAGGTCATCTCGTAAAGTTCCCACCAAGGTCACAGCAAGAGGTCATCCTTGGAGGGGGAAGTCTCGGTCATTCCCCCTAGAGGATTTCGATCACAAGTTAATCCTCCGGGTGGCAGTAATCCCTGGCATGGTTGAGACGTGGGGATTTACCTCAATATGGATGAGGGTGTTTGTGTGTGTGTATGTGTGTGTGTATGTGTGTGTGTGTGTGTGTGTGTGTGTGTTGGGGGGGGGGGGCAGATCATCTATATCTCTCTCACCTGTCTCTCTCACCTGTTCTCCCCTCCACTATCATCGCCACCACCTCCCCTCCCCTCCTTCCCTCTTCCCCTCACCTGGGCGCCTCATAGTCCGCCTTTAACCCCTCCATTCCCCTCACACCTTGAATCTCGCCCCCCCACCCCCCCCCCCCTTTTTCCCCTTCCCTTCATCTTCCCCTTCATTACTACTGCCTTTCTTCTCCTTTGTCTCTTCTTCTTATCCCCTCTTCATTTACCCCTCCCTTCCTCTCTCCTCCATTATTTTTTTTTATTTATATATTTTTTTTCCTCATCTCTTCCCTCTTCCATCGTCAACTATCTTCTTTTAATTTTCCTCCTCTCTCTCTCTCTCTCTCTCTCTCTCTCTCTCTCTCTCTCTCTCTCTCCTCTGGCTTCTTCTTTCAGCCTCATATATTCTCTTCGCAACTTCTCTTTCTCTCCCTTCTTCCTCACCCTTTCTTCTCCCTCCATCTCCCTTGAAGCAAGAAAGCGACACAATCCCTTGAAGGAGTAACTCAAGTGTGAGATCGATGTCTGGAGTCTCACCCCCTCAACCCCCCCCCCCCCCCCCCGAGGAGGAGGTGGAGGAGCAGACTTGATACACATTCTCAAAGATTCTCACTGTTGTTGTTGTTGTTGTTGTTGTTGTAGGAACTATTGAGAATCCGTCTTTGTTTACCTACCTGACGATGCTGCTGTCCCTTCGTCATTACCATACCTTTGTCACCACCTTGTTACACCTTATCTGTCATTAGTAGTAGTAGAAGAAGTATTATTATTATTATTATTATTATTATTATTATTATTATTATTATTATTATTATTATTATTATCCTACGTAGCCATCTTGATTAATTAACTCCACCTGTCTCATTATCACACCTTTGTCACCTCTTGTTACACCTCCCAATCATTATCATTATCGTTATTCCTGTGGTGAGATATTTTTTTTTCGTGAATGTATAATGAAAAAAAAAACTTGTGTAATATTTTGTTCGGTTGGTGAAAGGCGTGAGAATGACCCTACCTGAACACTGTATCTCTGTATATTTTTGTACATCATGTATTTTTTGGACAGATTTGTATAATACAGTTTTATATTATGTAGCGAATTGTTGTTTCTGTGTTTGTGTAAGATATTTTTTGTAGTTTTTGTAGATCTTTTCAGTATATGTATTATTATGTATGTATGTATGTATGTATGTATGTATGTAATGTATGTATGTATGTATGTATGTATGTATGTAATGTATGTTTGTATGTAATGTATGTATGTATGTATGTATGTAATGTATGTATGTATGTATGTATGTATGTATGTATGTATGTATGTATGTAATGTGTGTATGTATGTATGTATGTATGTATGTATTAGACTTAGGAATTAATGAAAGTATATCAGGCACTTGGGGACCAGACTGTAGCAAAAAAAAAAATAAGACTGTCGGAGTAAATTTCTGAAATGAATTAGTTGAAGACTGAGGAAAGAAAATATTGGATGGAACGGGCCCACCAGGGCTCTCTCTCTCTCTCTCTCTCTCTCTCTCTCTCTCTCTCTCTCTCTCTCTCTCTCTCTCTCTCTCTCTCATCTTTTATTCCTCTTACCTGCCGACAGTGGAACTCTACCTGTACACGTCTTACCTTCTGCATTTAACACACTTTCTTGAACCTAACCTAACCTAACCTAACCTAACCGTAACGAGACTTGTGGCAAATACTCACCCATTCCCCCTCCCTTTTATAGCTCCCTTCCCACCTTCCCCATTCGCCCCCTTCCCCCTTCACTCCCCTTTCCCCATATTACCCGTTTCTTCTTCCTCCCTTCCCCCTCCACCCTTCTACTATCCTCTTTACCCCACTCCCCTCCCCTACCTCTTACCCCTTCCCCCTTCCCTCCCCCCTCCCCCCTCCTTTCTACACTAGCCCAAATTTATGCCAACTTCCCTGGGGATTTTTTTGGCAATATGTCTCCTTGGTTTAAGACACTATTTTCTTATGGTTTATGGCAACGTGTCAGGGTAAAGTTTTGTTGTTGGTTTAGTGGAAATATTTTGGTCTGGTTTAGGTGAGTGTGATCCAAGGGTTATTATTGTTGTTGTTGTTGTTGGTGTTGTTGTTTAGACAGGACATACTACACTATGTCCGTCTATCTGTCTGTCTGTCCGTCTATCTGTCGGTCTGTGTCTGTTTGTCTGTCTGTTCATATTTTCATTATTGCCCCCTGGGTCTCCAAAGCTGCGGTAGTGAAGAATCCTTGGCTGGGCGGCAGGTCCACGCCGCTTCAGTAGACAAACATCATCAAAGAGACAACATCATCTTTAAGTTATATATATCCCTTAGTGTTTGATGCGGGGATAAAGAACAATGTATTTCGTGTTGATGGGTGAAAAATAGTTCCTTTGTTTTCCTCTCCTCTCCTCACCTCGCCTCGCCTCGCTTCACCTCACCTCGCTTCGCCTCACCTCACCTGTTCTCGCCATTCATGTCCTCCCTCCTCCTCATCTTCGCTACCATTTCATTTCCCACGTCTTTCCTCCTCCTCCTCCTCCTCCTCCTCCTCCTCCTCCTCCTCCTCTTTACTTCCTATAGCCATCACAAAGCCTCCAAAGGAACCTCAAGTAGGAGGGAGGGTAACTAGGGGAAATGGGAAGGGAAAAGGGGAGATCGGAAGGAGGAAGAAAGGAACGGAAGGAAGGGAGAGAAGAGGGGGGGAGGTAAAAGAGGAGGAGGAGGGACGGAAGGAAGGGAAGAGATAGGGGGTAGGAAGAGGAGGGAAGAGGGGGAGGTAGGTGGAAGAGGAAAAAGAGGAGGAGGATATGGGACGAAAGGAAGGGAAGAAGGAGGAGGTGGTAATAGTAGGTGGGGAAGAAGGGTGAGAGGAGAAACGAAGAAGAGGGTAAGGAAGAAAACGGTAGAGGTGAGAGAGTAGAAGTATGAAAGTAGGAAGAGGAGGAGGAAGAATAAGGAAGAGAAGTAGGAGGTGTAAGAAGCAGAACTGAAGGAACAAGAAGGTGAGAAAAGAGGAAGAACAGGAAGAAGAAAAAGAAAATAGAGATGAAAGAAACAAGAAAAAACAGAGATAGCAGGAGGAAGAGGAGGACAAGGAGGGGATTTAAGAGGAAGAAAAAGAAGAAAGTAGGAGGAGGAGGAAGAAGGAGGTGCCATTTATCAGGTTCTTCCTCCTACACCTCCTCACCGTCACTTGGTATTCGCCCCATCAGCTCCCAGCCATCCATCATGTTTATCTGACACTTTCCGGGTCCCCCTTCAGGTCGTACGTGGTTACAGGTCGTCCTCGAGGGTAAAGTTCGTCCTCGAGGTCAAAGGTCATCCTCGAGGTCAAAGTTCATCCTCGAGGTTAAAGATCATCTCCGAGGTTAAAGGTCATCCTCGAGGTAAAAGGTCATCCTCGAGGTTAAAGGTCATCCTCGAGATTAAAAGTCATTGCTTCAGGTTGTCCTTATGGTTACAGGTCTTACTTCAAGTCAGGATGAGGTCAGAACACACACACACACACACACACACACACACACACACACACACACACACACACATTCACGTCATCCTTACCACAATAAATCATGTCCATCCGCTTATACCGCCACCCACCTACTCTCTCTCTCTCTCTCTCTCTCTCTCTCTCTCTCTCTCTCTCTCTCTCTCTCTCCTTTTTCAGATCCTGTTTGGCTTTTCTTTAATGATCTTTTATTTTTTAATTATTTCTTATTTTGTGTGATATTTTGTTTGTTTATTTATTTATTTTACTTTTATTTTTTTGGGGGGGTGTTTCTCTTGTTTGGTTGTTTCCTCTTTTCCCCTCTGTCTTTTCCATTTATTTTCGTGATTTTTCCTTCAAATTTTCGAGTGGTTTAATGTTTATTCATGACGTCCATTTTGTTTCACGACTTTTTGGAGTATTTATTAATATTTTTTTCACGACTTTCTTATTTTTGTTTTCACTTTCTCAATTTTTTCCAGTTTTTTCTCGACCTTTCCAGTTGTTCACGTTCTTTTTTTTTTCACGGCCTACTTCAGTTTATCCACGACCTTGTGTTTGCATTCATCCACTTCCTTCCCCAGGCAGATCTTCTCCCGTCACCTGTAAGACCCTAATTAACACCTTGGCTGATGAGGAACTTCTTTTCACCTGAGCTAATGATCCCCCACTTACATTTCCTCCTTCAATGTCAACCTATTTTAGCGCACAAGACCTTAACAAGACCCTAAGTTAATTACCTTGTATTCGCTTTCCTTCATCCTGACTTAACGCAGAGTCCTTTATAAGACCTGAGTTTTATATCCTATGTGGTGAGTGTCCGGTTAACGTGCATTCGGTTAACGTGCATTCGGTTAACGTATTGTTTACATAAAGCGTGCAAACTCCTCCATCATTAATTACATCCTATATTAATATCTTCCCCTATCAAGGCCATCCTACAGCCTCTTCCTCCTTAATCCAATCCATCCTTTTTCTCCCCTTCCATCCTCTTCCTCGTCCCTTTCATTCTCCCCATCCTCTATCCTCTTCTTTGCCCTTACCGTCTACACTACCCATCTTCTATCTTCTCCTACCCTTCCACTCCTTCCTTCTCTTCATCCTCAATCTCTCTCCATCCTCTTTCTCCCCTTCGATTCTCTCCCTCCACCTACCCACCTCTCCTCCTCCCTTTCATCATCCCTATCCCACCCACCTCTTTTATCCTCCTCCTCACCTCTTCCATCATCACCCACTCCTCATCTTCCTCCCTCTGCGGCCATCTCCCCGACGCAATACATATCCGAGGGGGGTGGGGGGGGGGGGGGGGGGGGCTGGTGGTGATAATGACCCAGAATGACCCTGGTGTTGTAGGTGACAAACGACGGGGCCATAATTCAGGTGATAACGGGGCTGCGGGCGTGAGGACAGTTTTTTATGGTGACTTGGGGGTGACAACATCGGTAATCGTGTTAAATGGGTGACGAAGGACCTCACCCAAGAGTTAAGAGCTGTCATCTGGGCCACACGCGATCCCCTCCCCCCTCCCCTTCCACCCCTCCCCTTCCACCCCCCTCCCCTTCCACCCCCTCCCCTTCCACCCCCTCCCCTTCCCAGAGATTCGTATAACGATTTTAAGTCATTCGTATATCGGATTTTACTGATGATTCGTATAATGAATTTCGTGTAATAGGGATTCTCAATACATTCATAGGTGGTTCTGAAGACCAAAAAGAAAATACAAAATAAAGAGTAAGTGAAGAGTAAGGAAGATAATGTAGAGTAAAATATAAAGAATAAGAGACAGAGTAAAGAGTAGGGGAGAGAAAGGAGGGTTAAGAGTAGGGAGCTTGGAAGAGGAGACATCAAAGAGTAAGAAACAAGAGACAAAGTAAAGAGTAAAGATCGTGGAGTAGAGTAAGCGAGTCAGACATCCTCTAACACTGACTGACAAGTGACTCGCCCTACAAGGAAACGCTCTCAACACACCTACACTGAATCAGCAGAGGAGCTTCAAGACATTATTGCTGACCTCTGCTGAGACACTCATTCATTACAGCTTAAAGCTTTTTGGTGGGGGGGCTTGAGTGATCCTTAAAAACACACACACACACACACACACACACACACACACACACACACACACTCTCTCTCTCTCTCTCTCTCTCTCTCTCTCTCTCTCTCTCTCTCTCTCTCTCTCTCTCTCTCTCGCTCTCTCTTTCTCCAAAACCAATAAATATATTTTTTTTAATTTATACAAGTAAATTTTGCTTAGATTTATGTTTGAATAAATAAACGATAGTTAAAAAATAGAGAGAAAAAAAAGGAATTGAAGTTTGTAAGAGTAAATTTTAGTTCTACAATGGAAGGAAAGACACATAGAAGTTTGTAAATAAAACCGGGACGAGAATCACATCTTTTGGGTCAGTTCCAGGGAGGAGTATAACTGTCTCTTAAAAGGCTGTCTGTCTGTCTGCCTGTCTGTCTGTCTGTCTGCCTGTGTGTCTGTCTGTCTGCCTGTCTGTCTGTCTGTCTGCCTGTCTGTCTGTCTGTCTCCCTTCTCTCTTATCTCATTTTTCTTCTTCTTCTCTCTCTTCTTCTCTCTCTCTCTCTCACGCACTCTGGTGGAATATAGCCAACACTCCGAGGGTGTGTTAAGTGCGTCGTTATCACACACTACACGTCCGATGGGATGAGTCCAAGCAAGTTAGGAGGATGGCGGTGCAGTGAGGAGGATGAGGAAGAGGGGGAAGAGGAGGAGGAGGAAGAGGGGGAAGAGGAGGAGGAGGAAGAAGAGGAAGACATTTACACTATACTATCTACACTGTTATCATCTGTTTTATCTCTTATTTAAGCCCCCACTCAAGCTTATTTCACCTGATGACCCTAAAGATTAAGCCCCCACTCAAGCTTATTTCACCTGATGAACCTAAAGATTAAGCCCCCACTCAAGCTTATTTCACCTGATGAACCTAAAGATTAAGCCCCCACTCAAGCTTATTTCACCTGATGAACCTAAAGATTAAGCCCCCACTCAAGCTTATTTCACCTGATGAACCTAAAGATTAAGCCCACACTCAAGCTTATTTCACCTGATGAACCTAAAGATTAAGCCCCCACTCAAGCTTATTTCACCTGATGAACCTAAAGATTTAAGCATCACCTCAAGCTTATTTCACCTGGTGAATAGTGAGGAATAATGAAATACCTAACAGTAACAAGTTCAAGGCAACAGGGAACAACGGTAACGGTAGAAGGTGGCTGTAACAGTAAGAGTCGGTAACAGTAATGGTGTATTGTCAGTAACAGTAGGTAATAACAGTATACACGAAGTTGTAACCATAACAGTACTTTGGTCAGGTGACTGTTTGTGTACTAACGGGAGACAGTAACGGTAGACTGACAGTAACGGTAGACAGTAACAGTTAAAGTCAATCACTGATGTAAAAAAAATATATTGATAACGTTATATACAAGATCATAGAAACAGAATGAATTAGGTCAGGTCAGGTTAGTTAGATTAGGTTAGGTTAGGTTAGGTTAGGTCAGGTTAGTTAGATTAGGTTAGGTTAGTTTAGGTTAGGTTAGGTTAAGGTTAAGGTTAAGGTTAAGGTACGCTACTGCCTGTCCAGTGGTAACAATATTCAAGGGGGTCGTTTTGGGGAGAAAATTTACCCAAGTTTTTCCGACTCCAGAATAGATTAGAGTGGAGGAGAGCCGTCTCTCTCTCTCTCTCTCTCTCTCTCTCTCTCTCTCTCTCTCTCTCTCTCTCTCTCTCTCTCTCTCTCTTTTATGGTTGCTGTTGGTTGAGTAAAAACAACAAAGCCTCACAGAAGACATTATAAAAGTGTTGCCATCAGGGAGTCACCTCAGGCGTGTGTGTGTGTGGGGTGATGGTGGTGTTGAGGCGTGGTGGTGGTGAGGTGTATAGGTGGTGAGAGGTGTGGTGTGTGGTTGAGTGGTGAGGCGTGTAGGTGGTGGTGATGAGGCGTGGTGGTGGTGGTGGTGAGGTGTGTGTGTGTGTGTGTGTGTGTGTGTGTGTGTGTGTGTGTGTGTGTGTGTGTGTGTGTGTGTGTGTGTGTGTGTGGCGGTGCTTCAGAGGAAGGACAAATGCCACATCACTCACACAACCAGACCCACCATCACGTGTGTTGTGTCAAGCTGTCCTGACTCACTTAACCTAACCTAACCTACAAAATTGGACATTGATAAATACATTAATGGACATCCTCACGTCGCTGGATACCGTGTCCAATTAAACCTGTCCATCTCACCTCACTCAAGACCTACAGGGTGTTCCAAAATGATTGTAAGTCATATTTCGACGTGCTGAGATGCATTGAGAAGGGAATACGTGTACAATTCTTGGGTTCAAACTACAATTCTGGGTTCAAACTACAATTCTTGGGTTCAAACATACAATTCTTGGGTTCAAACTACAATTCTGGGTTCAAATTACAATTCGTGGGTTCAAACTACAATTCTGGGTTCAAATTACAATTCTTGGGTTCAAACTACAATTCTTGGGTTCAAACATACAATTCTTGGGTTCAAACTACAATTCTGGGTTCAAATTACAATTCTTGGGTTCAAACTACAATTCTTGGGTTCAAATTACAATTCTGGGTTCAAACTACAATTCCTGGGTTCAAACATACAATTCTTGGGTTCAAACATACAATTCTTGGGTTCAAACTACAATTCTTGGGTTCAAACTCCAATTCTTGGGTTCAAATTACAAATCTTTGGTTCAAACTACAATTCTTGGGTTCAAACTACAATTCTTGGGTTCAAACTACAATTCTTGGGTTCAAACATACAATTCTTGGGTTCAAAGTGCAATTCTAGGGTTCAAACTACAATTCTTGGACTCAAACTACAATTCTAGGACTCAAACTACGATATATGGCACTGACCACTACAAAATTCCCAGACAATATCAACAATAGCTTTGAAAACACCTCACAGATTTTACACACACTCTCCTTAACAAGTGGTTGGAGTGTTTGCGTTTTAATTTAGGGAGTCAAGTTGCGTTTTGTGTTGAAAGGTTTTTAATTTGCTGTTTTTGAGTTGGTTTAATGCACGTTGGTAACCTCGGTAGCCGGATGTAATCTATTTTCTTGGTTTAAGTGAGGTCTTTTTTTCTACATTACAGGAGATGCTTGAAAAACTACTATGTATACACACAGATATACACACACACACACACACACACTCATACACACACACAACACAGACGTGGTGGTATGAGAGTGGTGTAGAGAGCCCTTGGTGACCCGTGTTGATGTCACTTATTACAGTAATGGATGCAAGTGGTTACATCCTCCCCCCGTCACTCCTAGGGCCCCGTCACTCCTAGGGCCCCGTTACTCCTCGGGCCCCGTCACACTCAGGGCCCCGTCACTCCTAGGGCCCCGTCACTCCTAGGGCCCCGTTACTCCTAGGGCCCCGTCACTCCTAGGGCCCCGTCACTCCTAGGGCCCCGTTACTCCTAGGGCCCCGTTACTCCTAGGGCCCCGTCACTCCTAGGGTCCCGTCACTCCTAGGGCCCCGTTACTCCTTGGGCCCCGTCACTCCTAGGGCCCCGTTACTCTTAAGGCCCCGTTACTCCTAGGGCCCCGTCACTCCTAGGGCCCCGTTACTCCTTGGGCCCCGCTACTCTTAAGGCCCCGTTACCCCTAGGGCCCCGTCACTCCTAGGGCCCCGTTACTCCTAGGGCCCCGTTACTCCTAGGGCCCCGTCACTCCTAGGGCCCCGTTACTCCTTGGGCCCCGTTACTCCTAGGGCCCCGTTACTCCTAGGACCCCGTCACTCCTAGGGCCCCGTCACTCCTAGGGCCCCGTTACTCCTATGGCCCCGTTACTCCTAGGGCCCCGTCACACTCAGGACCCCGTCACTCCTAGGGCCCCGTCACTCCTAGGGCCCTTTCACTCCTAGGGCCCCTTCACTCCTAGGGCCCCGTCACTCCTAGGGCCCCGTTACTCCTAGGGCCCCGTCACACTTAGGGCTCCGTCACTCCTAGGGCCCCGTCACTCCTAGGGCCCCGTCACTCCTAGGGCCCCGTCACTCCTAGGGCCCCGTTACTCCTAGGGCCCCGTCACTCCTAGGACCCCGTCACTCCTAGGGCCCCGTTACTCCTAGGGCCCCGTTACTCCTAGGGCCCCGTCACACTCAGGGCTCCCTCCCTCCGGTCCACACAATCTGTGCTGTTACTGCCCTCCCGATTGTTCCTCCCTCACCACAGTCAACCACAGTTACCTTGTTATTAACTAAAGTGTCATTCATAGCTTTTGGTATGTCCCTCCCTCCCTCCCTCCCTCCATCCCTCCATCCCTCCCTCCCTCCCTCCATCCCTCCCTCCATCCCTCCATCCCTCCCTCCATCCCTCCATCCCTTTCTCCCTCCCTCCCTTCCTTCCTTCCCTCCTCCCTTCTTTATTTCTTATACTTGTTCCTCTCTTGTCTTCTGTTTTGTTCCCATTGTTCCCACCTCCTTTTCTCCACCTTCTCCCCCTCCGTTTCTTCATCTTTATTATTATTATTATTATTATTATTATTATTATTATTATTATTATTATTATTATTATTATTACCAGCATATTTTGTTCCTCGCTGGATGCTGAGGTTGTGCGGTAGGGCAAGGAGAGTCGAGCGTGCAGAAACCGCTTATGAACACCACGGTTTTTTGAGTGTGTGTGTGTGTGTGTGTGTGTGTGTGTGTGTGTGTGTGTGTGTGTGTGTGTGTGTGTGTTATTTAGCCTAACCAAACCATTCCCAGGTAAAATAATATAAAACTGAGGGTGTTTAAATCTTCAGGTTAATTATTTTATTGTTTACATTTTCACGCTCCGAGGACCTCCTTCCCCCCCCCCCCCCTCCCCCCCCGTTTACCTTCTGTGGGTTGGTGGTTGCTGTCGAAGGGCGTCTGACTCCTGCAGCAGCCACAGGTGGAGGGGGGGGGGTGTATTTGTACTGTGTAATGAGGTGTACCTGTGTAGTGTTGACTGTCATTATACTATACCATGGATGGCTGGCTGTCAGGTGAGAGAAGGAGAGGTGAGGGGGGAACAGGTGAGTGTGACAGGTGTAATGGGAGAGATGGGAGGGGGGTGAGAGGTGTAAAGGGAGAGGGTAGAATGTGTGGGGAGGTAAAATATGTGATAGGATGAGAGGGTGAGGGTGTATGAGGGAGAGGGAAGGGTAGGTAGATATTAGGGCTTGTGTGTGTGTGTGTGTGTGTGTGTGTGTGTGTGTGTGTGTGTGTGTGAGGATATGTGGGAAAGATGGGAGGAAATCACCTATTCTGCACCTTTTCCTTTTTCCATCACATTTTTTTGTCTATTTCCATCCCCTTTCATCTTGTCTTCTTTACTTCCTTCTCTCATTTTGTGTCTCTTCCTCATCTCATTCCCTTTCTCTCTGTCTCTCTTTTATCCTCAGTTATCCTTTGTTTATTTCCCCTTCAATATGTCCTCCCCTCCTGTTTCCCCTCACCCCTTCAAAGCTCTCTGTTTACGATACCTCACTGATTAACCCCTCTAACCATGACAACACCTCATAACACTCCCATCTCCCCCCTATCTTTCCCCTCTCCCCCTCTCCCCTCATAACCTCAAGTGGTATCATATGACCCTGGCCACTTCAGAACCACACCTGTTTCATTATGAATTATTAATGGGTTTTTCCCCTCTTTGCAGGTACGGGGAGGTTGCCATGGTTACAACGCACCACGCCTCAAAGGGGAAGTAACCGTAGGAGAGTCGTGTTCTGATTTTCCCCTCTTACCCTTGAGTAGGTTGGCTGCCTTCCCCTTATCTTACCTCCCCCTCCGCCTCTCCCACCTCTCGGATTTCCCCTCTCCCATAGCTCCCTCCCCCCCTCTCCTCCCCCCACTATTCCCCTCTCTCTTCCCCTCTTTAAGTGGGTGGGTGTTCCCCTCTTTTCCCTCCCCTCATCTTTGTTTTATATCTCCGTAAATGAGAATAAGTGACTCTTGAGGAGCACTTGTGTGTCGCCATGAGAGAGAGAGAGAGAGAGAGAGAGAGAGAGAGAGAGAGAGAGAGAGAGGGGTAATTAGATGATAAGAATAAGAGCCTATTGAATTTTCATGATTTTTATCTCTCTCTCTCTCATACACACCCCCCCCCCCACACCCGCCCACACCCCCCTCGCCCGCCCCCACCCCCCTCGCCCGCCCCCACCCCCACACCCGCCCACACACCCCCCTCGCCCGCCCCCACCCCCCACACCCGCCCACACACCCCCCTCGCCCGCCCCCACACCCGCCCACACACCCCCCTCGCCCGCCCCCGCACCCGCCCACACACCCCCCTCGCCCGCCCCCACCCCCCTCGCCCGCCCTCACCCCCCTCGCCCGCCCCCACACCCGCCCACACACCCCCCCTCGCCCGCCCCCACCCCCCTCGCCCGCCCCACCCCCCTCGCCCGACCCCACACCCGCCCACACACCCCCCTCGCCCGCCCCCACACCCGCCCACACACCCCCACACCCGCCCACACACCCCCCTCGCCCGCCCCCGCACTTCCTCAGAGACGCCCCTTTTCAGCTAGTTCACTATGGCTCTCTGCCCCTGTGAAAGACGACATGGGTGTAGTGTACATACTTGGCCACCCTCAGCTAACCAATCTCTTCAACTCTTTCTCTTCTACCCCAACGAGCACCTACACTTGAATACTCTCCCTCTTTCTCTTCACTTTTCTCTCTCCCCCCTCTTCGTCTTTTTCCTCTTCCGTTTTCCCCCTCTTCGTCTTCTTCTCTCCCTCTTTCTCTTCACTTTTCTCTCTCCCCCTCTTCGTCTTTTTCCTCTTCCATCTCCCCATCCTCTTCTTCTCCCTCCTCTTCTCTTCCTCTTACGTCTCCCCATCCTCTTCCTCCCTCCTCTTCTCCTCTTCCTTCTCATCCTCCATATCTCTCTCTTTCTTTTTCTTTTCCTCCTCCTCTTCCTCCCCCCTTTTTCTTCCTCTCCCACTTCTCCTCCTTTATTACTCACTTTCTTTTCGTCTCTTCCTCCTCCTCTTCCTCCTTTTTCTTCTTCTCCTCCTCCAGTGTGTCTCCCTCTCCCCCATCCCTCTCCTCCATCCCTCTTCCCATCCCTCTCCACTCTTGACTCTTTTCACCCTCTTCCCTACCAAGTGTGTGTAATAATAATAATAATAATAATTAACGGTTTATTGAAAGAGCTTGGCAGCCAGAAGGCTGAAAATATACAGTTACATATTTGGGGAGTGGGTTACGAATTACAAATAATATACAAGTAACATAAGTGACACAAATAAGACATATAATAACTTAGATGGGGAAAAGCTCAAACTACAGTTCAATTCAACATAGTGACAGTGTTACAGTATTACAAGTTATTGATAATTTTTACAATGGTTGGGACTGGGCTGTTCTTATAGCGATCAGTTCGTGCACGTATGGGCTGGATGCGGTTGTGGTGTCGAACAGCAATTCTCGGACAAGGGACCTCGGGTGGTAGTAGGAGCCGGTGTCGGGGATGGTGTAGAAGCTTCTTACCAAATTTGCAGATGAGGTCGTGGTGAGTGTGTGTGTGTGTGTGTGTGTGTGTGTGTGTGTATGTATGTGTGTGTGTGTGTTGTGAATCATAGAGTGAACATGCAAGTTACTTATGAATCTTTGATAATCTTACTATGGTTAGGTTAGGTTTTGGTTAAGTGTAGGAAAGTTATGGTCTCCTGGCAACACTCCTACGTCTCCTACGTGACAAAAACACAGAGATGATAGGTGTATTTTTTCTCCAGTTGTCACAAGATGAGTCGTAGGATTTTCCACATATTTTTTTGTCAGTAAGAAAAAAGGAAAACTTATTTGGTAAATTTCTTGGCGTTGTCTGTAAACCCCGTAGATGTTGTTATGTACTGGGGGGGGTGAAGTGTACTGGGGGGTGAAGTGTACTGGGGGGTGAAGTGTACTGGGGAGTGAAGTGTACTGGGGGTGAAGTGTACTGGGGAGTGAAGTGTACTGGGGGTGAAGTGTACTGGGGGTGAAGTGTACTGGGGGTGAAGTGTACTGGGGGGTGAAGTTTACTGGGGGGTGAAGTTTACTGGGGTGAAGTGTACTGGGGGGTGAAGTGTACTGTGGCGGTGAAGTGTAATAGGGGTGAAGTGTACTGGGGGTGAAGTGTACTGGGGGGTGAAGTGTACTGGGGGGTGAAGTGTACTGGGGGGTGAAGTGTACTGGGGGGTGAAGTGTACTGGGGGTGAAGTGTACTGGGGGTGAAGTGTACTGGGGGGTGAAGTGTACTGGGGGGTGAAGTTTACTGGGGTGAAGTGTACTGGGGGGTGAAGTGTACTGTGGCGGTGAAGTGTACTAGGGGTGAAGTGTACTGGGGGTGAAGTGTACTGGGGGGTGAAGTGTACTGGGGGGTGAAGTGTACTGGGGGTGAAGTGTACTGGGGGGTGAAGTGTACTGGGGGGGTGAAGTGTACTGGGGGGTGAAGTGTACTGGGGGGTGAAGTGTACTGGGGGGTGAAGAGTACTAGGGGTGAAGTGTACTGGGGGGTGAAGTGTACTGGGGGGTGAAGTGTACTAGGGGTGAAGTGTACTGGGGGTGAAGTGTACTGGGCGGTGAAGTGTACTGGGGGGTGAAGTGTACTGGGGGTGAAGTGTACTGGGGGGTGAAGTGTACTGGGGAGTGAAGTGTACTGGGGGTGAAGTGTACTGGGGGGTGAAGTGTACTGGGGGTGAAGTGTACTGGGGGGCGAAGTGTACTAGGGGTGAAGTGTACTGGGGGGTGAAGTGTACTGGAGGATGTTGTACCAGACGTGTTAGACAGCTGGTCCTCCACCCCTTCCGTCAGTAGGTGTGGTGGAGTAGGACCAGGATGTGGGTGGGTCGTCCTCGAGGGTAGGTCCACCTCATTTGTCATAGCTCGTTGAGGCATCAGTCGAGGGTGACATAACCAAACAGACCTTCAGTTTGTCGAGGCGATTGGTCGCTTCCATTGACCATTGTGTTCCTTGTTTACTGCTGACGGAGGTACTGTAGCAGCTGCGTGCCCGAGACCCTCCTGACGTGTGTGTGTGTGTGTGTGTGTGTGTGTGGTACAGTGTGGGTGTGTGTGTGTGTGTGTGTGTGGTACAGTGTGGGTGTGAATTATAACTGACACTTTGCTATTTGTACGTGAAATATAAATGTGTTAATTATTTCCCGCCCACCCCCGCCCACCCTCGTATATCAACCATAACGGGGTGGGTGACGCAGGTAAGGGTCCGTATGTGAGGCGTGGCTGACCCACCTCACATAGCCGGGTCTTTATACACCTCTTTTAGGGCTGTTGTTTTAACTGACTGTGGTGTTTGTACCTTGAGAGCCGATAGAAAAACGCTCTACCTCCATCCTTGTCACTTTGTTTTTGCTCTGGGTTCGGATATCACGATGCTAGAATGGCCACATTTCGTCTCAGTCTTCCTAGACTTCATCTTCCCCGGCGCCGTGTTCTGGGGCGGTGAGTATCATGGTGCGCGAGACGGAATAAAAGAATTTTCCCGTGGAGAAGATGGCACTGTTGTTCAACCCTCGTGTAAAACATTGTAAGACTTCCTGGTGGCGCTGCTGGGGACCACAGACGTAAAAACAGTGGTAGTTCCTGAGGAGGAGGAAGAGAAGGAGAGAGAGAGAGAGAGAGAGAGAGAGAGAGAGAGAGGAAGAGGGAGGGAAAAGAAGCTGCGCCGCGATAAGACGAGTCAACACAGTTACAGGGTTCTCACTCGCCCCAATGTTCTCAAGTCGACGCTACAACGGTGCTCTGGAGTGATGGCGGCAACCACACACACACACACACACACACACACACTAAGATTACTCTCCGCGAGAAATCCTGTACAACACACACGCTCGTATCGTAAAAACACAAACAAAAACAAAAAAAAACGACGCCAGTGCGAGCGTCCAGCGTCGCCTGACATTTCCCTTCAGGTCCAAACCACACAGTAAACAACCACCCTTATGGAAGTTATACCGAACAATATTTTTCCCATTCTTCTGCCAGCGCTGGCGTTTGTCTCTGATACGAGCGGTTGCCTGTCTCTCTTGAGGACGACAAGTAACGAGTGTGTGTACGAGCAAGTCTCTTATGACTCAGTGTTTCCGTAAAACAGACAAACAAATTTTACGAAATATATCAGGTTTATTTATCATCAGTAAGGCCACATCTGTCTCTCTCTAGACGGGGACCTTCCACACACCCACTCTCCCACCCACTCACCCATTCACCCCCTCACCCACCCATTCACCCACCCACTCACCCATTCACCCACCCACCCACTCACCCATTCACCCACCCACTCACCCATTCACCCACCCGCTCACCCATTCACCCACCCACTCACCCATTCACCCACCCACTCACCCACCCCTCTGCCTACCTTCCTATCCCCCCCCCCTACTCACACACCCAAAATTTAAATATTCATAAGTAGCAACATTTTCCTATATGGAAATTCGAAAAAAATGAGAAAATATTATCGTCTGTGAATACTAATGATCTCTCTCTCTCTCTCTCTCTCTCTCTCTCTCTCTCTCTCTCTCTCTCTCTCTCTCTCTCTCTCTCTCTCTCTCTCTCTCTAGTGGTGCAGTGAGGGAGGATGGGAGGGTGAGGAAGGGAGGGTGTAAGAGAAGGAGGGAAGGAGATAAGGATATGGGAAGTGGGGTTCTGTCTGTCTGCCTGTCTGTCATGTCTATCTGTCTGTCTGTCTGTCTGTCTGCCTGTCTATCTGTCTATCTATCTGTCTGTTTGTCATCGAGTTAAAATTAGCTAAAAAAAAAACTAACTGTGTCCGTCATACTGAGTGCCCATGTAAATGTTTCAGTAATTCTGTACATGTTTCTGAATAATTTATCCCAATATTATTTTGTATTTTATGGTGTGTGGTGAGGGGGGTGGGGGGGTGGCTGGGTGTGTGGTGGGGGGGTGGCTGGGTGTGTGGTGGGGGGGGTGGGGGAGGGGGTGCTAATTATAGTGTGGTATGTTTGTATTTTAATGATGATGACGATGGTGATATCAGTCGTAATAATAGTAATAATATAAACAACAACAACAACCACCACCACCACAACAACCACAACAACCACCAAACGACCATTACCTCGGGTGCAGAGAAGTGATGCCACGAGACAGTAATAGACTACACAGGAAGGCTAGATCCCAAGATGCACTAAAAGGCTCCACACTTACCGTAACTAAAGTTGTATTTACACAGAAGCGGTCGGCGACGTTCCTGTGTAAATTTGGTAACAGGAGTCAACATGGTCTGACATACATACATACATACATACATACATACATACATACGTGCAAACATTTATACATATGTACATGCACAGAGATAAACACGCACACACAATTATTGATTTTTAGTGGTGAAAATCTCTCTCTCTCTCTCTCTCTCTCTCTCTCTCTCTCTCTCTCTCTCTCTCTCTCTCTCTCTCCACAAAACAAAGATGGAATCCATAATGCCGTCGAAATTGCACTGAGACTCGACTCTAATAGGTAATTGCATTTATCTAATGTTGACAATAAGAGAAATTGTTTATGTAATTACGAGTTTTTTATGGCTTGTATTATGTCATTAGGATTTCTCTCTTAAAGTTAGTGTCAAAAATTCTCACCTCTTATTCAGAATTCCCACGCTGAACTCAAAATTCTCACGCTAGACCTAAAATTCCCACGCTCTACCAAAAACTCCCACGCTCGACCCAAAATTCCCACGCATGACCTAAAATTCCCACGCTCGACTCAAAATTCCCACGCTCGACCCAAAATTCCCACGCTCGACCCAAAATTCCCACGCTCGACCCAAAATTCCCACGCTAGACCTAAAATTCCCACGCTACATCTAAAGTTCTCACACTGGAGCCAAATTTCCCGCGTTACATATAATATCTTAACATTAAAACCTCATTAGAATAAAAACAAGGTCACCTGCTCTCTGGGATTGCTTTAGTCATTAGTGTAAATATCTTGGTGAGAGCGTTAGTAGAGTGTGTGTGTGACAGTGTTATGGTAAGGAGTGTGTGTGTAAGAGCGTGTGAGTGTGTTATTGTACCGGTAGAGAGCATGTGAGAGTCAATGAGTGTTATGGGAGAGAGTGGGTGAGTGCGTGAGTGTGAGTGTGTGAGTGTTATGGGAGAGAGTGTGTGAGTGCGTGAGTGTGAGTGTGTTATGTTGAGAGAGAGTGAGGGGATAAATCGATGAGACACACTTTTAATCTGTTCATACATGGATTAGCTTTTGGGACGGAGGGAGGGAGAGAGAAAGGGAGGGTGTGAGCGAGGGTGGGAGAAAGAAAGGGAGGGTGTTAGGGAGGGTGGGAGAAAGAAAGGGAGGGTATTAGGGAGGAAGGGACGGAGCGAGAGAGAAAAGGAGGATGTTAGGGAGGGAGGAAGAGAGAGAGGGAAGGAGAGAAAGAGAGAGGGAAGGAGAGGGACGAGGTTACCAGATAGTATGTTTTTGTCGATGCTCATTAGGGAAGGTGAGTAGTGAAAAGGTAATTTTGTTTGTTTAAAAAGTAAAGAGAAGGTTCACTCTCTCTCTCTCTCTCTCTCTCTCTCTCTCTCTCTCTCTCTCTCTCTCTCTCTCTCTCTCTCTCTCTCTCTCTCTCTCTCTCTCACACCCACATGAAAATTAATGATAAATGTCAAAACGTCCACCAACGCCTCCACGTAGGTGTAAGGCAGCTCAGTGTTTACTAACAAGACACACACACACACACACACGCACACACACACACACACACACACACCATGTTAGGCAGAGGAGCGGTGTGTGTGTGTGTGTGTGTGTGTGTGTGTGTGTGTGTGTGTGTGTGTGTGTGTGTGTGACGGCGGCAGCAAACACACCCATCGCTGCCTTGTTGGATCTGAGCAAATATTTTGGCAATGCGATCCAATTCATGCACCTAACTGGGGGGGAGGGGAGAGGAGAGGGAGGGGTCGGGGAGGGAAGGAGGGGGTGGGTGAGAATGAGGAAGGGGATGAGGGAGAAGGGAATGATGAGGGGGAGGTGATGAAGTAGGTAGAGGAGGAGAAGGAGATGGAAGGAAGGAAGGAAGGAAGGAAGGAAGGAAGGAAGGAAGGAAGGAGAAGGAAGGAAGGAAGGAAGGAATGGGAAGAGTGAAAGGGGTGAGGAAGGGAAGGATAACAGACAATCCACAAGGAGAGGGTGAGAGAGATGAGGGGGGGGGGAGTCACAGTCTGTCGCAGTAAGAATAAAAGAGAGTTAAGAAAGAGGAGGGGGCGGAGAGGTGTGGAGGAGGGGGGAGAGGTATGGAGGGGGGGAGAGGTGAGGAGGGGGGGAGAGGTGTGGAGGGGGGGAGAAGGACTGGTTGTCTGTTTCTGCACAAGGACTTGGTGGGAAGAGGGGGCAGGGGGGGGAGGGGAGGGGGTGAATGTAGGGGAGATTTTGGGGGGAAAGTTAAGGTTGGGACGCGAAGCCAGAAGGTAGGGGAGAAGGAAGAGACGAGGAGGGTTAAAATAGGAAAGAAATGAGAGGAGAGAGAGAAAGAAAGAGTTGAGAAAAGACTGAGAAGAATGGGGGGAATAGAGAGAATCGGAGGGGGAAGGTATTGAGAGAAGGAGGAGGAGGAGGAGGAAGTGAAGAAGGTGAATCAGAAGAAGAGAAAGAAGAGGAGGAAGATGAAGATGAAAAGGAAATAGATAAGACTGAGAGGTGGTGGAACGAGAAGTGGGAGAGCTGTATAGAAGACGAGTGTAAAGAGAGATAGAGAAAGAGAGCTAGAGAGAGAGAGAGAGAGAGAGAGAGAGAGAGAGAGAGAGAGAGAGAGAGAGAGAATTTAATATGTATCTCAACTTTATTTTTCCACAAGACTTCATCATCATCATCATCATGCCTTCTTCCCCCCCTCCCCCTCTCCCCCCTCCCCCCTCCCCCCTCCCTCTCCCCCTCTCGACATTATACGTGCCAATTCTTAAAGCCAAACACCCAATTTATCACATATTTTTGCATATGTCTCATTCTTCTCCATTTATCTCAAGTTATTGCCTTCTCATAGTTCCCATTCTTTATCATTTGTCTCCCTTTGTGTCTTCTTTTGTTGTTGTTCTTCTTCTTCTTTAAACTTACACACACACACACACACACACACACACACATGTTAGGTAGAGTGTAGTCAATGTGTACAGAGTGTAAGATGTACTTGAACACCCGGCAATAGAAACAACTCTATATTGGCGCAAGAGATGATATAATGGAGCCTTAATTTCCTGTCTATTGGCGCAGGTGGTTCAGTGGAGCATTGATTTCCACTGCACTCTATATGTGTAGGTGGTAGTGGAGCATTGATTTCCTCTCTATTGGCGCATAAACGCAAACAAACAGTAAATAACTCACTTATTGGCGCCCTCTGCACCACACCACACACACACACACACACCATACACACACACACACACACACACCACACACAACACACACACACACACACACCATACACAACACACACACCACACACACACCCACACACACACACACACACGCACACAACACCACTATAAACAAACACCATTAGATATAAAAACTCCCTCAAGTAAATAGAAATAAAAAAAAATAGTCATTATCCTCTGACTTAATGGGCACCAGCCGGGAAACTCACTTCAAACACCATTTTAAATAATCTACAATGCAAATGAGTTTCTTTAAGCTGAATCAAATCGTAAACCAGAACACAATCTCTCTAGTTAAAATTTCTAAATCACATATAATCGATAAAGTGTCGATATTAATGTAATAAATCGTAAGGTAATAATAAATAAGTATTTTATCTTATCAGTTACAGTTTCTAAATCACTTACGGCCGATGAAGTGTTGATATTAATTCCGTATTGCAAAAAAGATAAAACAGTTATGTAATAGATATATTTTTTAAGTGGTTGTATAATTTACCTGTGGCACACCTAACCTAACCTAACCCAACCTAACCCTAACCTAATCCTAACCTAACCCTAACCTAACCCAACCTAACCCTAACCTAACCCAACCTAACCCTACCTAACCCAACCTAACCCTAACCTAACCCTACCTAACCCTAACCTAACCCAACCTAGCCCTACCTAACCCAACCTAACCCTACCTAACCCAACCTAACCCTAACCTAACCCAACCTAACCCTACCTAACCCAACCTAACCCTAACCTAACCCTTACCTAACCCAACCTAACCCTACCTAACCCAACCTAACCCTAACCTAACCCTACCTAACCCTAACCTAACCCAACCTAACCCAACCTAACCCTACCTAACCCTAACCTAACCCAACCTAACCCTAACCTAACCCAACCTAACCCTAACCTAACCCAACCTAACCCTAACCTAACCCTAACCTAACCCAACCTAACCCTACCTAACCCTAACCTAACCCTAACCTAACCCAACCTAACCCTAACCTAACCCAACCTAACCCTAACCTAACCCTAACCTAACCCTAACCTAACCCTACCTAACCCTAACCTAACCCAACCTAACCCAACCTAACCCAACCTATCCCTAACCTAACCCAACCTAACCCTAACCTAGCCCTAACCTAACCCTAACCTAACCCCAACCTAACCTAACCTAACCCAACCTAACCCAACCTAACCTTAACCTAACCCAACCTAACCCTAACCTAACCCTAACCTAACCCTAACCTAACCCTAACCTAACCCAACCTAACCCTAACCTAACCCTAACCTAACCCTAACCTAACCCAACCTAACCTTAACCTAACCCAACCTAACCCAACCTAACCCTAACCTAACCCAACCTAACCCTAACCTAACCCTAACCTAACCCAACCTAACCCAACCTAACCCTAACCTAACCCAACCTAACCCTAACCTAACCCAACCTAACCCTAACCTAACCCTAACCTAACCCAACCTAATCCTAACCTAACCCAACCTAACCCAACCTAACCCTAACCTAACCCAACCTAGCCCAAACCTAACCCTAACCTAACCCAACCTACCCTAACCCTAACCTAACCCTAACCTAACCCTAACCTAACCCTAACCTAACTTAACCCAAGGTATGTTTAGGGTATTTAATCACCAGGTAAAATAAGCTGGGGGGGGACTAATCTTCAGGTGACCTCCAAATAGAGATAACAAAAACAGCTCCTAACAAACAAACAAACAGACAAAGACAGAGAGATTGTTATTGTGTTTGTTTGTGTTTGTCTACGTTATTGTGTTTGTTTGTTTGTTTTGTGTGTGTTTGTGTTATTTTGTTTGTTTTTGCGTTTCTTTTTGTTTATCTTTGTTAATGTTACTTAAGGGGAACTAAATAACAAAAGAGAGAGAGAGAGAGAGAGAGAGAGAGAGAGAGAGAGAGAGAGGGAGGGAGAGAGAGAGAGAGAGAGAGAGAGAGAGAGAGAGAGAGACGGAGAGAGAGAGAGAGAGAGAGAGAGAGAGACAGACAGACAGACAACCACCACTTCCTCTGATGACTCCCACCATCACACCTGCCGGGAATCGAACCTTTATACCACCAGAGCTGACAGTGAGTAACGAATGTGTATACCACAGTGCCAGCCAACACGACCCTGGCACCGAAGACATTTATATATATATACACAAGTTTATATAGACACAGCATAACAGCATATCACAGCACAGCACATCACAGCATACTAAAGACATCTATATATACACACACCTATATACACAGCACAGCAGCATATCACAGCACATCACATCACAGCACATCACAGTACAGTCCTCCATTACTCTCTAGTCACAGCGAGAAGAGACGCCATTGGTTAGAGTAATTAAGGAATATTACGATCATTAACCTGTTCAATTAAATAGTAATCCCAGAGAGCCAATCGTTTAGGGGTAATTATATAATAAACGACCACTTCGCCTGTTAGAGAGAAGGTAGGAGGTAGTTATGGTACTTAGGGGGTAGTTAGGAGGTAGTTATGGTAGAGAGGGAGTAGATATAGGAGTTAGGGAGTAGTTATGATTGTTAAGGGGTAGTTATAGTTGTTAGGAGTAGCTTACCCCACCTCTGTTTGACCTCACACTGCCAGAGGTGAAAGTTCAATTCTTTATAACTTACATTATTACTCAGATTTAAACAATTTGTTGATAAAAGTTAATTATAATATTTAGAATAATTTTGAAAGGTCAAGAGGTCATTTTCATACCCGTATTTTAATGTTTTTTAGGTCAGAGGTCATTCTCTTACTCGTTTAAAGTCATGGGTCATTCTTACACTCGTGTAAGGTCAGAGGTCATTCTCGTACTCGTTTAAGGTCGTAGGTCATTGTTGTACTCGTTTAAGGTCGTAGGTCATTGTTGTACTCGTTTAAGGTCATAGGTCATTCTCATACCCCGGATTTATAATATTTTTCTCTATCTTCAGGGGTCATACTCAAAGGTCATTCTCGGTCACATTCAAGTATTAGGTGATGTAGATTCATACGTATATACAGGGAAACAGGCTGCCATTAATACTGCCCAGTGTAATGGTAGTAATGTCCAGAAGCAAATATGATAAAGAGAGGGAAGGGAGGGAGGGAATGAAGGACGGGGAGTGAATGAGGGAGGAAGGAAAAGAGGGAAGGGGAGAGTGGCAAAGAGAGGGAGGGGGGTAGGAATGAGGGAAAGAAAAGAGAGAGAGAGAGAGAGAGAGAGAGAACTGGACGCTATTGCTCCACTACCACTTCTATAATACGTCTCTTGTTCGCCTCTAAATGTCAGGGGTCACGGGAAGATGAGTATGACCTCGATGGTGGGAGTGTGAGCTTGAGAGTGAAGTGTGAGGGAGGAGAGGGGGTCTTGTGTGAAGTGTGAGGAGAGTGTGAAGTGTGTGGAGAGTGAAGAGGTTTAGAGTGAAGTGTGAAGGCAATGACAAAATCTAAAGTGAAGTGTGGGGAGAATGAAGTGTGAAGGAGTGTTAGATGAAGTGTGAGTGTTGAGAGTGAAAGAGGGAGGAAGGAAGGAAGGTGGATTAGAATGATTAAGGAGGTTGGGAGTGGAGGAAAAAGTCAGAGGGAGTGAATGTGTGGAGAGAGGAAGTGGGTGTGAGGGAGTAGGTGGGTGAGTCAAGGAAGCGGGGGGGAGTGGTGAGAGAGAGAGAGAGAGACAGAGAGAGAGAGAGAGAGAGAGAGAGAGAGAGAGAGAGAGAGAGAGAGAGAGAGAGATGATTTATATTATACTAGCACACATGTAGATGACGAAACTTGAATCCTTAATTACAGGTGACCTCAGTGATATTATTCAAACATTCAGACGATTTCCACTAGTAAGCCACTGTGGATACATTTTTGAGACACCCTGTAGATGTCAAATTAACCTAACCTAACCTAACCTAACTATACCCTTTAGTCCTTATGGTTGTTAGTTTACCTAATTAATGTATCTCTCTACTTCATGCCTCCAGAATATTGTCATGGTAAAATATCATGAGGAGACAGAGGGATTTTCTTGGATTTTCCCCTCAAACTGCCAGGAGTCGATTTCATAGTCAGATTACTTCAAGACTCAGTTGTTTTCCTGTGATATTTTTCCCTCAAAAGACTGTGATTCGATTTCCTGTTCAGATACTTGTCATTTCCATCGACATTTTCCTCTCCAAAGGCAACGAGTTAAATTCATGTTCAGATTACATCGCGGGATTTCAGATTCCGGCCCTACTGACAGGAAGCCATCATGCGGGGAACATTTTACCACGAGTGTTAATTGAATCATTGATATCTCACTCGGGCGATTTGCATACCAACCCCCCCCCCCCTTCCAAAAAAAGAAAAATCTGAATTATAGTGGGTAGAATTTCTCTTCACGCAGCCCAGATTTTAAGTCACATAACTCATCGACAATTTCCTGTTTGATTGGCGGGGGAAATTTTTACTTAGTCGAGCGTGGGAGGTGATGGTGGTGGTGGTAGTGGTGACGGAAGCGTGGGAGGTGATGGTGGTGGTGGTAGTGGTGACGGAAGCGTGAGAGGTGATGGTGGTGGTGGTAGTGGTGACGGAAGCGTGAGAGGTGATGGTGGTGGTGGTAGTGGTGACGGAAGCGTGGGAGGTGATGGTGGTGGTGGTAGTGGTGACGGAAGCGTGAGAGGTGATGGTGGTGGTGGTAGTGGTGACGGAAGCGTGAGAGGTGATGGGCGTGGTGGTAGTGGTGACGGAAGCGTGGGAGGTGATGGTGGTGGTGGTAGTGGTGACGGAAGCGTGAGAGGTGATGGTGGTGGTGGTAGTGGTGACGGAAGCGTGAGAGGTGATGGTGGTGGTGGTAGTGGTGACGGAAGCGTGGGAGGTGATGGTGGTGGTGGTAGTGGTGACGGAAGCGTGGGAGGTGATGGTGGTGGTGGTAGTGGTGACGGAAGCGTGAGAGGTGATGGTGGTGGTGGTAGTGGTGACGGAAGCGTGGGAGGTGATGGTGGTGGTGGTAGTGGTGACGGAAGCGTGGGAGGTGATGGTGGTGGTGGTAGTGGTGACGGAAGCGTGGGAGGTGATGGTGGTGGTGGTAGTGGTGACGGAAGCGTGAGAGGTGATGGTGGTGGTGTTGGTGATGGTGTTGGTGCCGTGACTAATGGTGATGGCGGTGGTGGTTGTGGTGGTGATAATAGAAATTAGAGAAAAGACAGACAGATTGTGACATAGAAAGAGAGAATAAGAGACAGACACACGCAGAGAGAGAGAGAGAGAGATAAATAAGTAGGATTAAAGAGTGTTAAGAGTTAGGGACAGAACAAGTAAGGGGACACAGAGAGAGAGAGAGAGAGAG
Source organism: Homarus gammarus (assembly GCA_958450375.1). Classification (NCBI taxonomy): domain Eukaryota; kingdom Metazoa; phylum Arthropoda; class Malacostraca; order Decapoda; family Nephropidae; genus Homarus; species Homarus gammarus. The sequence continues at coordinate 1,307,645 of CAUDMG010001814.1, forward strand.
AGAGAGAGAGAGAGAGAGAGAGAGGTTGGCATTACACATAAGCTGCATCAAGTAACCATTATCCTTTATGTTTCCTTCCTCTTGTTCTTTCTGTACTTTCCTTTTACACACATTCTCTTTCTCTCGTTACTTACTTTGTCTTTCTTCCCTTCCAGATCATACCTCTCTCTCTCTCTCTCTCTCTCTCTCTCTCTCTCTCTCTCTCTCTCTCTCTCTCTCTCTCTCTCTCTCTCTCTCTCTCTTCCCATTCCTGTCTTCTCCTTCGCCCAAACCACAAGTAATCCTTTATGCCTCTGTAGGATTTGTCTCTCCCTGACCCTCTTTGCCCACGACCTACATTAGTTAGGAGAGTCTCGGAAGGCCAAGAAGCAATGCGGCCCCAGGGATCCTGTTTTGGTAATACTGCAGTGGGATTTACGCTTCGCTGGGGTGTGATTCTAGTCTGGCAGCACTGTCTATAGCTGATGCAGAATAGCCAAGGCGAACGTCTAGCCTGACAACACTGTCTTCAACTGGTGTAGACTGACTAGGGTGTTGTGTTTAAGCTGGTAACATTTTTCCCAGTTGGTGTAGAGTGGCTGAGGTGTGAGTCTTAGCTGGTAAATTAACCCCCAGATAATGTAGAGTGGCCAAGGTTTGATTCTCGGTTTGTAAGACAGTCCTCGTACGCTTCAGTTGCTGTAGAGAAAAGGTAATTACCCCCAGACCACTTTGGTTTTCCGCTATAATGAGATTATCATAATTTTTTCTCTCAGTGTAAGCAAAAGAAACATCTCCACACGATCTTCCTTGTAATTTTCTTGAATTTTAATATTTTGCAGATTAGAAAGAGGAAGCTGGTATTATTTTCTATTTTTCATTTATTCTATTTTATAACTTACTCTCAGTTGTCTTGTATAAAACATTCCATGGCTGTAGATTAAATGTTTATTGTACCCTCCATGGCTTCTCTTCTTGCAGCCTTTTCACCATTCTCACCTGTTTATCGCTAAAATTTACCCTTTATGGTGACACTGTATTCTTATAATGGCCCATAGAGGGTGTAAACAGAGCAAGTGGCCGCATTTAAAGGTTTCTATGAAGCTTAAACTATCCTAGTGTAAGGAATTTTTTTTTACCCGTGGAAATTTCAGGAGATTTGATTTCACAGCTAAGAGAAAATTGTACCAAAAAGCTGACTTCTGGAGAACGGGAGCATATAAGACTTAACTTTCTCCTGAAGATAAAGTTTTTTTGGTTTTTTCTTGGCAAGTTTTTTGATATTTGATTTAAAATGAAAAAAAAGTCATTCATAAAAAAGATATGTCTTTTTTACACCTGGTTTATAGAGCTTGAAATGGTATGGTAATGTCTGCGGATGTCTGTCTCAGTCTGAAAATTTTATTCCCGCATGAAGATATAAAGTTTTTCATATCTTACCTTTAAACTTTATTGAGGATGAACTTCTCTTGGTAGTACTCAGAGGGTCTTTAGTGTCAGGTGTATCTACAGAGTTCATCAGGTAGAGAATTGTTATACTCTTAGGTTTTCAGTAATGTTATCTGCTGGTGGTGATGCCGAAGAGGTACCGTGAGATATAAGAGTTCCTGAGTTGTCCATCCATTCCTCACTTTCTAGATGCTGCCCAGAGACAACTGATGGACTTGTGCTAAAACTCATGCACCATACAGTAGCCAGATAAGAGTACTGTAGATGTGTAATATTTGTATTATTTGACTTTGACCTTTATAAGACACTACACCAAGGTTATAAAAGGTCATGATTGTTTCTCTCAACACGTCACTAGTTTTGTGTTTCGTCTGATTACTTTGAAAGGCCAGGATGTTTTAAACATTCTATTGTGTTTACTTTTTCTTTAAACATTTGTGTATTTCTGCGTTTCAATTCTTTTGTTTTTACTTGTTCATTTCACTCAGCATGTTCGCCTTATGTTTCTGTTAAGCAATCTCTTCTTGTGTGTGTGTTTTTTTACAAACAATCTTCTCTCGTGCTTGTTGTTTTAAATTAAGTCAATGTACATTTTTTTACACGTCAGCCAATCTAGCTTTCATTAACTTGCCTGATGGAGAAATTAAAAGAGGAATTGAGTATGAGTCTTCCTCGCCTCCTTCAGAACTGGCAAACTACCCAACGGACACACACACACACACACACACACACACACACACACACACACACACACACACACTAATGACCCACCAATGCTACCGTCATTAGCGGGTCTTTACCCTAAAACACGGCAGTAAAATTTGGCGATGGCAGTAACGTTGCCTTAAACTGTGGCACTTGTAAACCCCTTCCCCTGCTACACCACCTACTGCTGTTAACGGCACACCACCAGCAGCAGCAGGTAGAGCAACAGCAGAAGAAGACAAAGGATTTAACACCAACAACAATATCATACAGCACTATTGGAATTCACAGCACCAAGCACCATTGGAATTCATAGACACAAGCACCATTTGAGCACACAGCACCAAGAACCAATGGAGCACACAGCACCAAGAACCAATGCAGCACATAACAGCAAGCACCATTGGAATTCACAGCACCAAGCATCATTGGAATTCACAGCAGCACACCATGACCTGAATTACAGCGCTGTGTCACACTGAAGGGTGTTTGATCTCCGCTCACTGCCCAGATGCCAGAGCTCGGTGCCAGGCGTGACCTAATGAAGCAGAGGTGTTGAACGACGTGTGTGTGTGTGTGTGTGTGTGTGTGTGACCTATTGAAACCTTAATATATGGGTTGACTTCCCTATGAGACCGAATGAATACCTGTAGGTTTAAATTTAGTCGCGTGAGACTGAATATAACTCACTTGAGACCGAGGCTTAGGACTAAATGAAACCTCAAGGAATTCGATTAGGACTTGTGGACCGAGTGGCAGCATGTGAGACCGAGTAGACCGATGTTGAATGACCACAATGGACCGAATGAACTCGAAGAAAATCAAGAATGACCTAACGTGGCAGTAAGTGAGACCAAATGAGTGAGAGAGGTGGAGTTAAGACCGAATCCTGTGGTACTTAGTCGGTCTCTCTGTACCACCCACGCCCACCAGTGTACCCAGCAGGACGACCACAGGAAGTTAGGGTCACAGTAATCACATAGAGACACTGGCGAGAGGAATGAGGCCAACGGAACTAGCGTGAAGAGTGTGGTGGGTGGAGGTAGACGAGAGGTACCTCCAACCTCTCGTGGTGTGTCTGTGTGAGGTCGATGATGATGATAGATGACCTCTGACCTCCAACAGATGGCCTCATCTCCACATTACTCCTCCTTTTCCGCCTCACAGGGTCTCTCTCTCTCTCTCTCTCTCTCTCTCTCTCTCTCTCTCTCTCTCTCTCTCTCTCTCTCTCGGTGTCTTGTGCACCTGCTGACAAGAGAGAGAGAAGCTTAACCCATTGGAAATTATTTAAACTCTTTGAAATTTTGTAAACATTATGAAACTGTGAATCATTTAAATCATCTTCACTACTAACACGTGTTCTCTCTTCCCATAGGTGAGTGTCAGCAGTCAGCCGTCAGCAGCAATAGTGTGAGTAAACAGTGAAAGCATCACTGTAAGTATATGACCTGCTGTGATAAACATAACAGCAGTGAACAAGGCAGCATTTAGCAGTGCAGTAATCAGAACAGACTTTACACCCCTGACACACCTGAGTTACCTGTATATTAATCAGTGGTTTATAGTAACGTCAGAAGGAACCACGTCACGATGATCACTGTTTTTCGTCGTCTTTCATCAACGTCTGTGTCTCGTTCTTCGTCCTCGTTCTACGTCCTCGTCATGGTTGGTGGTGTTGACGTTATAGTGAGGGTGATGGTGACGTCATAGTTGGTGATGGTGACGTCATAGTTGGTGACGGTGACGTAGCTAAAATTTCTTCATTCCTATTGTTGTTGTTGTTTTTTTTATTACATAATTGTCGGGTTTTTTTTCACGTGACTTAAAAAATTGGAGAGCTAATTTGTTCTCATTTTTTGGAGGGAGAGATGATGGGGGGAGGGGAGGGGGGGGATTTTTTTAGTGCTATAATCTGGGTTAAGAACAATATTGAAATCTGGCGAAATTCCTAGTTCTATAAATTGGTTCTTTTTCTTTACGGTAATATTTAAGTTTTTTCACGTTTTTGTGCATAACTTGTGGCAATATTCAAATGATATAATCTGGTTACAGGAAAAATATTATAATATAAACTAAAATCATATATTTACATCGTTCTGTTTTTTTTTCCATTATTGTTTTTGTTGTTTTTGCTGATTTTGTTGTTCTTTTCGTTGATTTTATTGTTGTTTTTGTTTCTGCTGATTTTGTTTTGATTGCTGTTTGTATTGTTGTTGTTGTTATTGTAATTGTTTTTGTTGTCAGCTGAGTGTAGCGTCACGGAGCAAAATTTCCAATAAGCGGAGTGATAGAGAAGAATGTCATGGCGTGTGTGGTGGTGGTTGTAGGCTGCTGTAAACAGAATCACAACTAGTTATTTGGTCCCATTTGTCCTCCTGTAGCAACCAACCAACCAACCAACCAACCTACTAGCCGACCAACCAACCAACCAACCAACCAACCTACTAGCCGACCAACCAACCAACCAGACAGCGAGGCGAGGGTGGCACAGAGCCAACCAGACCTCTAGCGTTCCCAGGCACACAGAAGCAAAATATTCCCTGACTTACCCACCACCCACACCCCTCCACCCACACCTCTCCACCCACACCCCTCCACTTACACCCTTCCACCAGCCCTCCACAGCCCTCCATTGGCCCCTGAGTCTGCTCTGGTAATTTTTACAACGCGTCCTTTTTCTTCCCGGCGAGCGAGGGATGTTGGCTCTTAAATCGTGCGACTGGAGGGACTATTTTACAAGGCTTGGGAGTTTGGGGGGGGGGTGAGGATGGAGGTAGTGGAAGGGGGAGTGAGGAGGTGGCAGAAGGTGGGAAAGGGTAGGGGAGGGGGAAATGGTAAGGGGGGTGAGAGTGGGGAAGCTATTACCCAAGAGCCGTATTGAATGTTGACCATATGATTATCTGAGTGTGTGTGTGTGTGTGTGTGTGTGTCGATGGCGTTAAAAAGGCGGTCTTGTTAAAACTCGCGTCGGTAAAACAGATTTCGTGGTTCATCTCACCTTATGGGGGAGATGACACAGTGTCGAACCCAGGCAGCCCGAGCCACTAAGCTGGTGAGTGGTTAGGAAAAGGGGTAGGGAGGCAGGGAGGGAGGGAGGGAGGTAGAGGTAGTGGTGTGGTGAGGAAAGGGAGAGAGAGATATTTGAGGAGGAAGTGGTGAGGGAGGGATAGGCAGGTGGTGGTATGAGGGAGAAGAGACCGGAGGTGGTGGAGAGAGAGGTGGTGTGATGGAGGAAGGGTAAGTTGGGGGATGGAGGTATTGTGGTGGAGGGGAGAGGTAGTTAAGGGACTGAGATGGAGGTATGAGGGAGTAGGTTGGAGGTGGAGATGGTGAAGGAGGAGATGATGGAGATGTTGATGATGGTGGACAGAGGTGATGGATGAGGTAATGGAGGATGATGGTACTGGCAGGTAGGTAATGAGGTGATCACTCAATCTAGTCATCCATCATCCACCGACCCGGAACAGTCAGGGAAGATAGTTAGGTACAGTGTTTCTTCTTTCTCAATATACTCACCTGGTTTACCTGTTTGAGTATACCTACCTGACTCAATATACTCACCTGGATCACTAATTTATAATACTCCCTTCACCTGACTCAATATACTCACCTGACCCAACATTATTATGCTTTCTATTGTGAGATATTTTTTTTATATAGCTCTCGATCTAATGAGGCCGACCCATTGAGCCAGAAGCTAGTGGTGGGATTGGTCTCAGTGTTCGAACCCATGATCCGACACAAATGAATCTCTGAAGCTGTATTGGTTTTAAAAATATTAGAAGGTTCCTGCTGGATAACTCCGAGTAGATATATTTGAACCCCGACCTCATATAATTGAACCCCGATCCGATACATTTGAACCTTGACCTTATACAAGTGAAACCAAATCTGATATAATTGAACCCCGATCCGATATAATTAAACCCCAATCCCATAGAATTGAACCCCCGATCCGATACATTTGAACCCCCGACCCGATAGAAAATAAACCTCTGAACCTGTAGGGGTTTTAATAGAAAGGTTTTACTCTACTGTGAAAAATAAGGTCATGTCGAGTCTCGGGGTATATTTCGACACCATTTTGGTTAATTGCAGTTTAAAGGGGTCACATATTACCCTCTAATTGCCCTTGGTTGTGAACGACTCAGCTGCCTTGCTCTATTGCCCCTGTGAGACGTCAGTGTGTGTGTGTGTGTGTGTGTGTGTGTGTGTGTGTCCTCCTCAAGTAAATTTTCCTTTTTTTCCCGTCAACTTTCTTTTCCCTAGATAGCTTTACTTTCTCTTGACTGCTTAACTTTCCCTAGACCGGCTTACTTTCCCTAGACCGGCTTACTTTCTATAGACCGGCTTACTTTCTCTAGACCGGCTTACTTTCTATAGACCGGCTTACTTTCTCTAGACCGGCTTACTTTCTATTGACCGGCTTACTTTTCCATCACTCAGATTTTGAAGACGAGGAAATAATGTATATTTTCCCCTATCTGAGGAAATATTAATACTTTTATCCTTAAACTTTCAGAAAGTTTTTAGTATCAAACTCTTTTATTTTTTTATTTTTCTTATAGATTGAGACAGAAATAAATACTTTTTTCTTTTGAAGGTTTAGAAAGTTGTTGATTTTATTTTTCTTATTGTCGTCTGGAATAAAAGAGAATAGTTTTGTTTGCTTAGACTTAGAGAGAGAGAGAGAGAGAGAGAGAGAGAGAGAGAGAGAGAGAGAGAGAGATATGTGTGTGAAGTACTAAAGAAGAGATTTACCATAAGGTTAGATCACTTTTGGACTTTTGTTACTGTGTGTGTGTGTATGTGTGTGTGTGTGTGTGTGTGTGTGTGTGTGTGTGTGTGTGTGTGGAGGAGAAAAGTTGAGATTAGTTGTGGTATAACCATGTTTGGGTGTGGCGTCCTGTAAGCAGTACTGGTAAACATCGGAAGGAAGGAAGGAAGGAAGGAGGGAAGGAAGGAAGGAAGGAGGCTCAGGATATCACAGACTAGAAACCGTCTTGGAAGTAATACCGATAAACCCAACCCAACCCAACCCATCCCATCCCAACCCATCCCATCTCATCCCAACCCATCCCAACCTAACAATCACATATTGAAAAAAAAATCCTGAACATTTTAGGGATTACGTTAAATCCCTAGTAACAGCACTCAGAATAAATCCTTTACTCACGCTGGTATTTCCACATGACCTTTGACCTGGGAGATTAACGAGGTCAACCGATATACACCGTGTTAAATCAGCCGTGTGATAAAACCCTCGACCACTCCACTATCGGAAACATAACCTAATTAAATTTACACTCAGGTAACTTTTTTTTTATTTAGGAATTAATTAAAATACAGGTGAGGTCTTGTATTAGATAGACTTTTCTTGTATGATCATGTTGTATTTATTTATGTTATGCATGTTAGCTTGTCGGGTGTATAAATACTGTATAAAGCATTCAACCCTGACACTTCCCAAGACCTCCACACTCTCTCCAAGACCCTCACAAGCTGCCCAAGACCCTCACACACTGCCTAAGACCCTCACACACTGCCTAAGACCCTCACACACTGCCTAAGACCCTCACACACTGCTTAAGACCCTCACACACTGCCTAAGACCCTCACACGCTGCCCAAGACCCTCGCACTGCCCAAGACCCTCACGCACTGCCCAAGACCCTCACGCACTGCCCAAGACCCTCACACACTGCCCAAGACCCTCACACACTGCCTAAGACCCTCACACACTGCCCAAGACCCTCACACACTGCCTAAGACCCTCACACACTGCCTAAGACCCTCACACACTGCCCAAGACCCTCACACACTGCCTAAGACCCTCACACACTGCTTAAGACCCTCACACACTGCCCAAGACCCTCACACACTGCTTAAGACCCTCACGCACTGCCTAAGACCCTCACACACTGCCCAAGACCCTCACACACTGCCCAAGACCCTCACACACTGCCCAAGACCCTCACACACTGCCCAAGACCCTCACACACTGCCTAAGACCCTCACACACTGCCTAAGACCCTCACACACTGCCCAAGACCCTCACGCACTGCCCAAGACCCTCACACACTGCCCAAGACCCTCACACACTGCCCAAGACCCTCACACACTGCCTAAGACCCTCACACACTGCCTAAGACCCTCACACACTGCCCAAGACCCTCACACACTGCCTAAGACCCTCACACACTGCCTAAGACCCTCACACACTGCCCAAGACCCTCACGCACTGCCTAAGACCCTCACACACTGCCCAAGACCCTCACGCACTGCCCAAGACCCTCACACACTGCCCAAGACCCTCACACACTGCCCAAGACCCTCACACACTGCCCAAGACCCTCACACACTGCCTAAGACCCTCACACACTGCCCAAGACCCTCACGCACTGCCTAAGACCCTCACACACTGCCTAAGACCCTCACACACTGCCCAAGACCCTCACACACTGCCTACGACCCTCACACACTGCCTAAGACCCTCACACACTGCCTAAGACTCTCACACACTGCCTAAGACCCTCACACACTGCCTAAGACCCTCACACACTGCCTAAGACCCTCACACACTGCCTAAGACCCTCACACACTGCCTAAGACCCTCACACACTGCTTAAGACCCTCACGCACTGCCTAAGACCCTCACGCACTGCCTAAGACCCTCATACACTGCCCAAGACCCTCACACACTGCCCAAGACCCTCACACACTGCCTAAGACCCTCACACACTGCCTAAGACCCTCACACACTGCCTAAGACCCTCACACACTGCCTAAGACCCTCACACACTGCCCAAGACCCTCACGCACTGCCTAAGACCCTCACGCACTGTCTAAGACCCTCACACACTGCCCAAGACCCTCACACACTGCCCAAGACCCTCACACACTGCCTAAGACCCTCACACACTGCCTAAGACCCTCACACACTGCCCAAGACCCTCACGCACTGCCCAAGACCCTCACACACTGCCCAAGACCCTCACACACTGCCCAAGACCCTCACACACTGCCTAAGACCCTCACACACTGCCTAAGACTCTCACACACTGCCTAAGACTCTCACACACTGCCTAAGACCCTCACACACTGCCTAAGACCCTCACACACTGCCTAAGACCCTCACACACTGCTTAAGACCCTCACGCACTGCCTAAGACCCTCACGCACTGCCTAAGACCCTCATACACTGCCCAAGACACTCACACACTGCCCAAGACCCTCACACACTGCCTAAGACCCTCACACACTGCCCAAGACCCTCACGCACTGCCTAAGACCCTCACGCACTGCCTAAGACCCTCACACTGCCTAAGACCCTCACACACTGCTTAAGACCCTCACACACTGCCCAAGACCCTCACACACACCCCAAGACCCTCACACACGCCTCAAGACCCCTCACCCATTAACACCACCACCTACAACCACCACTAACATTATCACCATTACCATCACCAGCAGCATTACCGCCATCTACCACCACCACCAACCACCACCAACCACCAGCACCACTACTACTACCACAACACGCCACAAAAGCTACTTCCGTTCGGTTCTTTAATGTATCGGTGTATGCAAATGAAGCTACTCCCAGCCAGGCTCGTAACCATGATGTAAGGAGAACAGTGTGTAGTGATTCGTGGCGGGAGTTAATGTTCTTCTGTGTTGGTGTAATTTACTTAACCCAACTCAGCCCAACCCAACCAAGC
>CAUDMG010001814.1:1322500-1430000 GCA_958450375.1 Homarus gammarus
CAGCCAGATTTAAGTTAAGCGGATGAACGTTAAGCGGATGTGTTAAATGGATACATAGAATTTGGTTAATACGTTCAATTTATAGATACAGGTTTTCAGACATTGGTACCGAGTTGTGGTCTCTTGTTACGTGTTGTGGTGTGGCGGAGGACTTGACGATTTTAAAGTGCCTAAGAGAAGGTATTGTTATCAGTTCATGAGAGAGGGTAAGAGGGGCTGTGAGAGGAAGTGAGAGGGCACAGGTGAACTTGAAGGGTTTAAAGTGAGAGATGAGAGGTTTGAGTGATGGGTAGAGGTGAAGGGGGTGATGGGGGTAATAGGGGGGTTTATGGGTGAGGTAAGCGATGGGGGTAGGTGTGAGGGGTAGGAGGAGGAGAGTGATGGGTAAGAGTGAGGGGTTACAGGTAGGAATGAGTGAAGTGGTGGGGGGAGGTGAGGGGAGTGATGGGTAGGAGTAAAGGGTTAAGGGTAAAGGGGTAATGGAGAGCCACGTGCAAGAGGTGGATGCTTGAGTTAAGGTTGACGTCACTGATCCACCAACTTCTTCTCTCTCTCTCTCTCTCTCTCTCTCTCTCTCTCTCTCTCTCTCTCTCTCTCTCTCTCTCTCTCTCACAGTGCCATCATCGTTCGTAAGATAATTTGAATAATGGTGTTACGTCAACCAACTTTCTATTGGTTTAAGTAATTACAAAACTTGATTGCCCACACCACACCACACCACACCACGCCACACCACGCCACACCACGCCACACCACACCACGCCACACCACACCACACCACACCACGCCACACCACGCCACACCACACCACGCCACACCACACCACACCACACCACGCCACACCACACCACACCACAGTCTACAAACAAGTCCAACATAACAAAACTTTTTTCAGCTGATCATAAAATGTTGTGGAAGTTGTGTGTTTGTTAGTCTCTCTCTCTCTCTCTCTCTCTCTCTCTCTCTCTCTCTCTCTCTCTCTCTCTCTCTCTCTCTCTCTCTCTCTCTCTCTCTCACCCAATTCCCTAGCCTCCTCTCTCTCTTCCCCTCCACATCTCCTTCCTCCCATGTTCTTCCCCTCTCCCCTCCCCTCCCTTCCATCTCCCCTCTCTTTCCCTCCCCTCTCCCCTCTCTTTCCCTCCCCTCTCCCCTCTCTTTCCCTCCCCTCTCCCCTTCTAGGCATGACACGTGGGAGCATCAAGTAACACATACAATTTTCCTCCCAACTCATTGTTAACGCTACCACATGTGGGGAGCTGAGGTGTAGGGAAGGGAGAAGAAGTGGGGAGGGGAGGAGGTGTAGGGAAGGGAGAAGAAGTGGGGAGGAGAGGAGGTGTAGGGAAGGGAGAAGAAGTGGGGAGGGGAGGAGGTGTAGGGAAGGGAGAAGAAGTGGGGAGGAGAGGAGGTGTAGGGAAGGGGGAAGAAGTGGGGAGGGGAGGAGGTGTAGGGAAGGGAGAAGAAGTGGGGAGGAGAGGAGGTGTAGGGAAGGGAGAAGAAGTGGGGAGGAGAGGAGGTGTAGGGAAGGGAGAAGAAGTGGGGAGGAGAGGAGGTGTAGGGAAGGGAGAAGAAGTGGGGAGGAGAGGAGGTGTAGGGAAGGGAGAAGAAGTGGGGAGGAGAGGAGGTGTAGGGAAGGGAGAAGAAGTGGGGAGGAGAGGAGGTGTAGGGAAGGGAGAAGAAGTGGGGAGGAGAGGAGGTGTAGGGAAGGGGGAAGAAGTGGGGAGGAGAGGAGGTGTAGGGAAGGGGGAAGAAGTGGGGAGGAGAGGAGGTGTAGGGAAGGGAGAAGAAGTGGGGAGGGGAGGAGGTGTAGGGAAGGGAGAAGAAGTGGGGAGGGGAGGAGGTGTAGGGAAGGGGGAAGAAGTGGGGAAGGGAGGAGGTGTAGGGAAGGGAGAAGAAGTGGGGAGGGGAGGAGGTGTAGGGAAGGGAGAAGAAGTGGGGAGGAGAGGAGGTGTAGGGAAGGGGGAAGAAGTGGGGAGGAGAGGAGGTGTAGGGAAGGGGGAAGAAGTGGGGAGGGGAGAATATATGGGGGAAGAGAGGTTTAGGGAGAGGAGAATATCTGGGGAGGGGAGAAAGTATGGGGAGAGGATAATATATGAAAAGAAGAGAATGTCTGGGGAGATGAGAAAGCGTAGGAAGGGGAGAATATATGAGAGAAGAGGGGGTATTGGGGAGAAGAGAGAGAGAGCAGTATGGAATGGGGAGAGAAGAGAGAGACTTGATGTAATGACAGACTTCTTCTCCTTGACTATTTGAGTGCCACTTGAAGGGCGTGTTTGGACTTGAGGTGACCTAAGTAAGTGCGTGCGTGAGTGAGTGCTTAGGTGAAGTAAGGTAGAGTTTGTGGGTGTTGTACATTGATTATCTCCTTGACCCACCCACCCACCCACCCACCCACCCACTCACCCACCTACCCACCCAGCAACATATTCAGTACAAGATAAATTACATATTGACACCTGGAATTATTCAACTACCAACGCACAATCACCAAACCTGCTGCTCTCTGCCCCACGTCAGTAAAAAGAGAGATAGAGAGAGAGAACAGAGAAAAAGAGACAAAAAAACAAGAGAAGTGACTGAATATAAAGAGAGAAATAAATTAAAGAAGCAAAGAAAGGGAAGAAAGGTAAAGAAGGAATTGTAAAAAGGAGAAAGAGTAAGAAAGATAAGAACAAGAGAGAGAGAAAGAAGCTAACGGAGAGAGAGATAGAGATAGACTAAATGGCAAAGAGAGAGAGAGAGAGAGAGAGAGAGAGAGAGAGAGAGAGAGAGAGAGAGAGAGAGAGACTAGCCTGCCTTCGTCTTTGTGTGTATGCAAATTAGACAAACTTTGGTCGCCTCCACAGCTGCTTTTTCTGTTCAGGATTTTCATTTGGCAGTTTAGAACACGGGCGACTGTGTCCCCTACTGGCTAAAAACGGACTGTGTTTGAGAGGACACCATTTGTCGTGTCGTATTATAGGGTGTCCAATTTTAGGGAGACCAGTTATTGTGTCGTGTCGTTAAGGCATTTTGAGTGGTTTAAAGGTTCACTATTTTAGGACGCTAACTGTCGCTTTCTTGTGGTTTAAAGGCTCAATATTTTTAAGACACAAGCCACAGTTTCCTGAATCGGCTTAAGTGGTCAATATTTTCGGAACAGGATTTATGGTGTTCTATTATATAAGCTGTGATCATTATTTCCCCCGGGTCGAGGTTGGGGTGAAATGTTGTGAGTATGGATGGTGTTTAGGTGTGTGGTGTAGGAAGGCGAGATGGTGATAGTGGTAGAATATTTGTAGTAGTAGTAGTCGTAGTAGTAGTAGTAGTAGTAGTAGTAGTAGTAGTAGTAGTAGTCATGATTCATCCAGGGACAAGAAAGTGAGTTGAGGTTATTGATTCATTTATTGACGTAACAATAAAATTCTTTACATACACTTGCTTAACATAATTTTAATATTTGTGTTATTCCTTTAATATCAAATACAAAAAAAAAAGTTCTCATTCAATTTGTCTTATTATTCTATGCATTATAATTACAATTAGCTTTACCAGATTATACAAGACTCTATATAATACTCATATAGCATTTAATTGTCACAAACACTGAGCCAAGGTGTTGTTTCAGTGTACTATGATTCACATATAAAGAAGAACTCATCATTCCACCCTTGTGTGTGTGTGTGTGTGTGTGTGTTTAGGGTGTGGTGTGTGTGTGTGTCTAGGGTGTGGTGTGTGTGTGTGTGTCTAGGGTATGGTGTGTGTGTGTGTGTGGTGTTGGGGGAGGGGCGGTGTGTGTGTGTGTGTGTCTAGGGTGTGGTGTGTGTGTGTGTGTGTGTGTCTAGGGTATGGTGTGTGTGTGTGTGTGTGGTGTTGGGGGAGGGGCGGTGTGTGTGTGTGTGTGTGTGTGTCTAGGGTATGGTGTGTGTGTGTGTGTGTGGTGTTGGGGGAGGGGCTGTGTGTGTGTGTGTGTGTGTGTGTGTGTGTGTGTGTGTGTGTGTGTGTGTCTAGGGTGTGGTGTGTGTGTGTGTGTGTGTCTAGGGTATGGTGTGTGTGTGTGTGTGTGGTGTTGGGGGAGGGGCTGTGTGTGTGTATTAGAGTAGCAGTACACATGGCTGTCAAGTTAAACCCTCGTGGCTGTGTTCATTATCCTTGTAGAATATGGAAGGCCAGACGTCCTTCTCCCCTTATTAGTATTCAAGAGGCACAGGCAGCGAGGGTCTGTGTGCTGTGGTGACGCCTATACTGTTTCTTGCTGTGGTTGCTGCTGTCACCTCATGTCGTAGTATACTGTCAGGTTCTGTGTTCCGTGTTCTGTCACCACCACCACCGCCACCATCACCACCGCTGCCACCATCGCTACCATCATCGTCACTATCATTTCCACCACTTTGCATCTCATTGTGTGTGTTGGTTACTGCAGTATAAAGTAAACAAAGGGTGTGATGGAGGGAGGGGTGTGGCAAGAGGGAGAGTTGTGGTGGGGAGGGGTGTGGTGGGGAGGGGTGTGGTGGAGGGAGGGGTGTGGCAAGAGGGAGAGTTGTGGTGGGGAGGGGTGTGGTGGGGAGGGGTGTGGTGGGGAGGGGGTGTGGTGGAGGGAGGGGTGTGGTAAGAGGGAGAGTTGTGGTGGGGAGGGGTGTGGTGGGGAGGGGTGTGGTGGGGTGGGGGTGAGTGTCGCTAATGACAGACGCAGTAGTTAGTTGACGTCACTTTAGGTGGTGTGAATTGGCTTTTGTGTGTGTTGAATGAAGTGAATGTGACTCCTCGCTGGTGCTAATGAGTCAGTCTTGTAGTCCCTTCACTCCTGTAGTCCCCTCACTCTTGTAGTCCCCTCACTCCTGTAGTCCCCTCACTCCTGTAGTCCCCTCACTCTTGTAGTCCCCTCACTTCTGTAGTCCCCTCACTCTTGTAGTCCCCTCACTCCTGTAGTCCCCTCACTCTTGTAGTCCCCTCACTCCTGTAGTCTCCTCACTCTTGTAGTCCCTTCACTCCTGTAGTCCCCTCACTCTTGTAGTCTCCTCACTCCTGTAGTCCCTTCACTCCTGTAGTCTCCTCACTCCTGTAGTCCCCTCACTCTTGTAGTCCCTTCACTCCTGTAGTCCCCTCACTCCTGTAGTTTCCTCACTCTTGTAGTCCCCTCACTCCTGTAGTCCCCTCACTCTTGTAGTCCCCTCACTCCTGTAGTCCCCTCACTCTTGTAGTCCCCTCACTCCTGTAGTCCCCTCACTCCTGTAGTCCCCTCACTTTTGTAGTCCCCTCACTCTTGTAGTCCCCTCACTCTTGTAGTCCGCTCACTCCTGTAGTCCCCTCACTCTTGTAGTCCCCTCACTCCTGTAGTCCCCTCACTCTTGTAGTCCCCTCACTCCTGTAGTCCCCTCACTCCTGTAGTCCCCTCACTTTTGTAGTCCCCTCACTCTTGTAGTCCCCTCACTCTTGTAGTCCGCTCACTCCTGTAGTCCCCTCACTCTTGTAGTCCCCTCACTCTTGTAGTCCCCTCACTCTTGTAGTCCGCTCACGCCTGTAGTCCCCTCACTCTTGTTGTCCCCTCACTCCTGTAGTCCCCTCACTCCTGTAGTCCCCTCACTCTTGTAGTCTCCTCACTCTTGTAGTCCCCTCACTCCTGTATTTCCCTCACTCCTGTAGTCCCCTCACTCCTGTAGTCCCCTCACTCTTGTAGTCCCCTCACTCCTGTAGTCCCCTCACTCTTGTAGTCCCCTCACGCCTGTAGTCCCCTCACTCTTGTTGTCCCCTCACTCCTGTAGTCCCCTCACTCCTGTAGTCCCCTCACTCTTGTAGTCTCCTCACTCTTGTAGTCCCCTCACTCCTGTAGTCCCCTCACTCTTGTAGTCCCCTCACTCCTGTAGTCCCCTCACTCTTGTAGTCCCCTCACTCCTGTAGTCCCCTCACTCTTGTAGTCCCCTCACTCCTGTAGTCCCCTCACTCTTGTAGTCCCCTCACGCCTGTAGTCCCCTCACTCTTGTTGTCCCCTCACTCCTGTAGTCCCCTCACTCCTGTAGTCCCCTCACTCTTGTAGTCTCCTCACTCTTGTAGTCCCCTCACTCCTGTAGTCCCCTCACTCTTGTAGTCCCCTCACTCCTGTAGTCCCCTCACTCTTGTAGTCCCCTCTGTAACTCACTCACTCACCCACTCACTGAGAGAGAAGTTTTGGCAGGAGCCGTGCAGTCCTCACCAACCCAGCTTATGAAATAAAGGTCGACCGTGTTATGTTCTTGATTAAGTTTCGAGGAAGCGAGTTTATTTTTGTTGTCCGGTGGTGGTGGAGCAACTCTCTGGTGGTGGAGCAACTCTCTGGTGATGGAGCAACTCTTTGGTGGTGGAGCAACTCTGGTGGTGGAGCAACTCTCTGGTGGTGGAGCAACTCTTTGGTGGTGGAGCAACTCTGGTGGTGGAGCAACTCTCTGGTGGTGGAGCATCTCTCTGGTGGTGGAGCAACTCTCTGGTGGTGGAGCAACTCTTTGGTGGTGGAGCAACTCTGGTGGTGGAGCAACTCTCTGGTGGTGGAGCATCTCTCTGGTGGTGGAGCAACTCTCTGGTGGTGGAGCAACTCTCTGGTGGTGGAGCAACTCTCTGGCTGGTGGAACAACTCTCTGGCTGGTGGAGCAACTCTCTGGTGGTGGAGCAACTCTCTGGTGGTGGAGCAACTCTCTGGCTGGTGGAGCAACTCTCTGGTGGTGGAGCAACTCTCTGGCTGGTGGAGCAACTCTCTGGTGGTGGAGCAACTCTCTGGTGGTGGAGCAACTCTCTGGCTGGTGGAGCAACTCTCTGGCTGGTGGAGCAACTCTCTGGTGGTGGAGCAACTCTCTGGCTGGTGGAGCAACTCTCTGGCTGGTGGAGCAACTCTCTGGTGGTGGAGCAACTCTCTGGTGGTGGAGCAACTCTTTGGTGGTGGAGCAACTCTGGTGGTGGAGCAACTCTCTGGTGGTGGAGCATCTCTCTGGTGGTGGAGCAACTCTCTGGTGGTGGAGCAACTCTTTGGTGGTGGAGCAACTCTGGTGGTGGAGCAACTCTCTGGTGGTGGAGCAACTCTCTGGTGGTGGAGCAACTCTCTGGCTGGTGGAACAACTCTCTGGCTGATGGAGCAACTCTCTGGTGGTGGAGCAGCTCTCTGGTGGTGGAGCACCTCTCTGGCTGGTGGAGCAACTCTCTGGCTGGTGGAGCAACTCTCTGGTGGTGGAGCAACTCTCTGGTGGTGGAGCAACTCTCTGGCTGGTGGAGCAACTCTCTGGTGGTGGAGCAACTCTCTGGCTGGTGGAGCAACTCTCTGGCTGGTGGAGCAACTCTCTGGCTGGTGGAGCAACTCTCTGGTGGTGGAGCAACTCTCTGGCTGGTGGAGCAACTCTCTGGCTGGAGGAGTAACTCTCTGGCTGGTGGAGCAACTCTCTGGTGGTGGAGCAACTCTGGTGGTGGAGCAACTCTCTGGTGGTGGAGCAACTATCTGGCTGGTGGAGCAACTCTCTGGTGGTGGAGCAACTCTCTGGTGGTGGAGCAACTCTCTGGTGGTGGAGCAACTCTCTGGCTGGTGGAGCAACTCTCTGGCTGGTGTAGCAAGTCTCTGGTGGTGGAGCAACTCTCTGGCTGGTGAAGCAACTCTCTGGTGGTGGAGCAACTCTCTGGCTGGTGGAGCAACTCTCTGGCTGGTGGAGCAACTCTCTAGCTGGTGGAGCAACTCTCTGGTGGTGGAGCATCTCTCTGGTGGTGGAGCAATTCTCTGGCTGGTGGAGCAACTCTCTGGCTGGTGGAGCACCTCTCTAGCTGGTGGAGCAACTCTCTGGTGGTGGAGCAACTCTCTGGCTGGTGGAGCAACTCTCTAGCTGGTGGAGCAACTCTCTGGTGGTGGAGCAACTCTCTGGCTGGTGGAGCAACTCTCTGGCTGGAGGAGTAACTCTCTGGCTGGTGGAGCAACTCTCTGGTGGTGGAGCAACTCTCTGGTGGTGGAGCAACTCTCTGGTGGTGGAGCAACTATCTGGCTTGTGGAGCAACTCTCTGGTGGTGGAGTAACTCTCTGGTGGTGGAGCAACTCTCTGGTGGTGGAGCAACTCTCTGGCTGGTGGAGCAACTCTCTGGTGGTGGAGCAACTCTCTGGTGGTGGAGCAACTCTCTGTAAAGACATTGTTCGACCATTTCGGAAGTATCTTTTGAACAAACCCATCCTCCTCTTAATTCTCTTTCTCCTCCTCCTCTTCCTTCCCCCTGCCCCTCTTCCTTTTTCTCCTCCTCTTACTTCTCTTCCTCCAAAATTATCATCTCTACCCATTCTGAGATTTAATTTATCCCTTTTTTATTCCTCTCTCTCTCTCTCTCTCTCTCTCTCTCTCTCTCTCTCTCTCTCTCTCTCTCTCTCTCTCTCTCTCTCTCTCTCTCTCTCTCACACACACACACATACATAATATTTTTTCCAGGTTGAAATGTTTTGAAAATGTTTATAATTTATTTTACTTCAGATGAAAATGTTAACCCAAATTTCCCTACATTTAATTTCATGAACTTTTCTTCATTTTCCTGGATAATGAATAAATTTTCCTTTCATTCTTGACTTAAAATATTATCTTATTTTCTCATTATTTTTTTTTTCCTCTGTATTTTTTTTTTTTTTGGTTTGTTTTAATTTATTGTATATATATTTTTTTTTTTATCTATGTGAAATTATAATATTTTTTTTCGTTTTTTTTTCCTTCAGATTCTTTTTCCTTCTTATCATCAGGAAGATTGAGAAGTAAGCATAGTAAAGAGTTTGTTTGTTTGTCCTGCTTGTTTGGTTTTGTTTGTTTGTTTGTCCTGCTTGTTTGGTTTTGTTTGTTTGTTTGTCCTGCTTGTTTGGTTTTCCTTACAGTCTAGTATCGTTTCTAAAGGCTTTTAATTTGTTGTTTGTTTTTTGCGATCATTCCAAAATAACAAGTAATAGTATCCTTAATGTATGTATGTATGTATGTATGTACTTTTGAACCCTTTAAACTTTATATTAGTGAAATCTTGTGTCAAACCCCTTATTAGTCAACCTAACCTAACCTAACCTGACCTAACCTAACCTAACCTAACCTAACCTAACCTAACCTAACCTAAACCTCAACCCAACCAAACCTAGCATATATATACGGTATATATTGATTAACCTTAACCTATAAAAAAAATTGACCCTTTGATAACAAACATTATTTGGGAGGGCTGACCTTTAACCTTTGACCTCGTATGTTTCAGGCGACGAGGAGAGGATGTTAAGTATTACGCCGTCAGGAGATGAACAGAGTGTCTTCCAAGGTGACAGCTTCTTCGTCTCCTGCTCCAGCGAGGCGACCACCGTGCAGAGGGTCATGTGGACGGGTCCAGAGGGTCAGCAGCTCACCGACTACAAGGGCAGGTCAGGTCATGCTAGGTCATGGGGGAGAGATAATTGTCATGGTGGGTGTTATGGTGGGTGGTATGGTGGTTAATATATGGTGTCATGGTGGGAGAGGTATGGTGGTTAATATATGGTGTTATGGTGGGAGAGGTATGGTGGTTTATATATGGTGTTATGGTGGGTGGTATGGTGGTTAATATATGGTGTTATGGTGGGAGAGGTATGGTGGTTTATATATGGTGTTATGGTGGGTGGTATGGTGGTTAATATATGGTGTTATGGTGGAGGTATGTTAGTTAATATATGGTGTTATGGTGGGTGGTATGGTGGTTAATATATGGTGTTATGGTGGGTGGTATGGTGGTTAATATATGGTGTTATGGTGGAGGTATGTTAGTTAATATATGGTGTTATGGTGGGTGGTATGGTGGTTAATATATGGTGTTATGCTTGGTGGTATGGTGGACTGTGTATGGTGTTATTGTGGGTGTTATGGTGGTTAATATATGGTGTTATGGTGGGTGGTATGGTGGACTGTGTATGGTGTTATGGTGGGCGCTTTGGTGGTTAATATATGGTGTTATGGTGAAGGTATGGTACTTAATATATATATGTATGGGATTATGGGGAGGTATGGGAGTCAATATATGGGTCAAGGGCCAGATATGGTGGTCAGTGATGAGGTCTATGGGGAAATTACCATAGTGCGTCAAGTGAGGTCAAATGGGGTCAAATGACGTCATCTTAGGTCACACTAGGATGCTTATGGATCGGACTATGTAATTGGGTAGTTATTTACACCTGTCTGAAGTGTTTACACCTGTCTGAAGTGTTTACACCTGTCTTAAATGTTAACACCTGTCTGAAATGTTAACACCTGTCTGAATTGTTAACACCTGTCTGAAATGTTAACACCTGTCTGAATTGTTAACACCTGTCTGAATTGTTAACACCTGTCTGAATTGTTAACACCTGTCTGAAATGTTAACACCTGTCTGAATTGTTAACACCTGTCTGAATTGTTAACACCTGTCTGAATTGTTAACACCTGTCTGAAATGTTAACACCTGTCTGAAATCTACGTCTAACCAATTAGATTAATTTTTCCTACCAAGACTTATAAGACAAGAGGATGATTATAAGCCTTGGGTGAGATACAACAAGGGCTTATGAAGTTCTCCGTCAACAAAGGGGTTAATTTTTAAAGAGTTGAAAGTTGGGTTAAGTTAGATTACCTGACCTCCTCTCCCGCCCCCCCTTCCTCTCTCTCCCCCTTCCTTCCTCTCTCTCCCCCCTCCTTCCCCCCTCTCCTCCCTCACCCACCTCCCCATCCCCCCCTGTTCCGTGTCTCTCTGATCTTATTGGAGTCTTCTTGAGAGATTTAGGGG
Source organism: Homarus gammarus (assembly GCA_958450375.1). Lineage (NCBI taxonomy): Eukaryota > Metazoa > Arthropoda > Malacostraca > Decapoda > Nephropidae > Homarus > Homarus gammarus. The sequence goes on from CAUDMG010001814.1 coordinate 1,333,223, forward strand.
AGTTGATTCTTCGATATCCCTTACTCGAGGACGATCTAGGGAGACTGTTGTAGTGAACCAGAGATGTCACTTAAAATTACGTTCATTTTGGTCTCTTGTTTGTGAATGATTGTTGATGTAAGTGTGTGTGTGTGTGTGTGTGTGTAATAATAATAATAATAATAATAATTAACGGTTTATTGAAAGAGCTTGGCAGCCAGAAGGCTGAAAATATACAGTTACATATTTGGGGAATGGGTTACGAATTACAAATAATATACAAGTAACATAAGTGACACAAATAAGACATATAATAACTTAGATGGGGAAAAGCTCAAACTACAGTTCAATTCAACATAGTGACAGTGTTACAGTATTACAAGTTATTGATAATTTTTACAATGGTTGGGACTGGGCTGTTCTTATAGCGATCAGTTCGTGCACGTATGGGCTGGATGCGGTTGTGGTGTCGAACAGCAATTCTCGGACAAGGGACCTCGGGTGGTAGTAGGAGCCGGTGTCGGGGATGGTGTAGAAGCTTCTTACCAAATTTGCAGGTGAGGTCGTGGTGATGGTCAGTGAGAGTCGAAAGGGTCAGTGTGTTGAGCGCTTCTTGATATGTGGAGTAGGAGGAGGAGAGAATAATCTTGCATGCCCTCTTTTGCACTTTTTCTAGGTGTTTACGTTGTGTGGCATTTAGGGAGGAAGACCAGGTGGGGGAGGCATAGGTGAGCTTGGGAAGTATGAATGTTGTGTAAACACTGAGGAGCTCGTGTGCAGGAACTCCGAGGGACTTGAGTCGGCGGAGGAGGTGGAGACGGAAACTGGAGGATTTGACAACTTCATTGACGTGTGGTTTCCAATTTAGTTTGTTGTCTATGGTGACGCCGAGGAGCTTCGTGGAATCTACGACCTGGAGTGTGTTCGGACCTAGAGTAATGGAAGGAGGTGGGACAATGTCGGAGGAGAGGTTGATGTGCATAACCATGGTCTTGGTATGGTTGATGGTGACATGGTTGTTGGTAGCCCAGTTTTGGAGACTGTTCAATAAATCCTGAAGGGCGGTATAGTTGGGAGCAGAATTGTTGACGCTTATTCCAATGGTGGAGTCGTCGACATATTTCCAGCGAGCAGGGGTTTCTCTTAGGGCATCATTGATGAGCATAAGGAAGCAGAGTGGTCCCATCTTGGTGCCTTGGGGGACGCCACAGGTGAGTGACTGAAAGGTGGAGACAGCCCCTCGGAAGCGTACAGCTTGGCGTCGGTCACTGAGGAAGTCTGTAAGCCATGGTATGAGGCTTCTTCGAAGCCCGAGGTCAATAGCTTTGTTGATGATTATATTGTGGTCGACTAGGTCGAACGCTTTAGTGTGTGTGTGTGCGTGTGCGTGTGTGTGTGTGTGTGTGTGTGTGTGTGTGTGTGTGTGTGTGTGTGTGTGTGTGTGTGTGTGTGTGTGTGTGCAGGGGTCCTTCACTCAAGACAGTAATGGTGTCTTCTCTTCTTTGTTTACGTTTTGCATTGTTTTGTTTTGTCTCTTACCTGAAGACTGTGAGAGACTGTCTTTAGTTTAACGTGACTTTAGACTGTCATGGAACTGTCAGGAGACTGGTGGTGTCATATGACTGGTGAGGCCCCGAGGAGGTCAAGTGTGTCACCCATTAGCGACAAGTTGACCCCGTGGTAACCCAACCCTGAGATCTCTTTTCAGGTCTCTCTCCTCCTCCTCCTCCTCCTCCTCCTCCTCCTCCTCCTCCTCCTCCGTCGTCTTCTTCTTCTTCGCGTCTTTCTCTTTGTCCTCCTCCTCCTCCTGTTTCCTATCTTCCTCATAACCCTCACCTTTCTTTACCTTCTCTTCTTCCTCCTCCTCCTCCTCTTCTTCCTTGTACTCCTTACCTTCACTCCCCTCCTCTTCCTCCTCCTGTACATGTCTCTCCGGATGCCAACCTTCCTTCCCTGCAGACAACTCTCCAGGTCCTCTCTAACTCTTTTGTAAACAGAGAGACTTTTCTTATCTCTCTAGGATGCCGAGACGGGGGAGAACTTTTTGGTGTGTCCTTGATGAGACTCTAGTTGTTGCTGGACAGAGACGGAGAGAACTCGACTTATCTCAAAACAAACTATGAGGCAATAATCATTTCTTTGTTTTTCGCTACTCAGGTCTGTGGGGTTATGTAGAATGTTTATAATCAGGAAAAAACATTATTCTATTCCATTTATTTCCGTCATTATTCTTAAAGTTTATTTAGATGTTGTACAAATTTATTTATTCATTTATGTATTGAGATATTTAAATTTATTCCCTTGGGTAAAAAAAATTATTCGTCAGGTGTGTTATGTAGATCTCAGTTGTGTTGGTTGGTTTTTGTTGGTTTATGATGTAGTGTTTATATCACCTTGGTCATCATAACCTTTTGAGATCGGTCAAAGGTCAAAGGTCAAAGGTCAAGGTCCCAGGAGGTCAAAGTTTTATTTAACCAGATTTTTAATATTTTGATTAGATTTCAGCCTGTGGTTCATTAGGTTTATTGTCCGTCTCTCAGGTGAAGGGCATTGAGGTGTAGAGATAACAGGTGTGAGACAGACAGACAGAACGAGTGAGAGAGACAGAGAGACACAGACATACAGCCAAACGGAGAGAAAGAGAACAATGATAAATAACTATAAACTACGTTGAGACTTGGTGTGTGTGTGTGTGTGTGTGTGTGTACGTAACCTAAAAAGTTCTGGATGGCTTCCATGTTCAGATTCAATGACAATTATTAATGTTCAGTGTTTTGTCCATTGAATCTTCATCGCAAATTGAGGTGTGTCCGACCACCGTGTTCACTACAGATCACCAGGTCTCGTGTTCACTACAGATCACCAGGTCTCGTGTTCACTACAGATCACCAAGAGAATCACCAGGACTTTTAAGACGTCTCGTTAGTGATAGGAAGGAAGTCAGTCAATGTGTCTGTCTTCTCGTTAATGACGGCAGGTGAGAAGATGACCGACCTCCTACCTGGCGAGCTTACCCCATTCTGTGTGTGGTGGGGGGGGGGAGGGTACAGGTGTGTAGGGGAGGGTACAGGTGTGTGAGGGAGGGTACAGGTGTGTGGGGGAGGGTACAGGTGTGTTAGGAAAGATACAGGTGTGTTAGGAAGGGTACAGGTGAAGGAAGATACAGGTGTGTTAGGAAGGGTACAAGTGTGTTAGGAATGTTACAGATGTGTAGAGGAGGATACAGGTGTGTTAGGAATGGGACAGGTGTGTAAAGGAGGAAAGGTACAGGTGTGTGAAGGAGGTTATAAGGTATGTGACAGGTGTGTGTGTGTATGTAGGGAAAGGTAACATATGTAACTAACAGATATATATGTAGGAAAAATTATTCAAATTGACTTTATTCTGTTAATTTTTTTATCTTATTGTTAGATTATGTTATTTATCTAAGTTCTTACAGCAATGTGTTTGTGTGTGTTTATGGAGAACAAACACTCACAAACACCTACAGTACATCGCCTGGAGTTTATGACCTGTAGGTGTTTTATTTTTCTGATATATATATTAACAAAACCAATTTACTTATTTTTAGTAATATCACCATTAGCACTATTACCATTATCACCATTAGCACCATCACCAGCACCTCAAAATCACCAATCATTTACTTTCTCTCAATTTCGTAGCTTTAGCATTATATATCACATCCCTGTCACCACCACTAGCACCACCCACCTCCACTACCACCATTTGTCATCACTATCGACATCACTCAGTAACTATTAGTACCTTCATCGTTATTCATTGCCACTACTAACACTCCCAACCATCACCACCACCACTACTACCACTCCCAACCACCACCACCACCACTACTAACACTCCCAACCACCACCACCACCACTACTACCACTCCCAACCACCACCACCACTACTACCACTCCCAACCACCACCACCACTACTACCACAACTCAAACACAACAAGAAACCAACACTAGACGTCATTAACCTTACAGATAAATTAAAAAAATAATAATAATAATTTTAACCAAGTGAGAAAGTCAGTTCAGAGCCGCCAGTGTCGAGTCAGTTCCTGGTCAGTGGAGACACAAAGTCAGTCTTGAAACACTAGAGACCACGAATAAATGTGTGTGTGTGTGTGTGTGTGTGTGTGTGTGTGTGTGTGTGTGTACGTGTGTGTGTAATAAACTAATTCTCCCATACGAAGTCAGTTCATTGTCGAGTCTTGTTGGCGAAGGTCGTATTGATACCTCATGTCAACATAACCAGCTGACCTGACCTAACGTATCCTAACACTGCCTCGTTGTCTTGTATGGGTCATTAAACAAGGTCTCTGGTGTTTAAATGTTTTGTCTACATCTATAACATTAATTATTGCCCAGCACTCACTCACTCGCTACACGTGCACCATAAATATGTAACTGTAATGCATCTTATTAATCACTAATTCACATTTCACTTTATATTTTGCAGAAACTGTATTATATTTATCATTATATTTCACTGTTTATCAATGTGTTTAACTTTATGCTTTGGTAAACTTTCTCTCTCAAACTATTTACAGATATTTGGTGTTCTTCATTATCTTTTTTCTCATTATTAAAAAAAATTACAATGTTAATGAGATTCTTGTGATGATGAGCTAAGGTTTTTAGTTGGCCTCGAGCGAAACTCTCTTGTTCTCTCTCTTCTACAGCGTGCCTTATAACGAGATCCCAAGGTGGGTGCCGTGGCATCATCCAGGTAGAGAGATGGCGCAGGATACCCTTCAGCTTTACCGTAACTTCGTTTTCTTTCATCATGTAGAACTGATGACAGAAAACGGAGGCGCCGTAATTTATTTTTATTTTTTTATTTTATTGCTTACTATTTTTAACTTTTGAATCATAGCATGTTGTTGCTGCCCACGACCTGGCGCTTGATTGATTCTTGTAAACATTAAACGTCCGTGATGATGAACATTATTAAATGTGTATGGTAAATCACGAAACCAAATGCCTCTGTGTAAAGCTGGAGTGAGTTACCAGTCAGTCAGGCTAGTTCTCTACGTTGATACACTCTAACCCGCTGGTGTTCTGTTACTCCTCGGCCTCTACCTTCTGCCAGGTCCTACATCATGAGCGCTTTAGAAAGCTAGACACTGTAACCAAGACTTGTTATTGTTGCTGCGCTTGATAACTCAGTCTGAAGCCTTTTTTTGTACAAGTCATGAATGTTTCGTGTCCATTAAGAACAAAAATGCTTTATTTTTTGCCATTTATTTTTGGTTCTTAAATTGAAACTTTATAAAAAAAAAAGCTGCAAGAGAAGTATTGTATGAATCTCTGGCTTTTGGCTGAATTTATTATTTTTATTTGTTAATGTTTTCTAGACCTGTCGTGTATGTCTGTCTGTTATGTGGCAGAGACCAACTCAGCCCCATGCTATAATGTGGACCAACCAGACTTAACTTTCCTTAAGTTTGTTCTATATTTAGCAACAAGTGACTGTACTAGGTATAGTTACTTAGTAAGATGATAAAGAATGTGGCTTAATTAGACTTAGTTCCATTTAGCACCACCGTGATATAATTAGTGATTGCAGTAGGTGACGGGACCATCAGTGTCTTAACAATCTGCTAAATTTAAATAAAACATCGTTGTAGTGATTAGTGTCTTGCTACGACTATCACTGTCTTCACTAAACACCTTAAATTTATCGATTAGTGACCTACTCAAGTTAGCAAGATTTGCACTGTCTCGATTAGTGACCTGCTACAGTTAGCGAGAACTTAAATGTCTCGATTAGTGACCTGCTACAGTTAGCGAGAACTTAAATGTCTCGATTAGTGAACTGCTGCAGTTAGCGAGGACCAGAGTCGGGTAGTAAGCACGCACCCCCTCATTAGCAGCCTGACGGTAGTACAGTAGGTACCTGCACCTTCCACCTACCTCCATCTCTACTCATCCCTTGTTTTTATCACCATCTTGATTTTCCATATATATATATATATATATATATATATATATATATATATATATATATATATATGCAAGTAAATCACTGTAGGTGCGCGTGATCTCGGTATATGCTGATAACCACCAGGAAAGAACAAAACACGAAGTTCGCAAGCGCTTTCGTGTAATTCACATCTTCAGGGGTGAGTACTCACCCCTGAAGATGTGAATTACACGAAAGCGCTTGGGAACTTCGTGTTTTCTTCTTTCCTGGTGGTTATCAGCATATATATATATATATATATATATATATATATATATATATATATATATATATATATATATATATATATATATATATATATATATAAGCTGAATAAAACTACATTTCTTTAAGGTACTGTAGGTTAAAGTATAGAAGAGAGTTGTTTTAGACAAATCTCGGCTTAGTCTTTAATGCCATAATAATTACAGGAGTTTTTGTAGTCCATTTTGTAGTGTAAAATTTAATACAGTAATGAGAAGCGGTGTTTGGGTTACAGTCGACATCTTCACACACTATCCTCCTTAAGAGTCACCTGTTAAAAGTTGTTCACCTTAACTTCCTACTAAATGGTGATGTGAGAGTGTATATAACTAAGTCTCCCCTCACTTAATTAAACGTTGGGATTGCACTGAAGCGTCTACTGTCATTAATTGCGTGTATATACCACCCTCTTCCTCCCCTTCTTCCTCTTCCCACAGTTACTGGTAGTGATTTAACGAACATAGTCAAGGGAACCTGAAGCCAGACCCGCAGACTGGCAACACTCGGCCCTCTCTTCCCCCGACCATGACTGAATAGGAACCTCCGTTTTCTCTCATCGATGCAACACGTTCGATTGCTTTTCTATGAACCCGAAGCTAATGACGTGTTGTGTTGTTGACAATGGTGCTGTCGACACGTCTCTCCTCAATGCCAAAGCGTCTCATACTCGTGGCCAGGGAGGAGCAGCGGCTATTGTACTGTCTCGGAAGCCATGACGTCAGAGCCCACGGTCGATTACAGTTTTTTTTCCCTTCTTTCAAAACTCACTAATTTGGTACCGGGAAGAATCCTCCTCCTGTGCTGAGTCTCTTCAACTTCTTGTCGTCGAGGAACTGACCCCAGAGATTGTACCTCCCATTTGATTTTGTTCATACTTACATCACCTTAAGTCATGTGAGGTCAGAGTTTCAGATGTTCAGTGTTTTTCGCTACACTTACACTAGCTCACTGCAAATGACAACTGAGAACTGGTGATCCAAATAACTCTGAGATTACGAGTAAGATAGCTAGTGAAGTTTGTGTTATAGTGCAAGACTGTCCATCAACATCCAAGGTCTTTAAGTTTCGTAGTTAATAACACTTATTTACCAACCAATTATGATGATATTAAACCATATTTACAAACCTTGACACAAGACTCGTATTTGAGGCGAAAACATAAAGTAGGAAGCTTCAGGAGTCAGGGCCGAGACATAGCTTCAGGGGAAGACGCGTCTCTCCTGAAGTCTTCATCAGTCGTTGTGGTCCCTCGTCATTTAACACATCATCAAGAATCTGGTACTTTGAGATAATATAACGTGGTAAGATTCTCCTGTCATCCATAAGTGCTTTCATATTGATGCTTATTTACAGTACAATCACACTGTAACTGTCGCTCTACGGTCGCCAATTCACACTACGATCGCCAACTCACACTACGGCCGCCAACTTAGTAGAGCTAACACACGAGTCTAGGAGGAGTCACAGAAACTCGTACGTTGTATTTTTCTCCCAAATACCGATACAAGGACGCGTCTACCTGGCTAACATAAGTTACGTCACACGATAATTAAATGGACCAAATGGCATCACCAACATCATTACTACGTGAGGTTGAAGGAGGCTGGCTGAGTCATGTCTTAAAGGGTGCTACCAACATCTTCAGTTACACCTTAATTGACTTCTCCTCCCTGCACCGCCAGCGCCTCTTACAGCGTCCTTGTACTGTATTCTGCTTTTTCCTGGATTTGTTTTGTGTTTATGATAATTATTAACGTAAATTTAAAAGTCCAGGTATGCGTTATCATTTCTTAGATATTATAGAACAAGGCGTCACGAAGGGTTGGTATTATTTAGTAGTCTGTGAAGAAATAGGGTTTTTTCTGAATTACGTCTTTATTTATAGAAAAAAATCAATAATAATAATAATAATAACAATAATAATGATAATAATAATAATAATAATAATAACGTAATAATCTTTTGAAATGACAAACAGTCGTCAACAACAGGACCCGAAAATGTTATTTGATAAAGCACCAACACAGTCGGTCGTTTAGTTACCGTGAGTGACGCCCAATTACTCCAAAATGGTTTCAATTGATCAGATTAACTTGGTTTGTCGGACAGTTTTATTCACGTTCCTATCCGTCTATTTTTAAAACGTGATGAAATAAAACATTCGTGTATGTTTCTCAGTTAAATGTGTATGGATAATCTGTTAACATTTCACATTATTTTGGTTTCTCAGTAACGTTTCTATTCAGTAAGGAACGTAAGACGCCTTCCCGACAAAAATTTTACCCAGCGCCAATGTTAATCATCCTCGTGTGTGATTCGGTTTTGTTTTATCTTACCCATCTATCTTTCAGGTTTATGTAACAATTATTAAAAAAACGTCTATGACAATTAATTCAAAACGTACGAGAGTTTAACACCGACATAGAATACATCAAAGACAAAAAAAAAATCAATGAAAGCCGCTGTTACAATATCCGAAAACGACCAAAAAATTTTAAATTATCCCCCGAAAAGTTTGTCAAAGTAATTTCGATATTTTTTTTAGAAGAGTAGTTTGCTATTGGAAGTTATTAATTATTATTTTTGTATTATTAGTTTATGTAGAGTCGTACTTTGTTTTATAGAGAATGTGATCGAATGACTTGTCTTGAGCCTGCATGATCTGTCGGACTGTTGCTTGCATGAATCTTTGAGTCGCACGAAGCGTCTATAGCTGCATCAACTACTGCTTGCTGGGGGTGATGTGAGTGTCTGTCGTGATTTTTGAAAGTTTGTTGTTATTTTTTAAGGTTTGTTGTGTGTGAGTTTGTTGTGTGAGAGTTTGTTGTGTGTGAGTTTGCTGTGTGAGAGTTTGTTGTGTGAGAGTGTGTTGTGTGTGAGTTTGCTGTGTGAGAGTGTGTTGTGTGTGAGTTTGCTGTGTGAGAGTTTGTTGTGTGGGAGTGTGTTGTGTGGGAGTTTGTTGTGTGGGAGTTTGTTGTGTGGGAGTTTGTTGTGTGAGAGTTTGTTGTGTGAGAGTTTGTTGTGTGGGCGTTTCCTGTGTGAGAGTTTGTTGTGTGAGAGTGTGTTGTGTGAGAGTTTGTTGTGTGAGAGTTTGTTGTGTGAGAGTTTGTTGTGTGAGAGTTTGTTGTGTGAGAGTTTGTTGTGTGAGAGTTTGTTGTGTGAGAGTTTGTTGTGTGTGAGTTTGTTGTGTGAGAGTTTGTTGTGTGAGAGTTTGTTGTGTGAGAGTTTGTTGTGTGAGAGTGTGTTGTGTGAGAGTTTGTTGTGTGGGAGTTTCCTGTGTGAGAGTTTGTTGTGTGAGAGTTTGTTGTGTGAGAGTTTGTTGTGTGAGAGTTTGTTGTGTGAGAGTTTGTTGTGTGAGAGTTTGTTGTGTGGGAGTTTCCTGTGTGAGAGTTTGTTGTGTGAGAGTTTGTTGTGTGAGAGTGTGTTGTGTGAGAGTTTGTTGTGTGGGAGTTTCCTGTGTGAGAGTTTCTTGTGTGAGAGTTTCTTGTGTGAGAGTTTGTTGTGTGAGAGTTTATTGTGTGAGAGTTTATTGTGTGAGAGTTTGTTGTGTGAGAGTTTGTTGTGTGAGAGTTTGTTGTGTGAGAGTTTTTGTGTGAGAGTTTGTTGTGTGAGAGTTTATTGTGTGAGAGTTTATTGTGTGAGAGTTTGTTGTGTGAGTTTGTTGTGTGAGAGTTTGTTGTGTGAGAGTTTCTTGTGTGAGAGTTTGTTGTGTGAGAGTTTATTGTGTGAGAGTTTATTGTGTGAGAGTTTGTTGTGTGTGAGTTTATTGTGTGAGAGTTTGTTGTGTGAGAGTTTATTGTGTGAGAGTTTATTGTGTGAGAGTTTGTTGTGTGAGTTTGTTGTGTGAGAGTTTGTTGTGTGAGAGTTTGTTGTGTGAGAGTTTCTTGTGTGAGAGTTTGTTGTGTGAGAGTTTCTTGTGTGAGAGTTTGTTGTGTGAGAGTTTGTTGTGTGAGAGTTTGTTGTGTGAGAGTTTATTGTGTGAGAGTTTATTGTGTGAGAGTTTGTTGTGTGAGAGTTTGTTGTGTGAGAGTTTGTTGTGTGAGAGTTTGTTGTGTGAGGGTTTGTTGTGTGAGAGTTTGTTGTGTGAGAGTTTATTGTGTGAGAGTTTATTGTGTGAGAGTTTGTTGTGTGAGAGTTTGTTGTGTGAGAGTTTGTTGTGTGAGAGTTTGTTGTGTGAGAGTTTGTTGTGTGAGAGTTTGTTGTGTGAGAGTTTGTTGTGTGAGAGTTTGTTGTGTGAGAGTTTGTTGTGTGAGAGTTTGTTGTGTGAGAGTTTGTTGTGTGAGAGTTTGTTGTGTGAGAGTTTGTTGTGTGAGAGTTTATTGTGTGAGAGTTTGTTGTGTGAGAGTTTGTTGTGTGAGAGTTTGTTGTGTGAGAGTTTGTTGTGTGAGAGTTTGTTGTGTGTGAGTGTATTGTGTGAGAGTTTTTTGTGTGAGAGATTGTTGTGTGAGAGTTTGTTGTGTGAATGTATTGTGTGAGAGTTTGTTGTGTGAGAGTTTGTTGTGTGAGAGTTTATTGTGTGAGAGTTTGTTGTGTGAGAGTTTGTTGTGTGAGAGTTTGTTGTGTGAGAGTTTGTTGTGTGAGAGTTTATTGTGTGAGAGTTTGTTGTGTGAGAGTTTGTTGTGTGAGAGTTTGTTGTGTGAGAGTTTGTTGTGTGAGAGTTTGTTGTGTGAGAGTTTATTGTGTGAGAGTTTGTTGTGTGAGAGTTTATTGTGTGAGAGTTTGTTGTGTGAGAGTTTATTGTGTGAGAGTTTGTTGTGTGAGAGTTTATTGTGTGAGAGTTTGTTGTGTGAGAGTTTATTGTGTGAGTGTATTGTGTGAGTGTATTGTGTGAGAGTTTGTTGTGCGAGAGTTTGTTGTGTGAGAGTTTGTTGTGTGAGAGTTTGTTGTGTGAGTGTATTGTGTGAGAATTTGTTGTGTGAGAGTTTGTTGTGTGAGAGTTTGTTGTGTGAGAGTTTGTTGTGTGAGAGTTTGTTGTGTGAGAGTTTGTTGTGTGAGAGTTTGTTGTGTGAGAGTTTTTTGTGTGAGAGTTTGTTGTGTGAGAGTTTGTTGTGTGAGAGTTTGTTGTGTGAGAGTTTGTTGTGTGAGAGTTTGTTGTGTGAGAGTTTATTGTGTGAGAGTTTGTTGTGTGAGAGTTTGTTGTGTGAGAGTTTGTTGTGTGAGAGTTTGTTGTGTGAGAGTTTGTTGTGTGAGAGTTTATTGTGTGAGAGTTTGTTGTGTGAGAGTTTGTTGTGTGAGAGTTTATTGTGTGAGAGTTTGTTGTGTGAGAGTTTGTTGTGTGAGAGTTTGTTGTGTGAGAGTTTGTTGTGTGAGAGTTTGTTGTGTGAGAGTTTGTTGTGTGAGAGTTTATTGTGTGAGAGTTTGTTGTGTGAGAGTTTATTGTGTGAGAGTTTGTTGTGTGAGAGTTTGTTGTGTGAGAGTTTGTTGTGTGAGAGTTTGTTGTGTGAGAGTTTGTTGTGTGAGAGTTTGTTGTGTGAGAGTTTGTTGTGTGAGAGTGTATTGTGTGAGAGTTTGTTGTGTGAGAGTTTGTTGTGTGAGAGTTTATTGTGTGAGAGTTTGTTGTGTGAGAGTTTATTGTGTGAGAGTTTGTTGTGTGAGAGTTTGTTGTGTGAGAGTTTATTGTGTGAGAGTTTATTGTGTGAGAGTTTATTGTGTGAGAGTTTGTTGTGTGAGAGTTTATTGTGTGAGAGTTTGTTGTGTGAGAGTTTATTGTGTGAGAGTTTATTGTGTGAGAGTGTGTTGTGTGAGAGTTTGTTGTGTGAGAGTTTGTTGTGTGAGAGTGTGTTGTGTGAGAGTGTGTTGTGTGAGAGTTTATTGTGTGAGAGTTTATTGTGTGAGAGTTTGTTGTGTGAGAGTTTTTTATGTGAGAGTTTATTGTGTGAGAGTTTGTTGTGTGAGAGTTTGTTGTGTGTGAGACTAATTATCTCCAATTCTCCCACGAAGCTTTCAGTCTCTTTGTCTCTTATTAAAAGTCTCCCAATCAACTCTTGTTAAATCTGTCTCAATTATCTCTTGTTAAACCTGTCTCATTTATCTCTTGTTAAATCTGTCCCAATTTTCTCTTGTTAAAACCGTCTCAATTATCTCTTGTTAAACCTGTCTCATTTATCTCTTGTTAAGTCTATCCCAATTTTCTCTTGTTAAATCTGTCTCATTTATCTCTTGTAATAGATTTAATGACTTTAATTTTCTTTAATCTTCTCTTCGTCTTTCTCTTATTACTAATCTTATTTAACTTGCGGCTAATCGGTATTGTTAGTACAGTACATATGTTAAGGCATAATTAAGGGTCTAATTACAGCCTAATTAGCAGTTTAATGAAGCATACTGTTTTTAACGTTCTTACTAATAACTCTGGGGTACTAATTCGCTTTTTTTCTAACAAGAGCTTTTCACTTCATAAATAGCATTACTAATTATCTAAATAGCAGTACTTATTTCCTTAATAGCAGTACTAATTTTCCTAACAGCAGTGCTAATTTTCTTAACAGCAGTACTAATTTTCTTAACAGCAGTACTAATTTTCTTAACAGCAGTGCTAATTTTCTTCATAAATAGCAATACTAATTCTTTAAATAGCAGTACTTATTTCCTTAATGGCAATACAAATTTTCTTAATAGCCATACTAATTCCTTTAATAGCAGTACTAAATATCTTAATAGTAGTACTAATTCTGCAAATAGCAATACTAATTTATTTGTTGATAGCAATGTTAATTTTCTTAATAGCATTACTAACCCACTACTAGTTATCTAAATAATAGACTAAATTATTAACAAGCGTGATCTGCATTTGCTTTTTTTGTTAAAGTATTACTGTATTACCTTTAACATACATTAATTCATGGTATTTATTTTTTATTTTTTTAAGTATTTTGATGTGTTAGTTTATGTGTGTGTATAGTGTACATTATATACAGTTTATTCGTGTGTGTATATATGTTGGCTAATGATTTTTATTCATTCATATTTTAATTATTATTTGTTTTGTTAATATTTGTAGTTATCCTGTTTTCTCTCTCCTCTCTGCATTATTCACTTTATTCTATTTTATTGTGAGAAATATATAGGTGTGTTTTATATATCATTAATTACAAGATAATGATTTACAGTTTCTAAAATTTCTTCATTCTGAATTAAGACTTATTTTTGTCATTATTTATCATCCGTTTATTATGGTATAAATTATTGTTATTTTTGCTTGATATAATTAAAATTTTGTGTTGTGCCTGTCAGTGTTGCATGATGACTGAACTGCTTGCTGGTGGTAAGTGTCCAGCTGATCACACTGTTGACGTCTCTGTTTTCTGAGGCATTGAGTGTGAGGCTGTTGGTGTGTTCCCTCCCCCCACCCTGGTGAAGCCTTGCGTGAGATCGCGAAGAAGAAATAAGCCGCCACAGCTGATTTTAGTAAACAAACCCCAATGATTGGTCAGTGTAGCTGAACCAATCAGTGAACGTGGTGTTTTTTTTAATGTGCTGGTCCAGTGGTGTCTGTCGCTGTGTGGGCGGTAGACGGGTGTAAACAGATTCTTTTGGAAAGTAATTGTACATTAATTAAGTTCAGTTAAGTAGAAAGCGGTATGGTCCCTGTCTTCCCCGTGTCGCGCCTCCCACCAGAAACTCCCTTATGAAACTATCTGACCTCTCACTAGTCAGTTTAAAGCAGAGTTGTGTTGGGTGGCAGAGCGTCATCAACGCCACTTCCCTCATTATTATATATTGTATTGGTCATCATCTCGCCTCTGCCAGGTCTTTAACACGACCCTCTTGGACGCTAAACACTTCAGTATAAATCAACTCTATGGTATCGGTTGAATATTTAACTTAATATATTCAAGTGTTTTCAAGGTACCGGCGCGACCACTGAACCGAGATTACCGACACTTACCGAAAAACACCAGACTTCGGTACCCACATCCCCTCTCACCACCGCCGCCGCGACTCCTCTCACCACCCCCGCCGCGACCCCTCTCACCACCCCCGCCACAGCCCCCCTCTCTCTGTAACTCCACCGCTTCGCTTGAACCTAAACCTTTGTGGCAACTCGCCACCACCCACCTCCTAGTGCCTCGCTAAACTCAGCCTCCACGCCACAATCTCCCCCTCCAGGATCCACGTAGAGGACGGCAGGTCAGGACACAAGGGGGTCGACCTGGTCTTTGAGAACATCACCCGGATGGATCGTGGCAATTACACCTGTTCAGCCAACGTTGACGGTGTCGAGGAGTCCAGGACCTTTCAGCTCTTCGTCGACAGTGAGTAATAATAATAATAATAATAATAATAATAATAATAATAATAATAATAATAATAATAATAATAATAATAATAATAATGATAATAATAATAATAATTATAATAATAATAATAATAATAGTAATAATAATAATAATAATAATAATAATAATAAAAATAATAATAATAATAATGATAATAATAATAATAATAATAATAATAATAATAATAATAATAATTATAATAATAATGACGATAGGCTGAAACTACGCAATGAACAAAGGTGACCTATATTACATAATGGCGACATTGAGGAATGGGTCATTTTAATTCAAGCTTTCGTTGCAAAAATAGCGGGAAACGTCAGATGAACATACTGTAGATGCTACAGAAATTAAAGGAGGGTAGCTAGTTCTTGTAGTCATAATGCAAATGTGGTGTTGGACAGCTGTATAGGGGCGAGATCCGTTCCAAGATGAAGGTAGGTGAAGGGGCCGTGTACTGAGTGCCTTATGATAGGTGGAGGTTAAGTGGGGTAAGACGACCAACAGTCTCCATGTGGCGGGGCCCCCATTTCACACATGGGCGTGAGATACTCGCCAGGCCTCTTGGTCACCACTGACTCGTGTTCACTGTCCACACTGCGTTTTCTATTATTATTGCAGTGGTTTCTTGGTGAAGAGGAGCTCAGTGCAGAATGCCAGTTGACGTGTTTACTCTAGTTAAGCGTGCATGTGTCTTACAGCCCAGGGTATAATTCGGACAGGTGAATGTTTATCAGTCAATTATTTTCCTTCCTAAACAAAGACATTCATTTTCAAACACCGTGACACTTGAGCTTCCTGCCTCCTTCACTACACAACTTGTGGAAAAACTTCGACCCCCCAAAACTATATTAAACTATATTCAAGAAATTCACAGGTCATATAATAGTCCTTTCATAGGAAGTAGCTCTATATTGTCAATTTGAAAGACAACAACGTTATATCGTCGACTTAGATAAAAATTGTCGTTTCCAATATATCTGTGCGTCAGAGAGCCAGGCCACGTCGTTAACCCAGCGACGTTAACAAGGCCAAACTGGTCGTTATCTGTGAGTAGTGTCAGAGTCAATTGCACGTTTCCTATCGACGAATGTGTTTATGTATCGTTAGGTCGTTTTATCACTGGTGTTGTACCGTTTGGCGATAAATGGTGCGATTGGCGATAGGTATTCTCTCTCTCTCTCTCTCTCTCTCTCTCTCTCTCTCTCTCTCTCTCATGCATTGCAACCTAACCCCCCCCCCTCCACGCAACTCCCTGTCACCAGTAATCCGCAAAATGCAAAGACACGATCCTTCATTATTATGTCGACTGAGAGTGTATGTTGTTTAAACCATTATCCATAAAAAGTTAATTCATCGTCCACAAAGGGTTAAACCATCGTCCTCAAAAACTTAAACCTAAAACAACTTGAGATGATTGTAACATGTCTGTAAGATTGACTACAGTCTGCTTACGAGTGAAAAGGTGTCGATTTAAAGACAAAATGACATTATAGAATTTCGAGCCTTTTTAGGAAGTGGAATACCTAGAGGTCATTCAGATCAATTTATTTTCATCCCTTGAACACCGTGTATTAATCAGTATCTCAAATAACTAACCTAACCCCTTCTAACGTAACCTAACCCAAACCTAACCAACTCTAACCTAACCTAACCCACCTCACACTTACCAAGACTAACAGCTTCTTGACTTTCAGAGAGACTAAGCTTCAAGAATACCCCAGCTGTACAATACCTGGAGGAGGGCGTGTCATCCAAGATCAGGTGTGACGTTGAAGGTGATCCCGCCCCGAGGATAAAATGGCGCTTCCAGACCAGGGACATTGCTTACAGTAAGGGCTCATGTATACAGTAAGGGCTCATGTATACAGTAAGGGCTCATGTATACATTAAAAACTCATGTATGCAGTAAGGGCTCATATATACAGTAAGGGCCCATGTATACATTAAAGACTCATGTATACAGTAAGGGCTCATGTATACAGTAAGGGTTCATGTATACAGTAAGGGCTCATGTATACAGTAAAGACTCATGTATACAGTAAGGGCTCATATATACAGTAAGGGCCCATGTATACATTAAAGACTCATGTATACAGTAAGGGCTCATGTATACATTAAAGACTCATGTATACAGTAAGGGCTCATGTATACATTAAAGACTCATGTATACAGTAAGGGCTCATGTATACAGTAAAGATTCATGTATACAGTAAGGGCTCATGTATACAGTAAGGGCTCATGTATACAGTAAGGGCTCATGTATACAGTAAGGGCTCATGTATACAGTAAGGGCTCATGTATACAGTAAGGGCTCATGTATACAGTAAGGGCTCATGTATACAGTAAGGGCTCATGTATACAGTAAGGGCTCATGTATACAGTAAGGGCTCATGTATACAGTAAGGGCTCATGTATACGATATGCGAATACTGATTTACTGTTTTTATTCGTCACTATTAATGCTTCTTTCTGTGTTATTACTGCCTCTCTCTCTCTCTCTCTCTCTCTCTCTCTCTCTCTCTCTCTCTCTCTCGTGCCTCTATATTTTTGTGTCTAATTTTGTCTCTCGCTTCATACTAAGTCTCTTTGGCAGCAAACGACAAGTATGCAGTGAGCCCTGAGGGACCTAGTGGCCTCATTGTCCACAACGTAACCCTGAACGATGCCGGCGAGTACCAGTGTATGGCCCTACAACTGTCTCTCCGTCACTCAGATATCAAGGAGTTCCCCATCAGTGTCAAGGTTCACCGTAAGTGTTGTAACTCATCTGTAACTCCTCTGACTCTTAACTGTACTGATTCTTAACTGTACTGACTCTTAACTGTACTGACTCTTAACTGTACTGACTCTTAACTACTGACTCTTAACTGTACTGACTCTTAACTATACGGACTCTCAACTGTACTGACTCTCAACTGTACTGAATCTTAACTATACTGACTCTTAGGTATACTGACTCGGCTATACTGACTCTCAACTGTACTGACTCTTAACTGTACTGACTCTTAACTCTACTGACTCTCAACTGTATTGACTCTTAACTGTACTGACTCTAAACTGTACTGACTCTCAACTGTACTGACTCAACTGTACTGACTCTCAACTGTACTGACTCTCAACTGTACTGACTCTCAACTGTACTGACTCAACTATACTGACTCTCAACTTTACTGACTCTCAACTGTACTGACTCAACTGTACTGACTCTCAACTGTACTGACTCTTAGCTGTACTGACTCTCAACTGTACTGACTCTCAACTGTACTGACTCTCAACTGTACTGACTCTCAACTGTACTGACTCTCAACTGTACTGGCTCAACTATACTGACTCTTAACTATACTAACTCTACTCTACTGACTCCTCCACTGACTCAAAAATTGTTTCACCAGATATGCCTATGTGGTTGGATGATCAAAAGGTGCAGGCCTATAGCTACGTGACAGGTGAAGTGAATCTTACCTGTGAGGCCGAAGCCGAACCACACGCCAACTTTACCTGGATTAAGGAGGGTGAGGTGATTACTCCCTCTGACAGTGTGCAGATCTTTGACGATGATCACAAGAGCATTCTGCAGGTGAGTTAATGTCAGGGAATTACAGAAACTTGTTTATTTCATCTTAAGATTAAACCACTTTACAGGGAAGTTAATTTAGCCTTATTTAACCTAGTCTACTACTAACCAAATGTAATCCCACCTAACGATTTCAACTAATCTAACCTGGTCTAATTTAACCTAACCTGCTGCTAATCTAACCTAATCTACAATACTGTACAGGTGTACTGTTAATCTTCAGTTCATTTTTTCCCTGATTTTTTTCTGTGACATTTTTTCTTGTGAAATCTTTCCTCCTCGTTCTTTTTTTTTGTCTTTTCTTCCGTACGATAACTACTGTGAGAAAGATTCATATTTCTTTAACAGGAGAATTACTGTACCCTGTATGAGCATTTTCCTCTTTACTGCAGAGGATAATCTGATTACAGCAGATAATCTCTCCTGTTACTACAGACTTTGTCACACTTTTGGTTCTAATGAAGTTGGATTGTACAGAGAAAGTTTTGTATTTCATAATTATTTTTTTAGCTTAAATCAAGTACTCTCTCTCTCTCTCTCTCTCTCTCTCTCTCTCTCTCTCTCTCTCTCTCTCTCTCTCTCTCTCTCTCTCTCTCTCTCTCTCTCTCTGCATTGCTTCATTTCATTGCCTTTCAATCTCCTCTGATTTGTTAACTATCTCATTCTATCTCACTGTTATTGCTGTGTTCACTCAATTAAATACTGGTCTTAATTAACTACCGGTCTTAATTAGCTACCGGTCTTAATTAGCTACCGGTCTTAATTAGCTACCGCTCTTAATTAGCTACCGGCCTTAATTAGCTACCAGTCCTAATTAACTACCGGTCTTAATTAACTAGGGGTCTTTACCTTCCCCGCAGCTGACAGTGACACACCCCGAGATGTTTGGAGACTACGTGTGTAAAGCCGAAAATAAACTGGGTACACTGGAGCGAGTGATCATCTTAGAAAAAGGGGCCAAACCAGCTGTGCCCACTGCCAAGGTGAGAGATGATCCTGTTGTGGTACTTCCCTGAGAGGATCTCATTATGGCACTTCCCTGAGAGGACCTTGTTATGGTACTTCCCTGAGAGGGTCCTGTTGTGGTACTTCCCTGAGAGGACCTTGTTATGGTACTTCCCTGAGAGGGTCCTGTTGTGGTACTTTCCTGAGAGGATCCTGTTGTGGTACTTCCCTGAGAGGATCCTGTTGTGGTACTTCCCTGAGAGGATCTTATTATGGTACTTCCCTGAGAGGGTCCTGTTGTGGTACTTTCCTGAGAGGATCCTGTTGTGTTACTTCCCTGAGAGGGTCCTGTTGTGGTACTTTCCTGAGAGGATCCTGTTATGGTACTTCCCTGAGAGGATCCTGTTGTGGTACTTCCCTGTTACACACACTCAACAAGATGCTGTACCCAATTAATATCATGTGGCAGTATCAAACCTTTTCCATAAGTATTACTCTTTGTTCTCTTCTTTACACACACACACAGACACACACACAGTATATATTTGTAATGACACTCCAGTTTATTTCACTTGATTTTTACTGAACCTAAACCAATCAGCTCCATTTAGTGTTTAAATATGCTTGGGTGTCTAATCTTCAGGTGATCCCAACTTTCCTCATTCTCATTCCTACGGGTTTTTTCACTAACAATTTAAACTTTTTCGTGGTATAGTCCACTGAATGTAATCACCAGCAAAATGAATCGGATTCACCTTTTATTTACATTTATCTCACCTTTTGTTTCCATTTATCTCACCTTTTGTTTACATCTGACTCACCTTTTGTTTACATCTGATTTACCTTTTGTTTACATCCCGTATATGATTACCTGTACTGTATTTTAAAACGTACAGTAAAATACTCTTGATCCTCATTGTCTTACAACCTATATCCACGAAAATAGTCAATAATTAGTAACACCGAATATCTTTAAAATATTTCTTAGTTTTTAATTGTTGTTGAGAAGTGTATTCTCTAATCTAGTGCCCATTAAGACCTTAGTTATTGAAGTATAATACTGTAATGTATTTTAACATCAATATTACATTTGCTGTTGAAAATGCAGTAATACATCATAATTTAGACTTTAGTTATTGAATTGTAGTCAAACATTATACTGTTAATCATCATCATCATCATCATCAGTAATTAAGTGTTGATAATGGCATATATTTTCTCCACAAAGGTCACCCATGCAGATGTCAATTCCCTACATCTAGCCCTGTCTGCCAAAAATTACCCCGAAATGCCCATTGTGGCTTACCGAGTACAGTACAAGATGGCAGGAGACGACTGGAAGTTTGCACATGCCATGGAGTTCGTGAAAGGTATTTTATGGAGAAATTCTATATTGATTAACTCATAAATTCTCACTCAATTGAATCTCTCGTAAAGTTTCGTTAATCTTGTTTTGTTTTATGTATCTGATGAATTATTATAGATATGTCACTGAGAAGATTCAATCCTTATAGCTATTAAAATGTCAAACAACCATTTTGTGTGTGTGTGTGTGTGTGTGTGTGTGTGTGTAAGCAGGAGTTCTTAAACGTTTTTTGGCATCCTCTGGCTTCAGGTACAATATATTTCTCCAAGGTGCAATAAGTACAAATTACTCTTCCCTCCCCCCTTCCCCAGGTGACAAGTACATCATCAATGGTCTCGCTGATGACACACTATATGTGCTGCGTGCGTCAGCCAAGAATGTCGCTGGCTACTCTGATTTTTCTGAAGAAGTGATGGAGAAGACCAAGAAAGTCAAGTTTGATTCTGTCTTTGCCTCTTGTAATGCCATTGGATCATCTGCTGCCATCCTATTTTCCCTTGTCCTTTCTATCATCTTCTTGTGAACTTGAGAAGCGGAGAGCGTGTTGTAGCTTGAGAGAAACATGACTTTATACTCATTATTATTTGCAAATTTTAGCTCCTATAAGTATTATAAAAGGGAATGGATTATATGGGAAAATTCTATAAGAAAAAATATTGTAATTAGAAGAGTATTGGGTATGCAGCATTTAGCTCCCTTATAAGTACTGTACACTTTAGGGTGGATGCCATTCAGGTCATTCTCAGTGATACTCATTATGAGCTGAACAAGTATTGTGATCTGAAACAAAACCAAATTATTGTATCGAGACAGTTGTTCATACACTTTGTCACTGCTCAGTTTATCCTCATTTGTCTTTTATTTATGTGGGCTGTTCTATTTTTTCTCCCTTTTTCTTAGGCTGATAGACATTTTCAGTACCCAGGATGGGAATTATTATTATACATACTATATATTTCTGCTGCTTTATAATGCTAGATAATATTTTGACTGTGTGAATATTTCTACCGCTTCTCAGTAAGTGTGGTATAAGACACCACAACCTTAGTTATACAGTAATTGTATTTTTTAATATGCTGAAAGTCATAGAACAGTAATTATAAATATGATTATAATTTCAGTCAAGTGTCCAAGAAGTATTGTGTAAATTATGACTTTCCCATAACACAACCTGCAGCCAAGACTAAAAACAAATTATGCAATTTTCGCATGTAACGTACTCAGAAATAGATATTACATAGAATTCTGCTAACATTCCACATGTTAGGTAAACTAGAGTATACAGTACATATGTCTACCACAAGAACTGGAAAGTAATATTGTTATGAACTGTGATGTGGTTCAACCTTCACTTATCATAATACCTCCTAGTCATTGGCCATAAGTGAAGCTTGAGTTAAGTAAGATAAAGTCATTAACGTTACACATGAGTAACATTGAGGGCTGTGTGAGAAAAATGTAAATATCTGAACTTCCTGAACTCTCCTGTTTGTAGCATAGTATTTAAAGAGATGGAACCTGAGTTATCCAGAGAGCCAGGTAATGTTAGCTCCCGGGATATTTACATTTGACAGAAACTCATTGTTCCTTCATCTGAAGCTTGAGTTCGGTGGATCTATAATGGCGAATGTTGATCATTTTCGTGTTTGGGCCTTTTATTCCCAACTGTTGTTCATTGTAAGTGATGTTTCTAAATAAATTTGGGTTAATTTAACTTAAACAAATCTTGTATACCATGTTAGTGAAATGTTGTGCTTATTAATTATATATTTAGACTTACTTCCTTCGTGTTTTGCTGTGGTGAGTCTAAGAGAGGCATTGGACTGTATCTATCCTTGCCCTTTGATTTGTTTTTCCTAGGGGTTATTAAATATCTCATGCATTGAAAGTTATTCCTCAAAAAATATACAGTATTATATTTTAACATTTCACTGCATTTGAAAAACTTATCTACACAAGTTAAATTGATAATGAGGATCATTTTTTTTGATCAATGTGAATTAAATTTGTAAATTTAAATGAAACTCGTGTAGAAAAAAATGTTATTCACCGTTGTATGCTGTACATATAGCTATGGCTATGACCCTCCTGTGATGTAACTGAGTGACTCTTTATATCTGATTATGTATGTTAAAATTTGCTCATTCGTATTAAAAAATATTCTATACTCCCTTCATCCAATATCAGATTATATTTTGCATATATTATAACATATGCAGTGATGATTATATTTTCCCTATACTGCTCACTACAGTAGCATTTTTTTTGTGTCACTTTACACCACAGGAGACAATTGTTGTGCGATCTAGGATGTCTTGGTATGAAGACGCTGACCAAATGTGCAAAGTGATTTTTTTTTCTCTGCCATTTTTCCTACTTTTAGAATGTAGTTATATATTCAACTCGTGGTGTATGCTGAGTATGTCATCATTCAGTTCCTCACTAACTTTTGCTGCTGATTTTGTCATGGCTCAGTGACTCACTAGTTAACTGAGACCACCATCACTCAGGCTATTGTTGCTGAATGCCAGGCTAACTTAAATATCACTCACTGAGATTTGCTGTGTTACATGTCAAGGTAATCATTCAAAACTTACACTGTAACTATAGGAATATTGCTAAGTATTTAGTGACTGTTTCTATGCAGAGACTTTTGCTAAGAAGTCGTCATCAGTCGTTCTATCAGTAGTCTGTGGTGGGTTGAGAATGATACCTTGAGAAGTTGGGCGTTACAGCACTGGCAGTAAGAGTGAGTCCTGTATTAACTTTGTATTTATTATTGTCCAGTCACAGTTACAGAGGACATTGTCAAACTGTCGTACTTGGCTAATAAATTTAAAAACCAAAGATTTTGAAATTTTTAGTGAATTTTTTGTAGTACTGTCCATAGATTCGTAACTTGATGTCATGTGTCAAGATTTGTTAGCCCTGTATGACAAGAATATATTTGTAGAGGTAAAATGAAACATGTGAGTTTGTGATGGTATTGCTAGAAGAAGTTATTTTGATCTTCCGTTTACAGGTATATGAAGACTTTACTCATAAGTGATTTGATTGATGACGAAATTTTTTTTTGTTAGGTCAGTGAATTGAATGAGTAGGACTTGCTGTATAATTTCATCACCTAGATGGTATAAGTGAGCCAGGTATAAGGCTCAGTGATTGACTTAACAGCATGCCACAAATATAATGAAGGGAAGCAACTGTTTCATCCCACTGGCAAGCAAACGACTGTGTGTGAGCTATTACTGTATGTGTGTGAGTGAGTATGTGCCGTGTGTTACTTGAATAATACTGTACTGACACTATTATTGAACGTTATTATTTCCAGGAGTGTGTGTGTGTGTGTGTGTGTGTGTGTGTGTGTGTGTGTGTGTGTGTTCTTGTGGTGTAGTTTCTAAGCTTGTAGCACTCAACAAGGGGGGATGAACATTTATATAAACATTCGAAAGTTGATTTAGCACACTGAACAGGAGCTGACAGGGTGACAGAATAATGTCATGATGGAATGGGGCCAAAATTTCCTGATTATTTAAGGCATCCAGGTTTTTGTTCAGTCTCCCCAAAAATGATCAGTATTATTCTTGTAGTACAAAATTAAGAAAACTACATTTCATAAATCATACAGATATTGCTCATGAATTAAGACTACTTATATATAGTTAGATTTCTCTTATAATAATCATAATCCTGTTTGAATTTAATATGTTTAATTGAGATTTAGTTTAATTTTTGCTCTTTCACAGTATAATTCTTATGGTGGCAAAAACGTGGCCAGTCCAGCAGGCATTATATCTGTGGTCCTGTTGTGTGAGGTGTTCAGGTGCTGGTGTGTGTCATCCCTTGATGTATATACCAGTTTGGCTCAGTTGAACAAATAAAAAAGTGCCGGAAGTGTGTACTGTATTAGCTTTTACTTTCCTTTATCCTGTTAAGTGAAACAAGTGGCACTGGGTTGAGAAATGACTTGGATCTCTTGAAGATTATGAACAAATGTTTCAAAACTTAAGAAAAAATCTATTTGATTTTTATTCAAATACCTGTACAGTATTTTAAAAATATGTACCGTATAATTAAAAAAATATAGAAAAAATTAAAATAAAAAAAATATAAGAACAATTAAGAACAAAGTAAATTTAAATGTACTGTAATCAAACAAAAAATCCATAAGAAGTTCATAGAATTCAAAACATTTTCCAAACAAATTTAGATGGTCTTATAAAATAAATAACTAAATTGCATTACAGGTATTAGTCAATATATCTTTTGATATTGTAACTGTATGGGTGGTTGCAAGGCTAGTTCTATTTGGGGGCCCTTTTCAATATGCAAAATATATCATACACAGTATATGGTAATTATTCTGACCTTGACTGTTGCTAGTTTGGTGGACAATAATGAAGCGCTGAGTAATGCAAGGGTGAACTTGTGGGGTAGGAAATGTTGGGTTCACACTCGGGATGGGATGGAGAAAGGAAACTCACAATGTGCTCTCTGTATACATGTTGTATTGGATGTACAATGCAGTTTGGTGGCTGGTGTTGGGAGGAGGCAGCGTGGTTACATGCGTGAGTAGGGAGAGCTGGTTGGTGAGGGTGCTCAGAGGAGGACCAGCTTGTGGGTCGCCATGCTCGCCGGCGGGAGCGAGGGACGCCAGGCAGGAGGAGTGGGTGTTGCTTGCTGGTTGGTGTCGGTAGAAAGATCTAGGTCACCACGAGGTCAGGTCTTATATAGCGGAGGTAGGCGTGGCTTAATAGTTGACCTCCGTTATGTAAGGCGGCGCTGGTTGACCTAGACCATGAGGCATACACTGGGGAATTCGCGGGGTCGGCTACTCAGCGACAAACAGCGTTCGTAGGGGAAGAATTCACTACAAACTCGCCACCCAAGCGAAAATGCGATTTTTGTACCATTCATTTCAGAAAGTTTTACTCTACTATGACACAAGATGATCTGGTGAATTCGCCTTTGGTGTACTGACAAAATTCTATTGAATCATATAGTGTAAAACTCCCGGCGTTTCTGTGTTGCTTGTGTTCATTTCAGCGTCAGGCGAGAGTAAAGCAAGGTCGAACTCGCTATTGAACCGGCAACCAATCACAGCCTGCCTTACTCCCTAAGCTAATCAGCGTGTCAGAAGGGAGATTGCCGACTAATGAGAAGCCTGCCACGTTCAATTTTCCGCACCCAGGAGGAGGAAGATGTGTCTGATGATCAGATAGACTACTAGCCACCAACCCTACCCCCCCTCCTCCCCCTGCTACCAAGTTCTTTAGCAGAGCATAATCATCATCTAGAGTGAGTCTTACCATTATTTATTATGTTTTTTTTACATTATTACAACATAAATTTATTGTCTTGTGTACACAACTTTATTATTATTTCATTATTTTCATGACTTAATTTCACACATCATTTGCCGTCAGTGTGCACCTAAATCATACATCACACTTCATTTATTACAAGGATCAGATTCTGCTTTAAATTACCTTTAAATTAAGACCTCATTGAACAGAATTTATGATTTTTTGGAGGGTCTAGGATGTTTTGAAAATGGGCAAACCTCAAACCTCGTCTACTCAAAACTTGGGTTTTGGCCCGTAGGCCCTGGCATTAATAAACGCCTAAATTTTTGTCTCATTTTGATCAATATTTGATGCTTAATGCGATGGAGATCGTCTTTTTTGTAAAAAAAAAAAAAAAAATACGTTACTACGCCCTAACCTTGACTAACCTAACCTACCCAATTATAACCTAACAAATCCTACGTATTTCCACGCAGTTAAGTCACAGAGGGGCTGGGACGGTACCATCTTCTGTCGATAATTTTCCCCGCTGACAAAAACGGACTTCCTTACAAAAATCACTTTCAGACATTAATCATTTTCACAATTTCGGTTTCAGTTTCCTCAATATATGTTTCTCTTCAATGAGAAACGGCCTTAGTAATGTAAAAAAAAAAAAAAAAAAAAAAAAAAAAAAAAAAAAATGGGTTGACTGTGTGGCGACTTTGGTATAATCAAATGTGCAAGTCTTCCATAACCATCAATGACATCACTAATGTTTTTTTACAGGCACAGGTCACTGACCCACATCTCGCCTCTGGGGCGAAAATGTAACAATTATGCATAGTAAATTAAATTTATAATAAAAAATTAAATAAAATAGTAATGATAATACTGTTGTGGATTTCTCCCCTACAAACGCTGTTTGTCGCTGAGTAGCCGACCCCACCAATTCCCCAGTGTATGCCTCGTGGTCTAGGTCAACCAGCGCCGCCATACATCATGGAGCGGGGGTCAACTACTAAGCCATGCCTACCCCCCGCTATTTAAGACCTGACCTCGTGGTGATCTCTCTCTTTCTACCTACACCAACCAGCCAGCAACACCTCCTCCTCCTCCGCCGCTGCCTGGCGGTCCTCGCTCCCGCCGGTGAGCATGGCGACCCACAAGCTGGTCCTCCTCTGAGCATCCTCACCAACCAGCTCTCTCTACATCACGCTTGTAAACATGCTACTTTTCCAGCACCAAGCTGCATTGTACATCCAATACAACATGTATACATAAGTACATAAGAAAATAAGGAGTCTGCAATAGGCCGGTTGGCCTGTGCATGGCAGCTCCTGTCGAGAGTTACTACCACTCTCTATCATCCATGAATCTATCAAGCCTCCTTATGAAACTTTCCAGAGTTCCCGCACTTACTACAAAGTTGCTAAGCTTGTTCCACTCGTCCACCACCCTATTTGTGAACCAGTTTCTTCCTATCTCCCTCCTAAACCTAAACTTATCCAACTTGAATCCGTTGCTCCGAGTCCTATCCTGCTCGGATATTATAAGAACTTTATCTATATCCCCTTTATTGATTCCTTTCACCCACTTAAATACTTCTATCATATCTCCCCGCACTCTTCGTCTTTCTAGGGAATGCAAGTTAAGTTTCTTTAACCTATCCTGATATGGAAGGTTTCTAAGTCCCGGAATCATTTTTGTCATTCTTCGTTGCACCGACTCTAGTGAATTTATATCCATTCTATAATAGGGGCACCAAAACTGAACCGCTTAATCGAGGTGCGGCCTAACTAGCACAAGATATAGTTGCAATAAGACCTCTGCACTCTTGTTACTTACACTTCTAGATATAAAACCCAATACTCTGTTTGCCTTATTTCGAACATTAATGCACTGTTTTCTAGGCCATAGGTCTGGGCTTACAAGTACCCCTAGGTCTCTTTCACAAGTCGACTTCTCTAGGTTGATGTCGTTAAGGCTGTATACATTATAAGTATTTGTTCTTCCAATATTAAGTACGCTGCACTTGCTGGTGTTGAATTTCATTTGCCATTTTTCAGACCACCCCTGCAGTTTATTTAGATCCTCCTGTAATGCATTTGCATCCTGCCCTGAATTAATTTGCCGCCCTATTTTGGTGTCATCCGCAAACTTGCTTATATTACTGCTGATCCCAGTATCTAAATCGTTATGTAGATTATGAACAAGAGTGGGCCTAGTACTGACCCCTGGGGAACCCCACTGGTTACACGGCCCCACTCAGATTTAACACCATCTACTCTGACCCTCTGCGTTCTATCGGTGAGCCATGATTTTATCCAATTTAAAACTTTCCCCTCGATACCATGAGCCTTAATTTTTCTCAGAAGCCTCTGATGCGGTACTCTGTCAAATGCTTTGCTAAAATCTAAGTAAATAACACCGTAATTTTCGTCATTATCTACTACCTCGAAGACTTTCCTAAAAAACGTTAGCAGATTTGTTAGACAAGATTGATTTGCTTTTCTCTAGATGCGATCAGATGATATCTGCTATAATTGATTCAAGAAATTTCCCCACTACTGACGTCAAACTGATCGGCCGGTAATTTGACGCTGATGCTCTGTTTCCCTTTTTGAATATGGGTACTACATTTGCCTGTTTCCACAACTCTGGCCCTGGGGATTTTGTATTCTTTAGTTTATTTATCTTCTTAAGAACATCCTCTTTTCTGATAGTGATATTCTTTAATTTCTCTTCTTCCTTTCCTTTAAATATCAGTTCCACCTCCGGAATTTCATCACAAATTTCTTCTGTGAAAACTGATAAGAAGTAGCTGTTCAATGCTTTGCTTATTTCTTCACTGCCATTTATCAATTCTCCCCTCCCTGACTTTAATGGCCCAACTTTGTCCTTGACCTTTGTCCTATATACCTGGAAAAATCCCTTGGGATTCGCCTTGGATTCTCTTGCTATTTTGATTTCATAGTCTCTCTTTGCTTTCCTTACATTTTTCTTAACATTCCTAGATAGTTCATTACACCTGTTTCTGAGCTGCTCCTCTCCTCCCTTTAATTTCTTATATATTCCTTTCTTTATTCCTATGTCATGTTTAAGTTTTCTGGTCATCCACCTTGGCTCATTCTTATTTGACCTAATTTTTTTGTGTGTTATATTTTGTTCTTGTGCTTTATGTATTATACTAGTGAATATATTATAGTCATGATCAATTGTTGTGTCATCTATGACCTCACCCCTTCCTACTGGGAACTGACGTGACTGTTCCCAGGTGACCTCTTCTAGGTACCTTCTTAACCCCTGATAATCCGCCAACCGAAAGTTTGGGACTCTGACCATATTGTCATTGTTTTTCGTTTCCCAATTTAGGGTGAACCTGATTTCTCTGTGATCACTGTTACCTAGTTCTTCCCCTACTGTGATATCTCTGATAATATTTACTTTATTTGTTAATACTAGGTCTAATATATCGTCACCTCTAGTAGGTTCTGTAATAAGTTGTTTCAAAAAATTGTCCTGTACTGCGTCTAAGAAGTCTTCAGATTCATAGTCGCCTACAATGTTGTCCCAGTCAATATTTCTGAAGTTGAAATCCCCCATAATGCATAGGTTGTTATATTTTGCTGCCCTACTCATTTCCTGCCATATGGGCTGAGCTGCTTCTTTGCCAAGACTTGGAGGCCTGTAAATCACTCCCATAATTAGTTTTTCTCTTCATTCCGTGATTTCTACCCACACAGACTCGGTTCCTATTTCACCCTTTATTGAATTATTAGTACAACATTTTAATGTATCCTTGACGAAGAGTGCGACCCCTCCCCCCTTCATACCTTCCCTGTCCTTGTGAAAAAGGTTGTACCCTTCTATGTGGTACTCTGATAAAAAATTTTTGCTCGCCAGATTCATCCAAATTTCGGTGATTGCTATGACGTCTACATACAACCGCTCTCAACAAGTCTATTTTATTTCTAACGCTCCTACTGTTTGTACAGTATACATTTAAACCTACTCTTCCCTGGTCCTGTTTTACCCCTTGTCCTGAGCAACTAATTTTACTTCCCAGGACCTGCTTGTTTTTTGACTCCCACTTTCCCCGACCCCTCTCTACATGAGAGCACATCGTGAGTTTCCTTTCTCCACCCCATCCTGAGTGAGAACACCAAACAAACATCCATTACCCCACAATACTACTAATAATAAAGAACTATAAAGAAATAAAAAGATAAAAAAATAATAATTAGTGAGAAACGCTATATGTATGTTTTGTTGTCAAGTAAGAGAAACATTTGAGACCCTGCGACTGTGTGTAAATGAGGCAGAAAGACAGATCAGCAACCTGGGACTTGATCACAATTTCCTGTTTTGCTAGCCTTAGAATATTACGAGTCAAAAATAGATGTAAACTTTACTTTCCTTGCTCCAGATTCTGTAAAATGTAAATATGACCAAATAAACGGAAGTTAAATCGCTATTCATGTCACGATAACGTTCTCCAATTTCATCTGGTGAATCGATACGGCACTCAAGACACGAAATTCGCCAGACATATTCTCAAGTCACTAAGAACAAAAATATATAGCCACTCTAATACCACCTCCTCCCCCTCTCCATTATCCCCCCCCCCCACCCACTCATACATCAGCTAGGTTACACTGTCCTTCGTTGTGTGCTGAGTGAGTACAATATTGCAACCAAATTCCTTGTCTCGACCTATTCCTTTCACATGAACTGAAAATCGAAAATCTATCACAAGTTTGTTTCAAGAATTCAGAGTTTGTATTTGCACTTAAGTATATTTTATTTCCCACTGAAGCAATTCAAGTTAATGGCATTCCTTCTCCAAAATGCTTTGTTTATTTCTTCCATTATAAATAATTTTGTTTGTTGAGGAGAATAAGAAACTGAAAACGATTGATTGTTTAGTTGATCGTTCGCCAAGCTGTTAGAATTATCGATAATAGAGAAACAGTTTTTATTTCCACCTTTCACATCAAAGGTGACTTATACATAACTGAAGTTTTTAAAAAAGTTTTTCGCCATTTTCTTAACCAATTTGATTCAATATGTTTAATTTCCCTTTCATTTTTCTTGATTCAAATGACAGAATTACATTGGTGTTTTGGGATTTGTTTTATTCTATTTTATTTATTTATTATTTTTTATTTTTTATTTTTGGGCTGCGGGGGGAGGGGGGGTCGAGGGAAGTTGCCAGGCGCCGCCACATCATCCCGCCTTCCTTATTAATCTTAATACTAAATTACAGTATCCAGCAATAATTTGACATGCAAAACATTTACAGATGGTTGGTAATGTAAGAGAATATTAAGTATAGGTACAGGACCACACCACCAGCAACACCGTCCTCACACCGCCTGCCTACCACAATAAACAAAGTTTGATTTGTGATGTTTTCAAATGAGCTATTGCTCAGGACTTATTTTGTAGACCAGTGATTATTTCGGCGAAGTAGACTTTACGGGAATTCACTTTATCATTATCCGTAAAGTACAAAATTTCTCACTGTGTTTGTGAAGTGTGTGTATATATATATAATGTGTGTGTGTGTGGCATGATTGAGTGTGTATGCTCACCCACTCAGCTCTCGTGCATAAAACATAATAAAGGAAGGCGTGTTAACGTAGACTTGAGGTATAACCAACATAGGTGGCACCCAGTCAGTGGCAAACAGGAGAGTGCCCCAGCAACATCAGGGGCAGATCGGCCGACCAGATGGACGCAATAGACGGTTTAGTACATTCACTCCATACAGGTCAAGATGATGCCCCGCTCACTGGTGGTGATGGTGGTAATCTTCCTAGTTACTGCCACGCCCACAACTGGTCAGCGACAGCTAGCACGCGGTGGTGTGGAGGGAAGGCGCCAAGCAGGGTGTCATCTTATAGTGATCACCACTTCCCAACCCTCGTCTCTTTTCTCGAGCTTCGTGAGGTGAATCTCATTAAACTTATTATTAATGTATTTCCACACAAACTTCGAGAAAGCTTTAAGCATAATAATATCTCAGTGGTAAGCCTATGATGTTTAAGTGTCTGTCATAATATTCTTGTACGGTGAACTAAAGATAACGATAAGGGTCAGGATCTGGAAACGACTTTAACCTTTGTGATTTTATTCGTGTTAGACGTATTAGTGATGGTCAGGCAGTCTTGGTGGTGGAAGCTGACACTTTTCATCAAGACCAGTCAGCACAAGACCAGTCAGCCCAGGACCAGCTGCTCCAAGGGATGTGGGGAGACCTAAAGACCACTTGTCGTACAGTCATCGTGGACGGCACCACCACCGTGAACCACACCAGCCACTCCCTCAGGTATACTCTTCACAACATAACACTGGCTTATCAAGTTTCCTGCCTCCTGCGGCTTACACATGTGGTTAACACTTTGCTTAAATATGTATGATATTATGATAAAAATATAGTCAATGGTTTTACCGACTGAATTGCAGGTTGTTGGAAATGGCGAGATTGTGGCAGCGACCGATGACAGGAGTAGTGGTGGTGGGTGAGGAGGCCAGAGGGAAGACCATCCTCCTGCATCCTAGTCTCCGCAACACCCTCCACGCTCTCTACCTCGCCCTCGAAGACCTAGACCTCCACACTCCACCTCTCAAGAGTATGTCTCTCCTCATGAAGGAAGGGAAGGAAGGTCAGTGTACCATCATTCAGAGAACAACTTATCAGCAACCTTTAAGCATTTTTCTTGTCAGTGTGTTGGGTGGAGGGGCTAGTGCTGTTCACCCAAGAGTTGTCTCATCACTAACAAGTGTATCCGACGGTGTATTCATTGCCAAGTGTACAGGAGTTGTGTAACCAATCATGTTCTGTATATAAGTATATGTGTTGTAGCTTCTCACGTGTTACAGTTCACACCACATGTTCCAATTATGATCCGTACATGTGAGCTCTGTACTGTACGCTGCTATACCCCTTATAGTAGTCTTATTACATTAATTCTGACATTCGTAAGTAATGCTTTCCTTCAACTGCTAAGGTGTTCTAATTTTTATGCACTTTTCGTTAACCTAGTAAAGTGATTCATGCACTAAGCTCCCCATTACCGAGATGAAAACTACATAGGATTATACAACTCATTACCTCTGTGGCAGGATGGCGGCGTGGAGGTGTGAGGGTCTACAGGAGGTGTATCTACTGCAGGAAGGGCTATGCAGGGGTCAGTTTCCTTCACCGGTGGGACACCATTGCCTCTCGGTCCCAGGTCTTCGGCAACCTTATCTACCACGGTGAGTACTTTAAGATAAATATATTATAAGTGAAAGAAAGTCATTAAATTTAGAGAAGTAACAGTTACCGTGACCCAGTGACCCAAACGTAATATTGGGATAGCCTCGATGCACCACCCTGTCAGCTATATAACAACGTAAGCAATCACGGCCCCTTTGTGACTGGGCGAGCTACCACGCCCCCTCCTCCCCTCCTCACCTTAAAAATATTCAAAGCAAAATTTACACTGAAAACTAATTTTTATATCATTACATCATATTCCCGTTATGATGAGTGCAGTATGCATTATCCAAATAGCTTTCAGTATCTTCAACATCAATAAAAAATTTACTTAGTCTTATTTTTTTCAATAGCCATCACCAAACAGATTTTTCACTACTAAATTTACTATAATTTGATCATTAAAAAAACAATTAAATATTTGTTGTTAGTTGTGTGTCAGGGCACCTTCAGTCCACCCAGCTGTGAATGGGTACCATACACCTGAAGGAATAAAAGTGTCCTCAATCCCACTAAAATCCTTCCTACTCGCCAGACCAACTTAAGGACTTTCTGGGGCATAAGTTGAAGATCCTGACCATGAGGTTCTTCCCTTACATTGACTACCAGAAGGACACGGAGGAGCCAGGCACCACCGTCACCCCCAAGGACTCTCTAGATGCCAGGATGCTCGTCATCTTGTCCTCAGTACTAAATTTTACGTAAGGAATCTTTTTAAATTTAGTGTTGATTACTTCTGTATATGCTTACTTGAATACGCTCTTAAAGACCCTAGTTGTTGAAGTGCATTAGTAGTTTATAATGTAATGAGACAAATCTCACAAGAAGAGAGTTTATATATATGTAGGAAGAATATTTAGTGTAAGAGTATAAAAGAGAGGAAGATTTTGGTAGCGTGGCCGTGATAGTTATTTACACTTATCGTATCTTCTATGTCAATACACATCTATTACGTTCTTAAAGGCAACTTCTCCAACACCACTTCGTTACAACTCTTTATTAATTACGAACATGACATGGACACATTAATAACACCTTCCATTGAAGTTACTAGGACATTATATTTACGTTACTAGGACATCATATTACGTTACTAGACACTGATTCTCGGACACGAACATGAAATGAATACACTTCCCACGTAGGTAACTCATCCCATGGAAAGCTCTGACAAACACTCACGTGACCTAGGGGAGGCCTAGCAGGTAGTCCTGGGTTGTCTCTATGGGAGACTGCTTAGCTGGGCGCCGGAAGGAAGTCTCGGTCCTGACCGGAGGCGACCGGAGGCGACCGGAGGCGGCTTGCCTCCGGCCCCTGACTTCTCTCGAGCAGGACCGGGGACGTGGTAGCTGGCCACCTTGTTACAAGACACACTCTCTCTCTGTCTCTGCCTGTGTGTGGCCGAGGGAGGACTCGCACGTCCTATATATTGGGAGGCGAGCCGTCAGGTTGAGCTAGTCGGGGGGGGGGGGGGGGGGCGGCGAAGGGTCTCCTTACATTTGACCTGGCCAATGTGAGGTCAGGTCTGGACTTTTTCAGAAACTATAAGTGGTATCTTCTGGAGAAGTCATCAGGTGGGGCCTTGTGACATGAGAGGCCCTGGTTGATTTGTGGCCCCTTGAGTTGGGCTCCGAGGGTTACATTTGACCTGGCTAATGTGAGGTCAGGTCTGGACTTCTTTCTGCGGTGTAGGATATTGTGTATATTGGGAGAGAGTCGGCTGGTGCCTTCTTACATGTTTGTTGGCCGTGTGACATGGGAAGGGGACCTAGTTGATTTGTAACACCCTTGAGCACCTGCGGGGGATACCCTTACACTTGACCCCCCTAATGTAGGGTCAAGTCTGGCTTTCCTTGCTATGTAAGCTGTGGTCTGACAACCCATCACTACAATAATGTCACGTGCCTGAGCGCTCGGGAACTCGCATAGCGTAAGGCATAGGTTCACGCCTACATTTCACACAAGCTATTAACTTGTTAATTGTACTTATTATATTATTATTGTTCTTAGTTACTTAGGTTAATTGTATATTTATGTATGTTATTAATATGCATCATTGTGTTTCTCTGTTAAGTCAACTCAAGAGTAGTATTAATTAATTATATAAATTATCTAGCAAATGTCCTGGATCACGTGATATGAGATGCGCTCCTCTGCGTGCCCCACGCTTCCTCAGTAGCGAAAAACCGTGGCATAGGGTAGATGTGTCCATTCTTTCTCTAGCCTTGACCCTTGTCTAGTGCTTTGTCCAGTCTTCTGCAATGCCCTAGTGGTATAAGGTATTAGTGACACGTTTAGTTAGGCCTAGGAAGGGATCCTGGTGGTAAGGAATCTCCTGTTTGGTAGGAAATAACTATTTTGTAGGGATTGTTGTATGTATATATTTTGTATATCTGTGTAATATAGTTATGTTAAGTAATATTCGTTTGGTCTAACTCCTTACGGTATATTTTCGCCCTTCCCGCATCACTCTTATTTTAATATACAATTACTTATTCTCTTAAATTCATGTTTGCTAGTCATTACTCCCTTTAGAACATAAATTGAATTAATTAATTATCTTCCCTTTTGTGACTTACTTATTTCAACTTGTTCATACTCATTCAAGTACATATAGTTGAGTAGGTTTTTGTGGGGATAATTATTGCCGTGTTCCCTATTTGTTCCTTTATTTGTTAATAACTTGGGGTAGGTTTCACTCCCCAGGTATAAAGGGTAGTGGGATAGCGACAAGTGGGGGGCTGTGTCCGGGAACTAACCACCATTGTTGTGTCATATCAAGTGTTGTTACTCGCCAGGTGTTGTTTCATCGCTAAGTATTTTTGGATGCAAGTTGCTGTGTTCACAGTGTTCATTTATATTGCTCCTGTTATTGCTTAAGCTACTGGTGAGTTAACCCTAATCTTGTGTACCAGGTGTTTGGTTAATCCCTTGCTGTGTTTCACAGTTGATTGCATTTTGATATTATTAATTAGCTAGCTAGTTAGCTTAGCTGCCACGGTTACTATTTTTCGCTACTCGATTTTGAGTTCAACATGTTTGACCTGGAAAGCTTTTTGGCTTCACCTTCAGACGAAGTACTGAAGGGGCTTACTAAGGCAGAGTGGCAATCCCTCGCTGATTATTATGAAGTAGAAGGCCGCTCTTCCATGAATAAGGCTAGGTTAGAAGAGGCTGTCCTCAAGTACCTTATTGACAATGAAATCATAGCCCAACCGTCGGGAAATTCAGAGGAAATTGTTACACCAAGTAATTTGGCCTTACAAGTTGAACTCATAAGACTCGAGGTGGAGCTGGAAACTCTCAAACAACGAGGTTTGGCTCAAGGTAGTAATACTTCAACATTCAGTGTAGAAAAATGTCTCAAGAGTGTTCCTAAATTTAATGAAGAACCAGACAAGTTCTTCTCTCTTTTTGAGAAAATTGCCCGACTTAACAAGTGGCCTGTTTCTCAATGGTCTCAACTTATTTATAGATCTTTCACTAGTAAAGCATTAGATGTGTTTTCTGCCCTCTCTGAGGATCAATGTCGAGACTATGCCCTTCTTAAGTCCGCGGTTTTGAGCGCTTATAAACTTGTTCCTGAAGCCTACCGGCAACAGTTCCGTAACTGCCGGAAGACTGACAAACAAACATTTGTGGAGTTCTTCAGGCAGAAACAGGTTCTTTGTCGGAGGTGGATTGAAAGTCAGTCTGCCCATGTGGAACATGACAAGCTTGTTGAACTAATCCTGCTAGAGGAGGTGAAAAAGTGTATCCCAGGCGACATTCAAGCACACTTGGATCAGAGAGGTATCTGTACCCTGGCTGATGCTGGTCCAGTGGCTGACCATTATTCCTTAACTAATAGAAATGCAAATTCCAGGTCTTATGCTCCCATGTCCCAGTCCTTCACTTCCTTCAAGCGGCCCACACCAACATCTACATCGGGGTCCCTGCCTCTTGTCATACCGACCCGACCCTCAGGTTCTGCACCATCTACCCCGGGTGAGCCCATGGTCCATGGGACAGGTGGATCCACTCCTACTGGTGAGAGAAACTCTAGTTGTAGGTACTGTAAGAAGCCAGGACATGTCATCAGCGACTGTCTCAAGTTAAAGAAAAGAAATCCCTCTCACCAAGGATCCCCCTCTCTTTTGGTCAGGGTGGCCGAGCAATCCGAGAAATTATTGGAGCCCTGTGTCACTGCCCTCAGTCAGACTGTTGCCCTGGATGCTTCCCCCTCTTCTATGATATCAACCTTTGAACCATTTTGTTCTCCTGGTTCCTTAGCTTTGGATCAATTCAGTCAACCCATTTCTGTTAAACTCTTGAGAGACACAGGCTCAGCCTTATCTCTTGTTACTAAAGAAGCTGCTCCATTCCTGGATTCATGCTATACTGGTAGCTGGGTGCTTGTGAACGGTTTGACCGGTGGGTCGCGTATTCCCCTTTGTCAAGTGTACTTGCGGTCATCCATAAAGTCAGGCTATGTCACGTTAGGAGTAGTAGATAGCTTACCTGTAGAAGGGGTCTCTCTATTGATAGGAAATGACCTCGTTTGTGACATGATGTTCCCTAATGTTGTGATCTCATCTTGTCCCACTGCCGAGAATAATACTATGCAGTTAGAAGTAGACTTTCCAGGGTTGTTCCCTGCGTGTGCTGTGACCCGTAGCATGAGCTACAGTACAGAGGTAGAAGAGACTAGTGAAGTTGATGAAGTTTCCCTCCAGGACTGTGAGAAGTCCGAGGATAATCTTATCCAGCCGGACCATACTGATCTTGGTCTCAGTGAATTTTTTGATGATTCCCCACAACCAGATAACCTCCAGATTAGTTCTGATGGAGATTGGAACCCAGATGTCACTAGTTTTGGTTCCTCTCCCATCACTAGGAGTAAGTTTATTGAGCTACAAGCAGGGGATCCTGAGCTAGTAGGTTTTCTCAATAGGTCAGTTACTGAGACAGAAGCTGAGCAAGAATCAAATTGCTACTACACTAGGTCTGGTGTATTAATGCGGAAGTTCCGTCCCGCCAATTTTCCTGCCAATCACCCTTGGTTAGTTCATCATCAAGTTGTTATTCCCAAACCTTTGCGGCAGGACGTACTTAGTATCGCTTATGATGGGGTGGGTGGTCATTTAGGAGTTAGGAAGACCTATGCAAAAATTTTATCCCAGTTCTTTTGGCCTAGGATGAAGAAAGACGTCAGCTCTTACTGTCGCACTTGCCATGATTGTCAGGTAGCGGGGAAACCGAACCCCAGTGTTAAACCATTCCCTCTGCAGCCTATCCCAGTCATTGAAGAGCCCTTTAGTAAGGTGGTCATAGATTGTGTCGGTCCCTTACCTAAGACCCCTCTTGGTCATCAGTTCTTGCTAACCATTTTTGATTGTGCAACCCGTTATCCTGAAGCCATTCCCTTGCACCGCATCACAGCGAAGAATGTTATCAAAGCCTTAACCCACTTCTTCACTCAAGTAGGCCTTCCTACAGTGGTGCAGTCAGATTAGGGTTCCAATTTTACTTCCCGGTTGTTTAATCAGGTAATGCAAACCCTGGGAGTCCGGCAGTTGAGGTCTTCGGCCTATCACCCTCAGTCACAGGGGGTGGTAGAGAGGTTTCACCAGACACTAAAACTCATGTTGCGCACCTTCTGTCTGGAGACTGGGAAGG
This sequence comes from Homarus gammarus, assembly GCA_958450375.1. Lineage (NCBI taxonomy): Eukaryota > Metazoa > Arthropoda > Malacostraca > Decapoda > Nephropidae > Homarus > Homarus gammarus. The sequence continues at coordinate 1,371,823 of CAUDMG010001814.1, forward strand.
ATTGGGACGAGGGAGTTGACCTGCTTTTGTTTGCTGTTCGGGACAGTAAACGAGAGTCGCTAGGATTCTCGCCCTTCCAGCTCGTCTATGGACATGAGGCGCGAGGGCCTCTTAAGGTGTTACAAGAGTGTTGGTTGAGTGATCAGAGCGCGACGCCCTTAGCTTCATATGTGGTCCAATTCAAGGAGAAGTTGCGTCTGGCTGTAGAACTTGCCCAGTCCAACTTAAGGTGTGCTCAGGTGAAAATGAAACTCCATTTTGATAAGGCCCATCAGGCAAAACCTTGAGAATTCCAAGTGGGGGAGCAGGTGTTGGCCTTCCTGCCCTTACATGATCACCCTTTTAAATCCAAATACAGTGGTCCATATGAAGTACTAGAAAAACAGGAGTCCGTGAATTATGTGATTAGCACCCCTGAACGGCGTAAGAAAAAACGCCTTATCCATGTCAATCTTTTAAAGTCATATCATGTTCGTAACGAAACCCTGGGAAAAGCAGTTGCTTGTGTTGATCAATCCTTGCCAACTTGTATCATTGTGCCAGAGTGTAAGGATGATAAAGATCAGTGTTTTTCTGAAATAATGAATGGGTCTAGTGTAAAAGTGGAAAACTCGACTATCTTGGAGGACCCCAGTGCTAAGTTGTGCCATCTCTCTAGTGACCAGGCCAAAAATATAAAGTCTCTATTACAGGAGTATCTTATTATAGTTGGTGATTAACCACTCTCCTGTTCAGTGCTGGAGCATGACGTTGAGACCAGGGGAGCCAAGTCAATCCGACAGCGTCCCTACCGTCTTAATGCCTTCAAGTGGGAGTGTATGCGAGCCGAGGTACAGCGTCTTCAAGAGCTAGGCCTCGTCGAACCCAGCATCAGTCCATGGGCATCCCCTGTTGTTCTAGTTCCAAAGCCGAATGGGTCAATGCGGCTGTGTGTGGATTATCGCAAGGTGAATGCTGTCACTGAACCCGATGGTTATCCCTTGCCATGCATCGACGACGTGATCGACGATCTTGGACAGGCAAGGTACGTGACCAAGTTGGATCTCCTCCAGGGCTACTACCAGATAAGACTGACTGATCGCTCCAGGGCCATCTCTGCTTTTGTCACTCCTGAGGGGTTGTACCAATTCACAGTCCTCCCGTTTGGTATGCGGAACGCCCCTGCAACCTTTCAACGCCTCATGAATTTCATCACGTCTGGTCTGGAAGTTGTCCACTGTTACCTAGACGACCTTATCGTCTTCAGCAGTTCCTGGGAAGATCACATGAGTCGTCTACAAGCCCTCTTCTCCGTACTGACTGCAAGCAAGCTGACGGTGAACCTCATCAAAACTGAGTTCGGCCATGCCCACGTCACTTTCTTGGGGCATGTGGTCGGACAAGGGGAAGTCCAGCCTATAGCAGCCAAAATTGAGGCAATTTAACAGTATCCAGTGCCAGGCGATAAGAAGAGTGTGATGAGGTTGCTGGGTATGGCGGGGTACTACTGCCGTTTTTGTCCAAACTTCTCCTCCGTTGCCTCTCCCATGACTGACCTGCTGAGTGGCAAGAAAACCTTCAAGTGGACTACGGCTTGCCAGGAATCTTTTGAGAATCTTAAATCCCTGCTGGCAAATGCTCCTGTACTACTTGCACCTGACCTCCAGAAACAGTTCACTCTCCATGTCGACGCCAGTGAAATTGGCGCCGGTGCTGTGCTTCTGCAAGAGGGTGAGAGTGATCAAGTGCTTCATCCGCTATGCTATTTTTCTAGAAATTTTAACAAATATCAAAGAAACTATGCCACCATTGAAAAGGAGGCTTTATCACTGATCATGGCACTAGAAAACTTCAAAGTATATATTGACAGCACTGCATATTCCGTTCAAGTGTTCACTGATCATAACCCACTTACTTTTGTTGACAAGATGAAACATACCAACCAAAGACTTTTGAGGTGGGCTCTATCACTTCAGCCCTATAACTTGAACATTTCCCATATCCACGGAAAAGAGAACGTGTTGGCTGATGCACTTTCTCGAGTCTGATTATTTAGAAACTATGTCTATATGCAAATTATTTTTTGTTTTATTGTCATTGAGTACCTTGTATTTATATTATGAATTAGTTTGCTTCATATTGATTTAAACTGATTGTGTTAGTTATTACTTTCACTGTGTAGCTGTATATCCATTTTCGCTTCCAGTTAGTTGTAAGCTCACTTTTTTGGGGGAGGTGTTACGTGCCTGAGCGCTCGGGAACTTGCATAGCGTGAGGCATATGTTCACTCCTACATTTCACACAAGCTATTAACTTGTTAATTGTACTTATTATATTATTATTGTTCTTAGTTACTTAGGTTAATTGTATATTTATGTATGTTATTAATATGCATCATTGTGTTACTCTGTTAAGTCAACTCAAGAGTAGTATTAATTAATTATATAAATTATCTAGCAAATGTCCTGGATCACGTGATATGAGACGCACTCCTCGGCGTGCCCCACGTTTCCCCAGTAGCGGAAAACCGTGGCATAGGGTAGACGTGTCCATTCTTTCTCTAGCCTTGACCCTTGTCTAGTGCTTTGTCCAGTCTTCTGCAATGCCCTAGTGGTATAAGGTATTAGCGACACGTTTAGTTAGGCCTAGGAAGGGATCCTGGTGGTAAGGAATCTCCTGTTTGGTAGGAAATAACTATTTTGTAGGGATTGTTGTATGTATATATTTTGTATGTCTGTGTAATATAGTTATGTTAAGTAATATTCGTTTGGTCTAACTCCTTAACGGTGTATTTTCGCCCTTCCGGCATCACTCTTATTTTAATATACAATTACTTATTCCCTTAAATTCTTGTTTGCTCGTCATTACTCCCTTTAGAACATAAATTGAATTAATTAATTATCTTCCCTTTTGTGACTTACTTATTTCAACTGTTCATACTTATTCAAGTACATTTAGTTGAGTAGGTATTTGTGGGGATAATTATTGCCATGTTCCCTACTTGTTCCTTTATTTGTTAATAACTAGGGGTAGGTTTCACTCCCCAGGTATAAAGGGTAGTGGGATCGCGACAATAATATCAACATCTGTGTTAAGTAAGGATTATTTTTATTATAACTGTGTTCAGTGTAATAAATGACTTTCTTTTAAAATAGAAATACAGTTTTAAAAATCGTTGGAACGTAAGGAATAATACTTTTTTTCTGTCTGAATGAGTCTTGGTATTTTTATCTTAACCAAAACTAATCAGACCTTACGTGTTATTAATTTTCCTACACGTGCTGTCAGATACGAGATCCGAGAGCAGCGAGAATACGTGTGGGGTCTGGTGCAGGAGGACGGCACTTTTAACGGCTTAGTGGGGAACTTGGAGAGGGAGGAGGCCGACTGCTCCACCATGATAGGTACTTCCCTTGAGCGCATGAAAGTGATAGGCATCTCCAGAACGTATTCCTCCGACCAGCTCTTCGTCACCTCCCTCAAGCCCACACTCCTGCCTCAGCACCTAGCCATCATACGCCCATTTGCAGGTGTATTAATTCTGTTGTAACTTCTCCATTGTGATTTAAATATGTTTTGTGACTATTGTTTATTAATCAATTACTTAAATGCTCTGCGAAAACATAACACGAGAGACTTTGATATGCTTGAAATTCTTTTAGTTTTACACATCTTACTTGAGCTCATACCCGTAGTCACATAAAGGGTATTTCTGGCGATGTTGGTGGATAGTTGACTTACCACCACTCCTGCAGGGGAGCTGTGGTCGGGCGTGCTGGTGGTGGTGGTGGTGTGGTGCCTTGTTCTGTGGTTACTACACAGGGCGTCAAGCTGGACCTCCAACTGGCGTTCCCTCGACTTCACTTCCTCTCTCTTGTTTGGTTGGGGCGCCCTACTGAGCACTGCGCCCCCCAGCCCCCATGTCGGCGTCTCTGGCAGAGTAGGTGTTTATAGGTTCTCTGTTTTCACCAAAAGAGATGTTCGTTATCCTGAAATGAAGTTCACGCATGTAGCTGCAGTACCTTAGGTGAAGTTTACATCACGCGTTTGGAATACTCTTGTTTTCTTCCTAAGTTAGCTGACCTTTCTCCTTACTTCTGGTGTGTGTGTTTCCCTTTACCGTGTGTGTTAAAAATTGACCTTTACAATTAGATATTTTTCAACTTCACATGTCTTTTGTCTTTATTAAATCTGTATAGACATTTTCTGTGGCCTTGTCATTGTTGTATAATTCTAAATGATAGTTTATGGGTTTGGATTCCATTTTGACCAGTAGGCTCTGTCTGTTACGGACCAATATCCCTTTACACAACTTCATTTATCCCAGACTACCACAACCTCTCTTGTACTGCACTTCACCTCCTGGATATCTAGTGACAGTCTTTTACGCCAAAGTTATTTAAACATGTTTGTCGTACATCACTTAATATCATATTGTCCTCTGGCACAGGTAATGGTGGGGTTATAAATGTCAAAACCTGTGTAATGACTAATCAACTGTACCTGTCGTTTCATTCAGGTGTTGATAGGGTGGTGGCTGGTTTTCACTCTGGTGATCAGCTCAGCTTACAAATCTGCATTGATTGCTCACCTATCAGTGCAGGGGAGGACCAAGCCCTTAGAGAACATGAGGCAGCTGGTGGAGGAGGAAGGGTGGCAGTGGAGTATTGAAAGCTGGATCTTGTCCGGGGTGCCCCTCGAGTACTTATCCCAACACACTGATCCCGTGATCAAGGAGATTTATGCCAAGATGGAGGTTTGTGTAAAAGAGTAAAAATTGTTCTCTCTTTTTATTTCCATTTAATTTCTTAATTCAGAACCACGAGTATTGATCATATGTATAGTACGGTCCCGCCACATGGGCACTACTGCTCCTATACTGTATCCTGTGATAACTATAAAATTGTAAATGATATTCACACCTCGGTGGCCTGCCCTCAGACATCCTCGAATACAAGGGACAACCATCATTGTTATTAGTGGTATTATTTTTATTATTATTATTATTTTCACCTAAATCTCCGTTTAAACTGAAGATTAAGAGTAAAATTTAGATCTAACTGCTCTCGTGTCTTCCCTTTTACCCGGTCTTGTGAAGAGGTTAAAGCTGCAGGATGCTCTTCAGAAGGCAATGAATGGGAAGTTTGCCCACATCGTCTTCAAGAACTACATTAGAGTGTTCCTCGCCGCCCACTACACCGACGCCCGCGGTCAAACGCCCTTCCATTTGGGTAGGGAGGGGCTCTCCGTCATGAGCTTCTTTGGATGGGGATTTAGGTGAGTTTTTGTGATCTTGTTGTAGCTAGTTAGACCCGGATTGTAGGTGACCAAACTCAAAAAAAGTTTTAAAATTACAAACAAAAGGATTATGATGCTTCTCCTCTCAGTATCTCAGGGCATTGTTGTCTCCGTCTGTACGTTCGTCATGTTGTTGGCTCTCACTTGTAGAACATGAGCGATGTCGCGAGGTACTGATTACAGGCTATATTTATCTAAGATTTTTCTTTACTGAACTTAGAATCTGTCTCTCTCTCTTCTCTCCTTAATACCTTCTTCCCTAATTATCTCTTCTACAGGTTGGGGGCGCCGTTTCAGCCCCGCTTCAGGAAGGTCATGTTGAGGGTGATTGAGTCAGGAATAATAGATAAGTGGATGGAGGAGGTGATAAACGTCAGAGTGAAGGAGATGAGAAAGAAGTCAGGGATGAAAGAAATCTCCTATACACAGGTAACTTTAAAGTCACTCAATAAAGACACTTAACCTAGCAAAAGTCTGTGTCAACTTCATGGCCTTTGTAAATTACCAAATAGTAAACTGCATTTCTATTACCGTAAATAAACATAATAACTAATACGATATAAGTAGGAAAATTCAATGATAACTCCTTTTGACACACACACACTGCGCTACATAAATTTTTACAGTCTATCGTTTGAAATCCCCTATTCCACCCACAGCAGATGAGCGAGGCGGAGGTGGTGCTAGGGCTAAGCCACCTTCAGGGGCCCTTCTACCTGCTGGTGCTGGGGTGGTGTTTAGCCTCCTTCACCCTACTGGGGGAGCAGCTGGTCTACTCTCGTATCAAAACTCATCGAAGGGACTCCCCGGTCCACACCCTGCTGAAGGAGCAAGCCCACACTAGAGTTTCAGTGTTGCAATCTTAGGACATGAAAAAGTTGCTGTAGTAAACTTAGGACACACCAAACACTAAAACTAGTGTTGTAAACTTAGGACACACCAAACACTAAAGCTAGTGTTGTAAACTTAGGACACACCAAACACTAAAGCTAATGTTGTAAACTCAGGACACACCAAACACTAAAGCTAATGTTGTAAACTTAGGACACACCAAACACTAAAGCTAATGTTGTAAACTTTGGACACACCAAACACTAAAGCTAATGTTGTAAACTTAGGACACACCAAACACTAAAGCTAGTGTTGTAAACTCAGGACACACCAAACACTAAAGCCAATGTTGTAAACTTAGGACACACCAAACACTAAGGCTAGTGTTGTAAACTCAGGACACACCAAACACTAAAGCTAATGTTGTAAACTCAGGACACACCAAACACTAAAGCCAATGTTGTAAACTTAGGACACACCAAACACTAAAGCTAGTGTTGTAAACTCAGGACACACCAAACACTGAAGCAAATGTTGTAAACTTAGGACACACCAAACACTAAAGCTAGTGTTGTAAACTTTGGACACACCAGACACTAACGCTAGTGTTGTAAACTTTGGATACACCAAACACTGAAGCTAGTGTTGTAAACTTTGGACACACCAAACACTAAAGCTAATGTTGTAAACTTTGGACACACCAAACACTAAAGCTAGTGTTGTAAACTTTGGACACACCAAACACTAAAGCTAGTGTTGTAAACTTTGGACACACCAAACACTAAAGCTAGTGTTGTAAACTTTGGACACACCAAACACTAAAGCTAATGTTGTAAACTTTGGACACAACCAAACACTAAAGCTAGTGTTGTAAACTCAGGACACACCAAACACTGAAGCAAATGTTGTAAACTTAGGACACACCAAACACAAAAGCTAGTGTTGTAAACTTAGGACACACCAAACACTAAAGCTAATGTTGTAAACTTTGGACACACCAAACACTAAAGCTAATGTTGTAAACTCAGGACACACCAAACACTAAAGCTAGTGTTGTAAACTTAGGACACACCAAACACTAAAGCTAGTGTTGTAAACTTAGGACACACCAAACACTAAAGCTAGTGTTGTAAACTTAGGACACACCAAACACTAAAGCTAATGTTGTAAACTCAGGACACACCAAACACTAAAGCTAGTGTTGTAAACTTAGGACACACCAAACACTAAAGCTAGTGTTGTAAACTTAGGACACACCAAACACTAAAGCTAATGTTGTAAACTCAGGACACACCAAACACTAAAGCTAGTGTTGTAAACTTAGGACACACCAAACACTAAAGCTAATGTTGTAAACTCAGGACACACCAAACACTAAAGCTAGTGTTGTAAACTTAGGACACACCAAACACTAAAGCTAATGTTGTAAACTCAGGACACACCAAACACTAAAGCTAGTGTTGTAAACTTAGGACACACCAAACACTAAAGCTAGTGTTGTAAACTTAGGACACACCAAACACTAAGCTAGTGTTGTAAACTTAGGATACACCAAACACTAAAGCTAGTGTTGTAAACTTAGGATACACCAAACACTAAAGCTAATGTTGTAAACTTAGGACACACCAAACACTGAAGCTAGTGTTGTAAACTTAGGACACACCAAACACTAAAGGTAATGTTGTAAACTCAGGACACACCAAACACTAAAGCTAGTGTTGTAAACTTAGGACACACCAAACGCTAAAGCTAATGTTGTAAACTCAGGACACACCAAACACTAAAGCTAGTGTTGTAAACTTAGGACACACCAAACACTAAAGCTAATGTTGTAAATTCAGGACACACCAAACACTAAAGCTAGTGTTGTAAACTTAGGACACACCAAACACTAAAGCTAGTGTTGTAAACTTAGGACACACCAAACACTAAAGCTAATGTTGTAAACTCAGGACACACCAAACACTAAAGCTAGTGTTGTAAACTTAGGAGACACCAAACACTAAAGCTAATGTTGTAAACTTTGGACACACCAAACACTAAAGCTAATGTTGTAAACTTTGGACACACCAAACACTAAAGCTAATGTTGTAAACTCAGGACACACCAAACACTAAAGCTAATGTTGTAAACTTAGGACACACCAAACACTAAAGCTAATGTTGCAAACTCAGGACACACCAAACACTAAAGCTAGTGTTGTAAACTTAGGACACACCAAACACTAAAGCTAGTGTTGTAAACTTAGGACACACCAAACACTAAAGCTAATGTTGTAAACTCAGGACACACCAAACACTAAAGCTAGTGTTGTAAACTTAGGACACACCAAACACTAAAGCTAATGTTGTAAACTTTGGACACACCAAACACTAAAGCTAATGTTGTAAACTTTGGACACACCAAACACTAAAGCTAATGTTGTAAACTTAGGACACACCAAACACTAAAACTAATGTTGTAAACTCAGGACACACCAAACACTAAAGCTAATGTTGTAAACTTAGGACACACCAAACACTAAAACTAATGTTGTAAACTTAGGACACACCAAACACTAAAGCTAATGTTGTAAACTCAGGACACACCAAACACTAAAACTAATGTTGTAAACTTAGGACACACCAAACACTAAAGCTAATGTTGTAAACTTAGGACACACCAAACACTAAAACTTATGTTGTAAACTTAGGACACACCAAACACTAAAGCTAATGTTGTAAACTTTGGACACACCAAACACTAAAGCTAATGTTGTAAACTTAGGACACACCAAACACTAAGCTAGTGTTGTAAACTTAGGATACACCAAACACTAAAGCTAGTGTTGTAAACTTAGGATACACCAAACACTAAAGCTAATGTTGTAAACTTAGGACACACCAAACACTAAAGCTAATGTTGTAAACTTAGGACACACCAAACACTAAGCTAGTGTTGTAAACTTAGGATACACCAAACACTAAAGCTAATGTTGCAAACTTTGGACACACCAAACACTAAAGCTAGTGTTGTAAACTTAGGACACACCAAACACTAAAGCTAATGTTGTAAACTTAGGACACACCAAACACTAAAGCTAATGTTGCAAACTTTGGACACACCAAACACTAGAGCTAATGTTGTAAACTTAGGATACACCAAACACTAAAGCTAATGTTGTAAACTTAGGACACACCAAACACTAAAGCTAATGTTGTAAACTTAGGACACACCAAACACTAAGCTAGTGTTGTAAACTTAGGATACACCAAACACTAAAGCTAATGTTGTAAACTTTGGACACACCAAACACTAAAGCTAGTGTTGTAAACTTAGGACACACCAAACACTAAAGCTAATGTTGTAAACTTAGGACACACCAAACACTAAAGCTAATGTTGTAAACTTTGGACACACCAAACACTAAAGCTAATTTTGTAGACTTAGGATACACCAAACACTAAAGCTAATGTTGTAAACTTAGGACACACCAAACACTAAAGCTAATGTTGCAAACTTTGGACACACCAAACACTAAAGCTAATGTTGTAAACTTAGGACACACCAAACACTAAAACTAATGTTGTAAACTCAGGACACACCAAACACTAAAGCTAATGTTGTAAACTTAGGACACACCAAACACTAAAGCTAATGTTGTAAACTTTGGGCACACCAAACACTAAAGCTAATGTTGTAAACTTTGGACACACCAAACACTAAAGCTAATGTTGTAAACTTTGGACACACCAAACACTAAAGCTAATGTTGTAAACTTAGGACACACCAAACACTAAAGCTAATGTAGTAAACTTAGGGCACACCAAGCACTAAAGCTAATGTTGTAAACTTTGGACACACCAAACACTAAAGCTAATGTTGTAAACTTAGGACACACCAAACACTAAAGCTAATGTAGTAAACTTAGGGCACACCAAACACTAAAACTAATGTTGTAAACTCAGGACACACCAAACACTAAAGCTAATGTTGTAAACTTAGGACACACCAAACACTAAAACTAATGTTGTAAACTTAGGACACACCAAACACTAAAGCTAATGTTGTAAACTCAGGACACACCAAACACTAAAACTAATGTTGTAAACTTAGGACACACCAAACACTAAAGCTAATGTTGTAAACTTAGGACACACCAAACACTAAAACTTATGTTGTAAACTTAGGACACACCAAACACTAAAGCTAATGTTGTAAACTTTGGACACACCAAACACTAAAGCTAATGTTGTAAACTTAGGACACACCAAACACTAAGCTAGTGTTGTAAACTTAGGATACACCAAACACTAAAGCTAGTGTTGTAAACTTAGGATACACCAAACACTAAAGCTAATGTTGTAAACTTAGGACACACCAAACACTAAAGCTAATGTTGTAAACTTAGGACACACCAAACACTAAGCTAGTGTTGTAAACTTAGGATACACCAAACACTAAAGCTAATGTTGCAAACTTTGGACACACCAAACACTAAAGCTAGTGTTGTAAACTTAGGACACACCAAACACTAAAGCTAATGTTGTAAACTTAGGACACACCAAACACTAAAGCTAATGTTGCAAACTTTGGACACACCAAACACTAGAGCTAATGTTGTAAACTTAGGATACACCAAACACTAAAGCTAATGTTGTAAACTTAGGACACACCAAACACTAAAGCTAATGTTGTAAACTTAGGACACACCAAACACTAAGCTAGTGTTGTAAACTTAGGATACACCAAACACTAAAGCTAATGTTGTAAACTTTGGACACACCAAACACTAAAGCTAGTGTTGTAAACTTAGGACACACCAAACACTAAAGCTAATGTTGTAAACTTAGGACACACCAAACACTAAAGCTAATGTTGTAAACTTTGGACACACCAAACACTAAAGCTAATTTTGTAAACTTAGGATACACCAAACACTAAAGCTAATGTTGTAAACTTAGGACACACCAAACACTAAAGCTAATGTTGCAAACTTTGGTACACACCAAACACTAAAGCTAATGTTGTAAACTTAGGACACACCAAACACTAAAACTAATGTTGTAAACTCAGGACACACCAAACACTAAAGCTAATGTTGTAAACTTAGGACACACCAAACACTAAAGCTAATGTTGTAAACTTAGGGCACACCAAACACTAAAGCTAATGTTGTAAACTTTGGACACACCAAACACTAAAGCTAATGTTGTAAACTTTGGACACACCAAACACTAAAGCTAATGTTGTAAACTTAGGACACACCAAACACTAAAGCTAATGTAGTAAACTTAGGGCACACCAAACACTAAAGCTAATGTTGTAAACTTTGGACACACCAAACACTAAAGCTAATGTTGTAAACTTAGGACACACCAAACACTAAAGCTAATGTAGTAAACTTAGGGCACACCAAACACTAAAGCTAATGTTGTAAACTTTGGACACACCAAACACTAAAGCTAATGTTGTAAACTTAAGACACACCAAACACTAAAGCTAATATTGTAAACTTTGGACACACCAAACACTAAAACTAATGTTGTAAAATTTGGACACACCAAACACTAAAGCTAATATTGTAAACTTTGGACACACCAAACACTAAAGCTAATGTTGTAAACTTAGGACACACCAAACACTAAAGCTAATGTTGTAAACTTAAGACACACCAAACACTAAAGCTAGTATTGTAAACTTTGGACACACCAAACACTAAAACTAATGTTGTAAACTTAGGACACACCAAACACTAAAGCTAATATTGTAAACTTTGGACACACCAAACACTAAAGCTAATGTTGTAAACTTAGGACACACCAAACACTAAAGCTAATGTTGTAAACTCAGGACACACCAAACACTAAAACTAATGTTGTAAACTTAGGACACACCAAACACTAAAGCTAGTGTTGTAAACTTAGGACACACCAAACACTAAAACTAATGTTGTAAACTTAGGACACACCAAACATTAAAGCTAATGTTGTAAACTTTGGACACACCAAACACTAAAGCTAATGTTGTAAACTTAGGACACACCAAACACTAAGCTAGTGTTGTAAACTTAGGATACACCAAACACTAAAGCTAGTGTTGTAAACTTAGGATACACCAAACACTAAAGCTAATGTTGTAAACTTAGGACACACCAAACACTAAAGCTAATGTTGTAAACTTAGGACACACCAAACACTAAGCTAGTGTTGTAAACTTAGGATACACCAAACACTAAAGCTAATGTTGTAAACTTTGGACACACCAAACACTAAAGCTAGTGTTGTAAACTTAGGACACACCAAACACTGAAGCTAATGTTGTAAACTTAGGACACACCAAACACTAAAGCTAATGTTGTAAACTTTGGACACACCAAACACTAGAGCTAATGTTGTAAACATAGGATACACCAAACACTAAAGCTAATGTTGTAAGCTTAGGACACACCAAACACTAAAGCTAATGTTGCAAACTTAGGACACACCAAACACTAAGCTAGTGTTGTAAACTTAGGATACACCAAACACTAAAGCTAATGTTGTAAACTTTGGACACACCAAACACTAAAGCTAGTGTTGTAAACTTAGGACACACCAAACACTAAAGCTAATATTGTAAACTTAGGACACACCAAACACTAAAGCTAATGTTGTAAACTTTGGACACACCAAACACTAAAGCTAATGTTGTAAACTTAGGATACACCAAACACTGAAGCTAATGTTGTAAACTTAGGACACACCAAACACTAAAGCTAATGTTGCAAACTTTGGACACACCAAACACTAAAGCTAATGTTGTAAACTCAGGACACACCAAACCCTAAAACTAATGTTGTAAACTCAGGACACACCAAACACTAAAGCTAATGTTGTAAACTTAGGACACACCAAGCACTAAAGCTAATGTTGTAAACTTAGGGCACACCAAACACTAAAGCTAATGTTGTAAACTTTGGACACACCAAACACTAAAGCTAATGTTGTAAACTTTGGACACACCAAACACTAAAGCTAATGTTGTAAACTTAGGACACACCAAACACTAAAGCTAATGTAGTAAACTTAGGGCACACCAAACACTAAAGCTAATGTTGTAAACTTTGGACACACCAAACACTAAAGCTAATGTTGTAAACTTAGGACACACCAAACACTAAAGCTAATGTAATAAACTTAGGGCACACCAAACACTAAAGCTAATGTTGTAAACTTTGGACACACCAAACACTAAAGCTAATGTTGTAAACTTAGGACACACCAAACACTAAAGCTAATGTAGTAAACTTAGGGCACACCAAACACTAAAGCTAATGTTGTAAACTTTGGACACACCAAACACTGAAGCTAATGTTGTAAACTTAAGACACACCAAACACTAAAGCTAATATTGTAAACTTTGGACACACCAAACACTAAAACTAATGTTGTAAAATTAGGACACACCAAACACTAAAGCTAATATTGTAAACTTTGGACACACCAAACACTAAAGCTAATGTTGTAAACTTAGGACACACCAAACACTAAAGCTAATGTTGTAAACTTAAGACACACCAAACACTAAAGCTAGTATTGTAAACTTTGGACACACCAAACACTAAAACTAATGTTGTAAACTTAGGACACACCAAACACTAAAGCTAATATTGTAAACTTTGGACACACCAAACACTAAAGCTAATGTTGTAAACTTAGGACACACCAAACACTAAAGCTAATGTTGTAAACTCAGGACACACCAAACACTAAAACTAATGTTGTAAACTTAGGACACACCAAACACTAAAGCTAATGTTGTAAACTTAGGACACACCAAACACTAAAACTAATGTTGTAAACTTAGGACACACCAAACATTAATGCTAATGTTGTAAACTTTGGACACACCAAACACTAAAGCTAATGTTGTAAACTTAGGACACACCAAACACTAAGCTAGTGTTGTAAACTTAGGATACACCAAACACTAGAGCTAATGTTGTAAACTTAGGATACACCAAACACTAAAGCTAATGTTGTAAGCTTAGGACACACCAAACACTAAAGCTAATGTTGCAAACTTAGGACACACCAAACACTAAGCTAGTGTTGTAAACTTAGGATACACCAAACACTAAAGCTAATGTTGTAAACTTTGGACACACCAAACACTAAAGCTAGTGTTGTAAACTTAGGACACACCAAACACTAAAGCTAATATTGTAAACTTAGGACACACCAAACACTAAAGCTAATGTTGTAAACTTTGGACACACCAAACACTAAAGCTAATGTTGTAAACTTAGGATACACCAAACACTAAAGCTAATGTTGTAAACTTAGGACACACCAAACACTAAAGCTAATGTTGCAAACTTTGGACACACCAAACACTAAAGCTAATGTTGTAAACTCAGGACACACCAAACCCTAAAACTAATGTTGTAAACTCAGGACACACCAAACACTAAAGCTAATGTTGTAAACTTAGGACACACCAAGCACTAAAGCTAATGTTGTAAACTTAGGGCACACCAAACACTAAAGCTAATGTTGTAAACTTTGGACACACCAAACACTAAAGCTAATGTTGTAAACTTTGGACACACCAAACACTAAAGCTAATGTTGTAAACTTAGGACACACCAAACACTAAAGCTAATGTAGTAAACTTAGGGCACACCAAACACTAAAGCTAATGTTGTAAACTTTGGACACACCAAACACTAAAGCTAATGTTGTAAACTTAGGACACACCAAACACTAAAGCTAATGTAGTAAACTTAGGGCACACCAAAAACTAAAGCTAATGTTGTAAACTTTGGACACACCAAACACTAAAGCTAATGTTGTAAACTTAAGACACACCAAACACTAAAGCTAATATTGTAAACTTTGGACACACCAAACACTAAAACTAATGTTGTAAACTTAGGACACACCAAACACTAAAGCTAATATTGTAAACTTTGGACACACCAAACACTAAAGCTAATGTTGTAAACTTAGGACACACCAAACACTAAAGCTAATGTTGTAAACTTAAGACACACCAAACACTAAAGCTAGTATTGTAAACTTTGGACACACCAAACACTAAAACTAATGTTGTAAACTTAGGACACACCAAACACTAAAGCTAATATTGTAAACTTTGGACACACCAAACACTAAAGCTAATGTTGTAAACTTAGGACACACCAAACACTAAAGCTAATGTTGTAAACTTAGGACACACCAAACACTAAAGCTAATGTTGTAAACTTTGGACACACCAAACACTAAATTTAATGTTGTAAACTTAGGATACACCAAACACTAAAGCTAATATTGTAAACTTAGGACACACCAAACACTAAAGCTAATGTTGCAAACTTTGGACACACCAAACACTAAAGCTAATGTTGTAAACTTAGGACACACCAAACACTAAAGCTAATGTAGTAAACTTAGGGCACACCAAACACTAAAGCTAATGTTGTAAACTTTGGACACACCAAACACTAAAGCTAATGTTGTAAACTTAGGACACACCAAACACTAAAGCTAATGTAGTAAACTTAGGGCACACCAAACACTAAAGCTAATGTTGCAAACTTTGGACACACCAAACACTAAAGCTAATGTTGTAAACTTAAGACACACCAAACACTAAAGCTAATATTGTAAACTTTGGACACACCAAACACTAAAACTAATGTTGTAAAATTAGGACACACCAAACACTAAAGCTAATATTGTAAACTTTGGACACACCAAACACTAAAGCTAATGTTGTAAACTTAGGACACACCAAACACTAAAGCTAATGTTGTAAACTTAAGACACACCAAACACTAAAGCTAGTATTGTAAACTTTGGACACACCAAACACTAAAACTAATGTTGTAAACTTAGGACACACCAAACACTAACGCTAATATTGTAAACTTTGGACACACCAAACACTAAAGCTAATGTTGTAAACTTAGGACACACCAAACACTAAAGCTAATGTTGTAAACTCAGGACACACCAAACACTAAAACTAATGTTGTAAACTTAGGACACACCAAACACTAAAGCTAATGTTGTATACTTAGGACACACCAAACACTAAAACTAATGTTGTAAACTTAGGACACACCAAACATTAAAGCTAATGTTGTAAACTTTGGACACACCAAACACTAAAGCTAATGTTGTAAACTTAGGACACACCAAACACTAAGCTAGTGTTGTAAACTTAGGATACACCAAACACTAAAGCTAGTGTTGTAAACTTAGGATACACCAAACACTAAAGCTAATGTTGTAAACTTAGGACACACCAAACACTAAAGCTAATGTTGTAAACTTAGGACACACCAAACACTAAGCTAGTGTTGTAAACTTAGGATACACCAAACACTAAAGCTAATGTTGTAAACTTTGGACACACCAAACACTAAAGCTAGTGTTGTAAACTTTGGACACACCAAACACTGAAGCTAATGTTGTAAACTTAGGACACACCAAACACTAAAGCTAATGTTGTAAACTTTGGACACACCAAACACTAGAGCTAATGTTGTAAACTTAGGATACACCAAACACTAAAGCTAATGTTGTAAGCTTAGGACACACCAAACACGAAAGCTAATGTTGCAAACTTAGGACACACCAAACACTAAGCTAGTGTTGTAAACTTAGGATACACCAAACACTAAAGCTAATGTTGTAAACTTTGGACACACCAAACACTAAAGCTAGTGTTGTAAACTTAGGACACACCAAACACTAAAGCTAATATTGTAAACTTAGGACACACCAAACACTAAAGCTAATGTTGTAAACTTTGGACACACCAAACACTAAAGCTAATGTTGTAAACTTAGGATACACCAAACACTAAAGCTAATGTTGTAAACTTAGGACACACCAAACACTAAAGCTAATGTTGCAAACTTTGGACACACCAAACACTAAAGCTAATGTTGTAAACTCAGGACACACCAAACCCTAAAACTAATGTTGTAAACTCAGGACACACCAAACACTAAAGCTAATGTTGTAAACTTAGGACACACCAAGCACTAAAGCTAATGTTGTAAACTTAGGGCACACCAAACACTAAAGCTAATGTTGTAAACTTTGGACACACCAAACACTCAAGCTAATGTTGTAAACTTTGGACACACCAAACACTAAAGCTAATGTTGTAAACTTAGGACACACCAAACACTAAAGCTAATGTAGTAAACTTAGGGCACACCAAACACTAAAGCTAATGTTGTAAACTTTGGACACACCAAACACTAAAGCTAATGTTGTAAACTTAGGACACACCAAACACTAAAGCTAATGTAGTAAACTTAGGGCACACCAAAAACTAAAGCTAATGTTGTAAACTTTGGACACACCAAACACTAAAGCTAATGTTGTAAACTTAAGACACACCAAACACTAAAGCTAATATTGTAAACTTTGGACACACCAAACACTAAAACTAATGTTGTAAACTTAGGACACACCAAACACTAAAGCTAATATTGTAAACTTTGGACACACCAAACACTAAAGCTAATGTTGTAAACTTAGGACACACCAAACACTAAAGCTAATGTTGTAAACTTAAGACACACCAAACACTAAAGCTAGTATTGTAAACTTTGGACACACCAAACACTAAAACTAATGTTGTAAACTTAGGACACACCAAACACTAAAGCTAATATTGTAAACTTTGGACACACCAAACACTAAAGCTAATGTTGTAAACTTAGGACACACCAAACACTAAAGCTAATGTTGTAAACTTAGGACACACCAAACACTAAAGCTAATGTTGTAAACTTTGGACACACCAAACACTAAAGCTAATGTTGTAAACTTAGGATACACCAAACACTAAAGCTAATATTGTAAACTTAGGACACACCAAACACTAAAGCTAATGTTGCAAACTTTGGACACACCAAACACTAAAGCTAATGTTGTAAACTCAGGACACACCAAACACTAAAACTAATGTTGTAAACTCAGGACACACCAAACACTAAAGCTAATGTTGTAAACTTAGGACACACCAAACACTAAAGCTAATGTTGTAAACTTAGGGCACACCAAACACTAAAGCTAATGTTGTAAACTTTGGACACACCAAACACTAAAGCTAATGTTGTAAACTTTGGACACACCAAACACTAAAGCTAATGTTGTAAACTTAGGACACACCAAACACTAAAGCTAATGTAGTAAACTTAGGGCACACCAAACACTAAAGCTAATGTTGTAAACTTAGGACACACCAAACACTAAAGCTAATATTGTAAACTTTGGACACACCAAACACTAAAGCTAATGTTGTAAACTTAGGACACACCAAACACTAAAGCTAATGTTGTAAACTTAGGACACACCAAAGACTAAAGCTAATGTTGTAAACTTAAGACACACCAAACACTAAAGCTTATATTGTAAACTTTGGACACACCAAACACTAAAACTAATGTTGTAAACTTAAGACACACCAAACACTAAAGCTAATATTGTAAACTTTGGACACACCAAGCACTAAAGCTAGTGTTGTATACTTAAGACACACGAAACACTAAAGCTAATATTGTAAACTTAGGACACACCAAACACTAAAGCTAATATTGTAAACTTTCGACACACCAAACACTAAAGCTAATGTTGTTAACTCAGGACACACCAAACACTAAAACTAATGTTGTAAACTCAGGACACACCAAACACTAAAGCTAATGTTGTTAACTCAGGACACACCAAACACTAAAGCTAATGTTGTAAACTTTGGACACACCAAACACTAAAGCTAATGTTGTCAACTCAGGACACACCAAACACTAAGGCTACTGTTGCAAACTTTGGAGACACCAAACACTAAAGCTAATGTTGTAAACTTAGGACACACCAAACACTAAAACTAATGTTGTAAACTTAGGACACATTAAACACTAAAGCTAGTGTTGTAAACTTAGGACACACCAAACACTAAAGCTAATGTTGTAAACTTAGGACACCACAGTTTGTCTCGTGAACTTTAGACATTTAACTTTCAGTATTGAACATGTTAACTAAGGAATTAATCCTCCTCATCACTTTCGGTAGTTTAGCCTGTAATCAATGTTCAATAAAATATAATAAAAGGTCCTGCACAAATGAATATAAATACTGTAGTTACCTATAAAGATTTTTGTTTTCTATATCATTTCTTCTACAGAAAATGGTTTAATGGTAAACTCGCCAAGATTTTCAAAGGGATTCTTATAATTTCTTCATCAACATTGGCAGTGGCTTTTCATTTTTCTGGGGTAGTGCCAGATGATAACTTTTTGAAAAATAAAGGAAGAAAATTCAGCAGAGCACAAAATAAACAATCACCAAAAATAAGGAAGTTACTACACCGTTTCCCAACAACAACGGTTAGTAACCAAGCCTAAGCAAAGGACCCTAATGGAAGTACACATCTTATTTTACTTTTGCTTTTATCCTCTTCACCACTGATCAGCTCCTTTGCTACTTGGGCGGTCGGTCGTGTCTCTGTTACGCACTGTTGGCAAGTAAGAGTGCACTGGCTCCTGAGTGTATCTCAACCTGCTCCAACGCTTGTCAAGTCTGGTCCTGAAAGAGCACACAGTCGTTGCCTTCACAACACTCTGGCAGATTGTTCTTCACAACTCTCACTGCGAAAAAGTTTTGTTAGCTATCCTTGGTCGAATTGCCTTACTGTTTACCATTGTTTGTATACCTACAGTGTATGTCTAGGTACACTGGAAATTGTATACCTGCGTTGTCAGTATGCATGAAGAACTGTATCCCTGCGTTGTCTATATACATGCTGAACCAACCGTAAAATTCTATGACGATTTTACTGAATATATCTATCTATCTACTTTCATTTCTAAAACAAAGCTGCATAAGGTCTTAATGGGAAAAACAATATTACAATCTTCTAATCATTGATTGGTTGACAACAAAACCTGATTATAAGGCCATTGAAAAAATATGTTTGGCGATGATAACATAATTTAATGACTCATAAGAGACTTAAAAAGTTAGTGTATTTATTTCAAATTACAAAATTTGATCCAATTTTGGTAAGGTAGTTTGAGTCCCAATATATGCACTCCGATCACTGGTGAGGATAATAAAGTGACCATCCACCGAACATTTCACTCCTGGTAAATTTACTCTCAGAAAAAAAAATTAAGTAAAGACAAATAAACTGCATTAAAAGTGAATACATTTGGAAACTTTATGAACATTAAAAAATAACATTTAGAATTACCGTGAAAAATGATACAAGTTACTCTTAAAAAGTAGATCTCATCAGTATTACCTCTATCAAAAAGTCGAGTGTTTGTGATTGTTAGTTAGAATGAACCGTTTTCTAGACTTGCCTCGAGAATTACAATTTATATCATCTGTAGCAAGTGATTAGCAATACAGGCTTTATGCTGTTTCCAGAAAGTTTAGCTTATGGCACATGTGGTGTATATGTTCAACACATATAGACCAAACTTGACTAACTTACCGTCAGCAGGAGACCCAGTAAGTGGCTGACGTAGGCGGTGCAGGAGCAGTGTAAACATTCCGTTCGTTCCTGTGGTTGATTGGCTCATCGATACGTTTGATTGAAATGGCGGTCCTATTGATGTTTTTATGTATTAGTGCACTTCAATAACTGGTCTTAACTGTGCGCCTTGAAGCTGCCCAGTAATGAGATGGAGTTTCTGGTTTTCAGCTGAGATCAGTTTAAGTCATTGTTTTTGCGTTAAGAAAAAAATAAACCCCACTGGGAAATATCACATAAATATAGAAGTCTTACGATTCTCCCGGGCAGTAAATATTTTCCTTCTTTGACGCCATTTAGGGTCCATCAGGAAGTTTTAATTGACGGCGTATAAGTTACTGGGTCGTTAAAAACTGATTATGACTCACAGTTTTTTACACCCACATCTAATACCTGCAGCCTACGTAAACTCAGTCATTCAGAACACGTGTTGGATTTGCCTTGTAGTCTACAGGTACCGTATATGAAAGTCGCCAGGCTGGGTGGAGGCTAATACTCCATCTATATTTAACAAGAGTATCTTGGCACAATGTTGCTCGCCCCCATAACCTTAGTGAGGAGAACCAAGTCTTGCTGTGGTACACTGAGCACGTGCCCAGCCTCGTCCCCACAATGGAAAGTGCTTACAAAAGCTGTAACGATGAGTGACGTGGACTCGAATCCTGTAGAGGCAGCAGTGTTATTTGTACATTTCACTCATGTAATTGTGGGTTTATGTGTGTATATTAAGCTTGTTATTAATTCAAAAGCATTGCGGCAAGTTCATGCCATTCTGCGTCCTTTGTGCTGGAAAACATACGAGACCGTGAAATGACCTTAATGTGCGTGGGTGTGCTTATGTCCACAGTATATATATATATATATATATATATATATATATATATATATATATATATATATATATATATATATATATATATATATATATATATATACTGTCTTGAATAAATACGAAAGCTAAGGTACTCCAGTGTTTCCCTTTTCCTGAGTGAAATGTATTAAGACTAGCGGATTAATCCGTAACAGTAGATCTACATAAATAAAGGTGAAAATTTGTGGTTGACATAACAAACACTCTACATCACTTTCACACGACAACCTTCATTGGTCAACAATAAAGAAAATTACTTTCTTCTTTCGTAACTTCATATATTATGTATCTTGAGGCTTATCTTTGGATTTGTTTAATATTATTACAATTTTAATGTGGATAGGCAAATTATTCTATTCCTTCTTAGTTATGCACCAATGCTACAAGCTTGTAGTTTAACACTTCATTGGACATCATCGAGGAATAGTTCACCATATATTGGGTACGCTTGTGTAATTAGATCAAGATCAAAGTCATCATCATATTCCTACTAATACTTTAGGTAAGTTAGCGGCAGTGAACCGTCACAGCTGACTGATGACACCGAATCCCTGTCGGCCGACTGAGTAAAGAGGTCACAGTGAAAACCCTCAACATAGCCTCATCAATACTATTAACCAATGAATTATATATATTTGTACTACTTGCTGACAGACACCATCAACATCTCCAGGTCACCACCAGCAACACCTCGGACAGCCATAGTATAATTGAGAAATTATTTGTATTCGCAAATACTGTGTCAGTCTCTATTAATGTTGGTTCCTCTTAAAATTACTTAAATCAAACTTAGTCCACCTTGAGAAAGAATCATCTAAGTATGATTTAAGATGAACCATAGTTAACAAAACAATAAAGGACATTTCAGTTATGTTTTGAAACAAATAAAGAAACAGTCTTAGGCATTGTAGATTTCCTTTAGGATTTCCAGTTTTTCCCCTTCGCCCTGTGTCGACTTAAATATAGGAATAAACTTACAATATGATTTTGTTTTAAAATAATAATATTCTGATCAAAAACATTAATCATACGCCAACGTTGTGAATTATACGACGGGAGATGAGGTTATAAAAATTCTTTTGTTTTCTCCTTTGTTATTCTATGAATTTGTAGTAGCCTGTGAGTACATGAACTAAGACAATGTACAAACTCCTTCACTTGACAACATGACACCAACCAAATTTATGACCCCGAGGTTATCGACAAATATTTGGAATCTGAGGGATTGACTGCCCCCCCTCCCCCAATCACCACCATCTGCTGCATTCATTTATAACCACTTTTAGGCATTGCATTCAAAATTCCGTGACATTACAAACAAAACTCATAAATTTCACACCAATTTTCCTTACTTTACAAGTTAAAATTAAATTTCGCTTTATACAAAAGATGACCAACAACAAATGATTGTAAACTAAAACTCACCCCATCAGTATCTAATATTCCTGTCATGAATCCTTAGTCGAGAACGCTCGGGATTACGGAGCGTTCTCTTGAATCAGGTATTGGGGATTTTATTAAAGCTCACATAAATCCAGGTGTATTGTATATATTATATTCTAATTACATTATTTTAACTATTTTGGAGTAATATGACATGTAAAGTATATTTATTTAGTTGATTTATTCTAATTAGTTAGTTTTTGCATAAGAGCCATTAGACTAGTTACTGTGATCAACCCAGAGACCTTAAATTCCCGCCATCCACCTGTCGGGTTGTGAAAAGACGGTTGAGAGTCAGTGTTACTCCTGATGCCAACTGCTGGCCATTGGAGCTGCTTCCTCAATCCTCTTGGTGTTGTCTGGGTATTTATTTTCTTTATTTATGTGGTTGTCCTGTATTGAACTCAGCAGGTAAGTTATTATTGTTAGGATGTTTAATAAGAACTTAAATTCTGTTACCATTCTGTTTTGCCTTGAAGTGTTCGTGTGCGAGTATTCATTGTAAATATATTGATTTGCTTTCAGTGTATTTTTCTCTCTGGGTTTTCTCCTTCACAATTAAACAACAATTGATCCATTGAAGCCTGTCTAGAGCACTTTGTAGTAAGTGCATTTAACTAATTTTATTACGGATAAGTATTCTTCCAACCTGACTTATTATAGATATGTAATAATTCCCCACAAGTAAAACTTGAATCGGCAGTTCCCCAAACATTAACTTGAGGTCACATTACTTATACCGTGTTCACAATCTGTTCGGACCGAAGAGCACCAACTACGATTTGTGTGGGAAATACAGTAATTATCAAGTCGAGGCTTGACGTGTCTGAGACTTGGCGACGCAGATTGAAAAACTAGTGAGAAAGTATCTTGGATCCTTTTTTATATACACAATAACAGGGTCGGACTCAGGGGGGTGTTCTGTGGTTCCGGATCCCCCTCACCCTTTTACTCAGAAATTCCAAGACTTTCTCTGTAATGCAGTATTGCACTCTGACGTTTTTGTTTAGTAAAAATTATATATTTTTGACTTTAGAATATTAAGTGCACATGGCCACAAAAGGGCCACAACTTCTTGGGCCTCCCTTTTCCATATTCACAGAACCTCCCCTGAATATTTTTTTTACCGTTATATAAGCCAAGTTCTGTGAAATTATCGAAGACAATAATACACTCAATACAGTATATTCCTAATCAGCTAACACACCTGAGGGTGAACTGTTAATCGAATAGCATGCCACCTTCTCTCTTCGTGTAGCGCATCACTCAAAGAAAAAACCTCTACTGCGTGAATTGATTCAATAACTCTTTGTAACTTTCTTAAATAATAAGGGATAATAAATACAGAATAGACACGGGCACGATAGCCAGCTGGGTCAGCCACTCATTTGTAATCAGGACACCGTCTGTCGTACAGGATAAGTACGAGTAATATAAATACAGGAGCTTATCATAAAGGTAAATAAACTCCTGCTAGGAGTCCTTATTCTTTCTCGCAATATAATAAATCACTTGATTTTCACACGAATTTCCGAGAAAAATGTTATTTCTAGCGTTCACAAAATGCCTCGTCTCAACTCGATAAAAGTGAACGTAACTTACAAACATTAAGAACGAAAATATTGATGATCGAGCGAGCAGCTCACTTAGGGCAGCACTGAGGCAATGAACGAGACTTGCGCTAAAATTTTCCAAGCTCGGGCAGACAGAGAGCATTTCCAAGTAGCCTGCTGGACGGCGGGGGTGGATGGGGCGGGGAGGCAGGAGGGGCGGTGTCATGGAGGGAGAGTCAACAGGTAAGCGGTGTATCCAGTCAGTGGCATACAGGCGGGTGCCTCGGCAGTACCACTGGTTGACAGTTAGGACAGAAGGTCTGATTGACGGAATAGATAAAGTCCCTCGAAGTCAAAATGATCTCTCCCTCACTGGTCGTGCTGGTGGTGGCCGTCCTAGTGACCACCACGCCCACAGTTGGTGAGGAAGTGCACGATATGGAGGGCGCGGACGCAGGCGGCGTGGTAGAGCAGATGCTGGGGCAGCAGGAGCATGGGTGTCACCTTGTGGTCATCACCACCGCCCAACACTCCTCTGTGTTCTCCAGCATCGTCAGGTGAAAGTCTCCCCAGTGTTATAATTTTACTTTCGTCGTTATTCCCTTCAGGTGCATCAGCGACCTATGCTTAACAAACATATGTTTTAATCTTTTCTGCACTTTACTCCAACGGAAATTCAGAATATAAAGACAATATTTTACATTATACCACAGCAACATAACCTTCGGTCACCATCTCATTATAAATCGACATTCATTCAGATTACTTTGACAGACTTGTAGGTATTACACCGACAGATCACCAGCATACACAGTTAACCGTAGGTATGAATACGGGCGTCTTAAGGTACTCGAACCCATAAAGCTCTCAAACAGTCTTCTAGCAGTACGGCATTCAGTTTTCGATAATGTTACCGTGTATATATTGTAATATTATCAGTATTAATATTTGCCCTATTGACTCCCATATTTTTATAAAATGTCTGTACAGACACTTTGTCTAACTGTTTTGAAGCGTGGCTCGAGTATTGTTTCAGTAATATTCCATTTTATGAAACTGATTCGAATGATACTTAACAGTTTCGAGTTTGGAACTGTTCAAAATAAACTTAAAAGTAGGATTAAAGCACAAAAAAGGAAGGTTTCCCAGCCCTTTTTTATAGGTGCTTCAAGTCTCATTAATATTTTTCTGTATCTCGTGCGAATCAGGGAAGGTGATAATCCATAGCAATATTTTTCTCTATTCCACATATCAGGAAAGGTGTTCAGTCAACATTAATATATTTGCTCTAGTGTTCAGTTCCAAACGTATATCTTCATTTACTGCTGTTGATGACTCGTGTAATTATTAGCCTAGTACTGTTTAAAGTAACGAGGTTGTTGGGTAGTAAGTCGTGCAAAGGATTAATAGCCTATTCTAATTGGATACTCGCCCAAAGAAGTATTCTTATTAGCTAGTGTTCTATTCTCTTGACACCAGGGTTAACGTACGGGAAGGAAGGTGACCACTGAGTTACTGACCTGCCAGTGCACTTGTGGACACCACCGACATCAGGCGGTTCACACCATCACTCGTGAAGTCTACTTAGAGCGGCAGTAATCTTTGAGTTGAATTTGAACCAGTAGCGAAGAACCTAGAGCCTCCACTTTTTATATAGGCGTAGTTTCGTTACTTGAAAGCAGCCGCCCCGGGCTCGTACACCAGGTAGTGGGGATGACTGGTCTTTTAATTCTTGCGCCCAAACCAGCCTTTTTTTTTTATTATTCTTGTTAGACACGTCAGCGATGGTGGTCAAGCGAGTCTGTTGGTGGAGGCTGACGTCTTGTTTCGTCAGCACCAATCATCCCAGAACCAATTAACTCTCAATCAGTCGGCTCGGAGTCAATTGGCCCAGGACCAGCTGCTCCAGGGGATGTGGGGAGACCTAAAGACCACTTGTCGTACCGTCATCGTGGACGGCACCATTAACCACACCAGCTACGCCTTAAGGTACTGTTCACAATATAACACTGATATATTATGTTTCCTGCCTCCTGCGGTTTTGATTGCGCCTCATTTAACATAAATAACTTCAGTGATAGAGCCAAGCCGGCGCCATACTAGCACGCTTGGAGTTCTTGGATGAATTTTCAAAATTGACATTTATCTGAACGTGTCGTCAGACGGTAACCTTCGGCCTGGCGCTCCTGATTTAAACAAACAAACTTACGATATTTAGGAATATCAACAATGACATCCCAGTTTGACACGGCCAATTGTCTGCTGAAATATGAACAATAGTTGGCAGGCAAAGGGTAAAGGGAGGAAGGCGCACATTATGGTGAATGCATGTTTGTCTTGTGTACATTACTTTACCGTCTTCAATGGGGTACAGCTACAACGCATCTATACATTGCTCCAACAATACTAAAAGGAGCAGAAACCAGTCCTTCAAGTTTCTAAAGGATCCAGTAAGGAGCAACATTGACCTCCTACTGTCAATGTTGACTGTTCAGTGGTTTGTGGTACTCTATTTAATGCATTTAGTATTGTTAACGATCCACCATTTAGAATTGCTAGTTAACTTCAGAGTATCAATCAGTGGCCATGAGGTAAATAAGGTGTATAAACTTAATTGCTTTGGTGCCCGTTTAGTAGGCCGCACGGGGGGGGGGGGGGGGGGGGTCAAGAAGAAGTTAGTGGGTGTAGGAACACGGCGAGCACAGGCCCTATATATATATATATATATATATATATATATATATATATATATATATATATATATATATATATATATATATATATATATAATATATTAATATATATATATATATATATATATATATATATATATAAATATATATTAATATATATATATATATATATAATATATATTAATATATATATAATATATATTAATATATATATAATATATATTAATATATATATATATATATATATATATATATATATAATATATATTAATATATATATATATATATATATATATATATATATATAATATATATTAATATATATATATATATATATATATATATATATATATATACATAATATATATTAATATATATATATATATATATATATAATATATATTAATATATATATATATATAATATATATTAATATATATATATATAATATATATTAACATATATATATATAATATATATTAATATATATATATAATATATATTAATATATATATATAATATATATTAATATATATATATAATATATATTAATATATATATATATATATATATAATATATATTAATATATGTATAATATATATTAATATATATGTATAATATATATTAATATATATATAATATATATATATATATAATATATATTAATATATATATATAATATATATTAATATATATATATATATATATATATATTAATATATATATATAATATATATATATATATATATATATAATATATATATATATAATATATATTAATATATATATAATATATATTAATATATATATATATATAATATATATTAATATATATATATAATATATATATATATATATATATATATAATATATATTAATATATATATATATAATATATATTAATATATATATATAATATATATTAATATATATATATATAATATATATTAATATATATATATAATATATATTAATATATATATATATATATATATATATATATATATAATATGTATTAATATATATATAATATATATTAATATATATATATAATATATATTAGTATATATATATATATATTAATATATATATATAATATATGCTGATAACCACAAGGAAAGAAGAAAACACGAAGTTCCCAAGCGCTTTCGTGTAATTCACATCTTCAGGGGTGAGTACAGACTCACCCTGAAGATGTGAATTACACGAAAGCGCTTGGGAACTTCGTGTTTTCTTCTTTCCTTGTGGTTATCAGCATATACCTAGATCACGCGCACCTACAGTGATTTACTTGCATATATATATATAATATATATATATATATATATATATATATATATATATATATATACATAATATATATATATATTATATATATATAATATACATATATATAACATATATATATTATATATATATAATATATAATATATATATATATAATATATATATAATATATATTTTTTTTTTTTTTTGTTGTTTACGGGAATTAGCCCACCCGGGCATAGGTCAAACGACCCACAACGGAGCCTGGGGGGCGAAAAAAAAGAACGGAAAGAAATTGAAAATATAGAAAAAAAGGTTATACTGTGTTAATCTACACCACGAAGATGCCGGAAAACCAGCTTTTTAAAGTGAGACAGATTGTAAGAGCATGGAAACACAGAAGAAGGCAGAGCATTCCACAGTTTGGCTGTGTGAGGAAAGAAGGAGGTACTATAACGGGTTATTCTCGTGTGACCGGCATCCACAGAGAAATGGTGGGCACCACGGGCAAGACGTGTGTTACGAACCCACGGCCTTGCCGGCGGTACACAGGATGCCAAATCCCCTCAACATTGTCTGTTAAAGTACCTGTAAAAGAGAGTGAAGCAACATTGCGGCGAAGAGAAAGGGGAGAGAGATTGTCGACTAAAGGAGGAGAGTTAATAAGACGAAATGCCTTTGATTCCACCCTATCTAATAGTTGGGCAGAAGAAGAGCCACCCCAGATATGAGAGCAGTACTCCAAGTTAGGACGAATGAATCCCTTATATACTTGGAGCAACTGCTCAGGAGTGAAGTAGCTGCGGCATCTGTACAGCATTCCAACTTTCGGGAGGCAGCTTTAGTTATACGAAGGATGTGTGATTTCCAGGACATATTGGAGGAAATGGTGAGGCCTAACATATTTATTTCAGAATTTGGGAGGATGATAGTGTCCTGAAATGTAATTGGTGGGAGATCGTCTACTTTACAAAGTGTAATTGGTAAATATTGAGTTTTGTTGCTATTGAACTTAACCAAGTTTGTATCTCCCCATTCAGAGATGCTGCACAGATCCGCGTTGATAGAAGTAATGATATCAGTTCTAGAAACAGATCTAGTTTGAGAGTTAGGAGGAAGGGGAAAATGTGAGGAAGAGTGAAGAGTAGAATCATCGGCGTAAGAATGGATAGAATTAGTTGTAGTGTGAAGTAAATCATTGATAAAAAGAAGAGAGAGAGTTGGTGAAAGAACAGAATCCTGTGGGACGCCACTATTGGTAGAGAAAGAGCGAGAAATCGATCCCTCGACAACAACTGCCATGGATCGATTCTCAAGGAAGCTAGAGATGAGAGAACAAAGTGGGGCAGAGAAACCAAAAGAGGGAAGTTTAGATAGCAAAGACTTGTGCCATACCCTGTCAAATGCTTTGGAGATGTCGAGGGCCACGACAAAAGTTTCCCCATAATCCCTAAGAGAGGATGACCAAAGATGGGTGCAATAGGAGAGCAGATCACCAGTAGATCTTGCCTGGCGAAAGCCATACTGGTGATCCGACAAAAGAGAAAGGCGTTCAAGGTGACGGAGAAAATGGGAGTTCAAGATAGTTTCGAAAATCTTAGAGAGGGATGAAGTTAGGGCAATGGGGCGATAGTTAGAGGGATTAGAATGGTCACCCTTCTTCGGGATGGGCTGAACCAAGGCATGCTTCCAAGAAGAAGGAAAAGTTTTGGTTTTGAGGCAAAGGCGAAAGAGGCGAGCAAGCACAGGGGCCAGAGCTTCAGCACACTCCCTCAGAACACGAAGGGGTATTCCGTCCGGTCCATGCGCCTTACTCACATCCAACCTGGATAACACACCGGCAACCCTGCGAGTGGAGATTATAGGAAAGTGCATAGGTTCAGTAGGAGGTGCAGGGGTAGGAGGGGTAGAGTGGGAATTGTCTAAGGTGGAATTAGAGGAGAATAAGGTGCCAAAGAGGTTGGCTTTCTCAGGGGGAGAGTTGGCTATAGAGTTATTGGGACGGAAGAGGGGATGAAAAGAAGGCGTGCAGAAGTTGTTACAGATGTTTTTAGCTAAGGATCAGAAGGATTTAACAGAGGAAGAATTAGTCAGGACAGCAGTCTTTCTTTTAATAAAATTCCGCTTGGCCTTACAACGATTCCTAGAAGTAATGAAAGAGGTGTGGGTAATAGGAGAAGGAGATAGTTTCATAGCTCGATAAGCCCTATCTCTCACCCTGCAAGCAAGAGAGCAGGAGCGATCAAACCATGATTGTAATGTGAAAGTTTTGGTAGAACATGGGATAAATCCACTCATATATCAGCATATACCTAGATCACGCGCACCTACAGTGATTTACTTGTGTATATATATATATATATATATATATATATATATATATATATATATATATATATATATATATATATATATATATATATATATATATATATATATATATATGCAAGTAAATCACTGTAGGTGCGCGTGATCTAGGTATATGTTTTCTTCTTTCCTTGTGGTTATCAGCATATACATATATATATATCCTGTACAACAAAGCACCAAGTCAACACAATGCAACAATTCGACTGGAATCTAAGATTAAATTTAGAATAAATATCAAGAGCAAATAAATGTTATTTGAATGTCATAGTGATCAAATGAATTTCAATATCATTCTACACAGCTGCAAGAAATCTATATTTAACTACATCAACAACAATAATCCAAAAGTTCTCGGTAACATTCAACAATAATCAATGGCACAATTGTCTGGGCGGTCCGCTGGGTGGCCGCCGGGGAGTACTTTACCTTTACTTCTTCCTGCAATTTATTTCTGGTAATAATACCAGTATAACTTTACTGCGGTTCTGGTGGACGTATTCCACAATTCACAATTTTGTTCAATTGGCAATAAGTCAGTTGAATCCAAGTGGAAATAAAGAACCCAAGTGGCAAATGTTGTTAAGATTAGACCCCAAATTCGTTTTACTGTGCGGCGACTTTTACCCTCAGGCGATAAATATCAATATGATGGAAATAAAAAATTAATTCAACAATATATCAGCAAAATAGACCAACACTGGAAAGCTGTTTATATTTTTTGTCAAATATAAATCGCTGTTGGGACACTAATGCATTAATCTCTCGCCTACAGGTTGTTGGAAATGGCGAGATTGTGGCAGCGACCGATGACAGGAGTAGTGGTGGTGGGTGAGGAGGCCAGAGGGAAGACCATCCTCCTGCATCCTAGTCTCCGCAACACCCTCCACGCTCTCTACCTCGCCCTCGAAAACCTAGACCTCCACACTCAACCTTGGAAAAATATTTCTCTCGTGAAGATTGCGGGTAAGGGAGGTCAGTATACTGTACCGTCTTTTTGAGGACAACCTGTAATCAGGTGAGTTACCTCCTGAGACGAATGAGAAGATGAAACCTTTTTACTGAAGTAATACTTTGAGAGAAAATATATACTCTTATACAATTCGGTACTCCTCCAGCAGGAGGTCGGCGTAGAGGCGTGAGCGTGTACAAGAGGTGCATGTACTGTAGAAGAGGCGATGCTGGGGTCCGTCTCTTCCACCGGTGGAACAGCAATGCTTCCATCTACGAGCTCCCTCACGACCTTCTCGTGCACAGTACGTAGCCTAGGTGGGAAAAGGAACAATTGTTAAAAAATACACAAACAACTTCGATGTCGGGAATATGTCATGGCCAACCATGTCACTATAACCGAGCACGAGGGTGAACCACGTACTGTAGTGTTCAAACGATAGGACTGACTGCTGTGTGGGTGGGCGGGGGGTCTGGGATACCTTCAAGGCTTATTTTACCCAATTCTAAATATAAAAAATGTCCTATTTCTTCAGACAAACTTGAGGACTTAATGGGCTATAAGATGAAGATCCTGACGATGAGGTTCTTCCCATATGTGGACTACGAGAAGGACACGGAGGAGCCAGGTGCCACCGTCACCCTCAAGGACTCTCTTAGCTCCAGGATGCTCGACATCTTATCTGCATCACTCAACTTTACGTAAGAAATCATCAATGTCTTAATGGTGCGGATGATTCTTAACTGTAAGACCCATAACAAAACACAACCGTCTGTTCACGTTTTAGGAGTTTTCGTAGCCTATATCTTCCTGTTGTTACATTGTTAATTTAACTTACCGCAGTGGGAATTAGTTTTCTACTTCTTATTTATTATTCACAACACTGGCAGATACGAGATCCGTGAGCAGCGGGAAAACGTGTGGGGTCTGGTGCAGGAGAATGGCTCCTTCAGCGGCCTGGTGGGGAACTTGGAGAGGGAGGAGACCGACTGTTCCACCTTAATGGGTCCTTCCCCTAAGCGCATCAAAGTGATAGGCTTTACTAGAGCGTATCCCTCAGACCAGCTCATTGTGATCTCCCTCAAGCCTACACTCCTGCCTCAGCACCTCGCCATTGTACGCCCGTTTACAGGTATACTTCATGTATTTTTTTAATTCATTGCACTCTATATAATTACTCTCAATGAACTGTTATTTGTAGTGTTATTTCCAATGAAAGTTTACTATAAACCTTCTACCTGTTGATTGTCACCATTGTTTATAAATAACACAAATTTCTAACGTAAGCATTTTACGACGTGTTCTGAAATAATGTACAAGAATCCGCTTAAGGCCTTTAGCGATGTGGGTGGACATGTGACTAACCAACTAACCACCACTCCTGCAGGGGATCTGTGGGCGGGGCTGCTGGGGATGGTGGTGATCTGGTGCCTGGTTCTGTGGCTGCTACACAGGGCGTCACGCTGGACCTTCAACTGGCATCCCCTCGGCTTCACTTCTTCTCTTATGTTTGGATGGGGAGCCCTACTGGACACCGTTCCCCCTAATCCCTCCGTCAGCGTCTCCAACAGAGTAGGTGTACAAGTGGATGTGCAGATACTCTTATTTATTATTACTGTTACTACCTGTATTACTGCTACTACCCTTATTATTATTATTATTATTATTAACGCAGGTGTTGATAGGGTGGTGGTTGATCTTCTCTCTGGTGATCAGCGCAGCGTACAAATCTTCACTGATCGCTCACCTATCAGTGCAGGGGAGAACCAAGCCCTTAGAGAACATGAGGCAGCTGGTGGAGGAGGAAGGGTGGCAGTGGAGTATTGAAAGTTGGCTCTTGTCCGGGGTGCCCCTCGAGTACTTCTCCCAACACACTGACCCCGTCGTTAAGAAGCTCTATGGCAAGATGCAGGTGTGTGTGTGTGTACGGTTTATTGTCCATTTTGTAGGTGTTTTTCTGGGTAAATAAACTGTTTTGTCACTTAAAGGTGTAGACTGATGGTGGTAAACACTATGTATCTCACTGTCTTTCCTTCTACGTGACCCTGTGTAGCGGTTGAACGTGGAGGAGGCGCTGCAGAAGGTGATGGGTGGAAAGTTTGGTCACATCATCTTCAGGAACTACATGAACGTGATCCTCGCCGCCCATCACACCGACGCCCGCGGCCACACGCCCTTCTACGTGGGTAAGGAGGGGCTCTCCATCTTCGCCTCCTTCGGTTGGGGATTTAGGTGAGTGTCGGTGATCTTGTGCTTAATTTTATTTTTTACCAATATCCCTTCGGTATTATTTATCTTCCCAGGAATATAAAGATACATTTGTCATAAAGGAAATTAATGTGCTTGAAATTTAACGGGGTTGTCTTTCGGTCTGTGTTAAATATTTGGTTTCTACTTTATAACTTAACCTTTTGGGGGTTTTAATTACGTTAAATATATATAGAGGAGTTTGCTGAAAGAAGAACCGGTAATCTTTCCCTTGAGATTTGCCAGATATGTCAGAGAATTGTATCATAATTTTATTGATAACGAAAGTAATTACTAATCCATCATAAGCGTTTGAAGACTTTAGCAATTGAAGTGTATTAATACATATCATCATCACATCTTACCGCAGCACACACAAATGCCACTTCCAGCAGTACGACACTCAAGCTCTCCTCACTCCAGCCGCTCTGTGAAACGATTGCACAGTATAGTTGTTAATATTTCTGTAAGAACATAAAACCTTTAATTCTCCTCCTGATTCTTTTATCTTTATATTTTCATGAACAGTTAACTCGTGCTGACTGTCAAATGTCCTTTATATTTTTCAAAATTGTTATATAATAGTTTCGAGAGCTTAGCCAAAACATGTACTGTATATCATTGTTGGTTTTGGTAAAGCTACTGTGTATAATTCCTGAAAAGCCACAATATAGGGAGTGACTTGCAATGTAAAACGGGGAGCGACTTGCAATGTAAAACGGGGAGTGACTTGCAATGTAAAACGGGGAGCGACTTGCAATGTAAAACGGGGAATGACTTGCAATGTAAAACGGGGAGCGACTTGCAACGTAAAACGGGGAGCGACTTGCAATGTAAAACGGGGAGCGACTTGCAATGTAAAACGGGGAGTGACTTGCAATGTAAAACGGGGAGTGACTTGCAATGTAAAACGGGGAGTGACTTGCAATGTAAAACGGGGAGCGACTTGCAATGTAAAACGGGGAGCGACTTGCAATGTAAAACGGGGAGCGACTTGCAATGTAAAACGGGGAGTGACTTGCAATGTAAAACGGGGAGTTGCTTGCAATGTAAAACGGGGAGTTGCTTGCAATGTAAAACGGGGAGTGACTTGCAATGTAAAACGGGGAGCGACTTGCAATGTAAAACGGGGAATGACTTGCAATGTAAAACGGGGAATGACTTGCAATGTAAAACGGGGAATGACTTGCAATGTAAAACGGGGAATGACTTGCAATGTAAAACGGGGAGTGACTTGCAATGTAAAACGGGGAGTGACTTGCAATGTAAAACGGGGAGCGACTTGCAATGTAAAACGGGGAGCGACTTGCAATGTAAAACGGGGAGCGACTTGCAATGTAAAACGGGGAGCGACTTGCAATGTAAAACGGGGAGTGACTTGCAATGTAAAACGGGGAGTGACTTGCAATGTAAAACGGGGAGTGACTTGCAATGTAAAACGGGGAGTGACTTGCAATGTAAAACGGGGAGTGACTTGCAATGTAAAACGGGGAGCGACTTGCAATGTAAAACGGGGAGCGACTTGCAATGTAAAACGGGGAGCGGCTTGCAATGTAAAACGGGGAGCGGCTTGCAATGTAAAACGGGGAGCGGCTTGCAATGTAAAACGGGGAGCGGCTTGCAATGTAAAACGGGGAGCGGCTTGCAATGTAAAACGGGGAGCGACTTGCAATGTAAAACGGGGAGCGACTTGCAATGTAAAACGGGGAGCGACTTGCAATGTAAAACGGGGAGCGACTTGCAATGTAAAACGGGGAGCGACTTGCAATGTAAAACGGGGAGCGACTTGCAATGTAAAACGGGGAGCGACTTGCAATGTAAAACGGGGAGCGACTTGCAATGTAAAACGGGGAGCGACTTGCAATGTAAAACGGGGAGCGACTTGCAATGTAAAACGGGGAGCGACTTGCAATGTAAAACGGGGAGCGACTTGCAATGTAAAACGGGGAGCGACTTGCAATGTAAAACGGGGAGCGACTTGCAATGTAAAACGGGGAGCGACTTGCAATGTAAAACGGGGAGCGACTTGCAATGTAAAACGGGGAGCGACTTGCAATGTAAAACGGGGAGCGACTTGCAATGTAAAACGGGGAGCGACTTGCAACGTAAAACGGGGAGCGACTTGCAACGTAAAACGGGGAGCGACTTGCAACGTAAAACGGGGAGCGACTTGCAACGCAAAACGGGGAGCGACTTGCAACGCAAAACGGGGAGTTGCTTGCAACGCAAAACGGGGAGTGACTTGCAATGTAAAACGGGGAGTGACTTGCAATGGTAAAACGGGGAGTGACTTGCAATGGTAAAACGGGGAGCGACTTGCAATGGTAAAACGGGGAGCGACTTGCAATGGTAAAACGGGGAGCGACTTGCAATGTAAAACGGGGAGCGACTTGCAATGTAAAACGGGGAGCGACTTGCAATGGTAAAACGGGGAGCGACTTGCAATGGTAAAACGGGGAGTGACTTGCAATGGTAAAACGGGGAGTGACTTGCAATGGTAAAACGGGGAGTGACTTGCAATGTAAAACGGGGAGTGACTTGCAATGTAAAACGGGGAGTGACTTGCAATGTAAAACGGGGAGTGACTTGCAATGATAAAACGGGGAGTGACTTGCAATGATAAAACGGGGAGCGACTTGCAATGGTAAAACGGGGAGCGACTTGCAATGGTAAAACGGGGAGCGACTTGCAATGTAAAACGGGGAGCGACTTGCAATGTAAAACGGGGAGCGACTTGCAATGTAAAACGGGGAGCGACTTGCAATTTAAAGCTGGGGAGCGACTTGCAATGTAAAGCTGGGGAGCGACTTGCAATGTAAAGCTGGGGAGCGACTTGCAATGTAAAACGGGGAGTGACTTGCAATGTAAAACGGGGAGTGACTTGCAATGTAAAACGGGGAGTGACTTGCAATGATAAAACGGGGAGCGACTTGCAATGGTAAAACGGGGAGCGACTTGCAATGGTAAAACGGGGAGCGACTTGCAATGGTAAAACGGGGAGCGACTTGCAATGTAAAACGGGGAGCGACTTGCAATGTAAAACGGGGAGCGACTTGCAATGTAAAACGGGGAGCGACTTGCAATGTAAAACGGGGAGCGACTTGCAATGTAAAGCGGGGAGCGACTTGCAATATAAAACGGGGAGCGACTTGCAATGTAAAGCTGGGGAGCGACTTGCAATGTAAAGCTGGGGAGCGACTTGCAATGTAAAGCTGGGGAGCGACTTGCAATGTAAAGCTGGGGAGCGACTTGCAGTGTAAAGCTGGGGAGCGACTTGCAATGTAAAGCTGGGGAGCGACTTGCAATGTAAAGCTGGGGAGCGACTTGCAATGTAAAGCTGGGGAGTGACTTGCAATATAAAACAATGAAAGAAGAAACTTTAAGAAAAGAGAAACGAAGAGGAAGGAAAATCACATTACCTTCATATCTTCTCGTCTTTTTAAATTTAGTACGGCTATTTTTCACTCCGTCTAAACGAAATAATGTGTTCGAGCACCGAGGTTGCATATATTGCTCCATTGTTCTTCTTTTATACCTGGGAAAGAATTATTTCAACGAAAACCGGTAACAAATCTCTGCAATTGAAAAATCCCAAGAATACGAAGTTGGAACGATATTGTCTTCGTAAAGTTAATCTAACTTCCTCAAACTTTATTTTTGACCAAATCTAATTGAATAAGACTTATTTCTTTAAACTCGTTCTTTTGTCTCGTGTAGTGTAGGTGATAGTATAGACGCCTGTGTTGAATAAATGACACGAACATTGTACTGTATTAGGCTTTGTCCGTTTACTATTTTTTTTTTTCAACTACCCTTCTTGCTTGTTGTTCTATACTTCATGGGGGGAAAGGACAGTGATATTCTTTAGTTTTTTTTTTTCTTTAGTTCGTATGTTAAATACAAAACAATGATAATGAGACTCTGAGAGGAGTATTTGGTGACGTTGGGTAGTGGTGGTGGAGCAGCGACTCGACATCCCTCATTGATTGGCTGGTCGTCCCGTTACATGTCATGTGATATAATTATGCAGTCATGCACGACTCTGTAAATATATCGTGTTACTGACGACATTACTCGCTGTTCACCAATTATTTAGTTTTTGGTCGATGTCGGTAGTGTTCATAATATTTTAACGTCGCTCTAAATTTGTTGTTGTTGATTTTTTAAAAGTTAAATTCACATGCTAAAAAAAAAGAAATCATATCAATTTGAGGGTGGCAACATTGTGAACTTAGAGTGGTCTCTGGCATAACGGATCACAGAAAGATTAGCTCCAAAGAATATTTCTCCATAATAGCCACCACAGTAAAGCTATAATCATTGGTTGAAATAAGCTGAGGGGGGTTAATCTTCAAGTGATCAGTACACTTAAAGGACTAATCAGATATTATCAGTGGAAGTACAATACCATGTTTTGTTTTGTTAACGTACCCTAACACCACCTCTACAGGATGGGGGCGCCGTTTCAGCCCAGCTTCAAGAATGTCATGTTGAGGGTGATTGAGTCCGGAATGATAGAGAAGTGGATGGAGGAGGTAATAAGCAACAGGGTGAAGGAGATGAGAAAGAAATCTGGGATGAAAGAAAACTACGCACAGGTAACTAAAACTCACACAGTAGAGAAACTGACCTGAATCAAACACGCTTTGACCTGTGTTAATCTGACCCCTGGCATTTTGACCTTACGGGTTTGCATGTAATTACAATGGATGACCTCACCTGTACAAAGTCTGATGACAATATCTCGCACTGTTTCCTTTTGTGTGTGTTCTTGACGACAGTGTGCCCTGGGACATCGAATACAGTAATTAATGTTGACAGTTACCAAATACCTGTTAAATCCACAGCAGGTGAGCGAGGCGCAGGTGGTGCTGGGGTTAAGCCACCTTCAGGGGCCCTTCTACCTGCTGATGCTGGGGTGGTGCCTTGCCTCCTTCACCCTACTGGGGGAGCATTTGGTCTACTCTCGCTCTACCACTCAATGATGTCGGGGAGTACCTTGTCCACGCCCTGTTGGGGGAGTACCTGGTCTACACCCTGCTGGGGAGCACCTGGTCCACACTGCTGGGGGAGTACCCTACCTGGTCAGCTACATCTCTGCTATCTTCGGTGTTGTAAATTTAGAAAATATAAGCTTCAACCGACTAAGTTTAAAGAGCGCCATCTTTCATTGTTGTCAAATTAGAAAACCTTCCGCTTCAGTATAAGTAAAAAACATGAAAGTTCTTTGTTGTGAACTGAAAAAGTCCAAACTTCGGTGTGTTCAACTCGTAAAAGATCTAAGACTTATCCGTACATATAATTCTAAAGTGTCAAAGCTTCAGTTGTCAGCATAGTAAATACCAAAGCTTCAATACTGTAAAGTGTAAACTCTGAAAACACAGAAGCTTTATGTATGGTAAACCCGGCAGACATCAAAGTTCCAATAATATAAACTTTGGAAACCTCGAAAACACTAGAATATGTATCATAAACTAAGAAAAAAGTATTAAATGTACAAATGACCCAAGATATAAATTTCGAGAACTTTTTACCTTGTATTTTATCACATTATTTTAAAGTACCATACTGTTAAAATAATGTCTCGGTTATTTGCACCTTAAGAGTCAATATCGTAAATTTATAACTCCTAAAATATTCAGTGTTGGCCATAAGGTTTGATGGCTTCCTTGAGCTGTTCTTGGTTGAGTAAAGCCTTATAATATTTGCCGTCTTTTGTATTATTTGTGTACAGTTGAACCAATGTGAAATTTCAAGTTGGTTTTGCTGAAGTAGAATAAGTAAATTTAGTGTCATTTTTGCGTCATTATCAGTGTAGTAATCTTCGTTATTACAGTATCATGAGAAATTCGAGTTTGTCTGTACTAACATTATCAATATTGTGAAAGTTGTCATTGTCGCAAGTATTAATCTTTGTTTACCAGTAAGCTAGTGTTGCATGCAGTATATTTGTTTTATCTTCCTGTCGTCTCGTATCTTATTGTTCTACGTGATATTTATGATTTATTGATGAGCATTATATTCTAGTTTGTGTAATAGTGGTGCATAGTTCACGTACAGTTCAGTTAATTGCTTATTGATGTATTGTACTATTACGTGTTTTAAAGATAGTTTTCTATTATTGTTGTTAATAAAGAAAATGTTTTCGAGGGTATACTTGTGTGTTTCTCAGCCTCTGACCCGGTGTGGCAAGGTGTGATTGCTGTCGTGCTGAAATTCCCTGGATTTACCTAACTTAACATTACCTGACTATTCCTGTATTCTGGTGGGAAATATCGGCATTTCGGAGGTCTCTAAAAACATTATGAATTAAGTGCACAAAAGCCCAGTACACACGGGGCGCCATACTAGTGTTGTGGTTTTGGCCCTCTCCTTGTTGATAATATGCACACAGGATATCACAGACCGTTGTATACACGATCTGAGCTCCCTAGTTAGGTCACATCTCATAGACTGATCTGTTCAATTACATTGGAGTCGAAGTAAAATGAAAAACATCTTAATTTAGCCGTTCATTTTCTGTATACATTAGGATAACTCATTACTCAGTGTTGAATATTTTTGTCAACATATTTCAGGAAATGTACGTACTAAATAAAGGATTAAATACGGACAGTAACTTTATTAGGATGGGAAGTCTGTCAAAACAAAATGGCACTAAAAAAGAAAAAAAAATATAGTTTCACCAGCTGTAGTTATCCTCCTTGCCATTAACCTGTTTGCTGGTCGTCTTGGTATATACAGTTCTCCAAAACAATATAAGAAGCACAATTTTTGTCTAGCTACCATCCTAGCTACCATCGAGATTCCTATTTTATCAAACAAAGAAATATCACGTCAATTATAATCTTGCAAAATAAACCAACAACTTGCTTAACCTACATAGTTATTACTGGTCAGATCTTGAAACCTAAGCAGATCTCTAGCCAATTGGCACAATCCTTGATCAATACCAGCCAATCATAAGCTGGGAAAAGGAGTACTGTAACGATGTGATTATCTGGACCTGCGTGTGTTGTTCCATAACATAAAGGTTCAGGAGGGCCATTGTATTTTGACTACAGAGCGTCTTTGTTGTAATTCTGAAAAAAAAGTGTATAATTAGAACTGAATTGAGATACAAAATACTTATTCAAAGCCTAAATACATGGGATATAAGGATTAAATGTTTGAACCGCTAATTATAGAAATGTTGCAGTGTGTGACGTCATCTGAATACACCACACAGTATTGCCATTACCTGGGTGTAACCAACGATGACGTCAGTGGAGCGGCATGAGGCGTGGGTGAGGAGAGTCCTGGCGTGCAAGGCGGCCTGGGCGCAGGTGAGGTGGGCGGCCTCGCTGGGATAACAAGGCGTCACTCTTAGGTACACATACAACTCATCCGGACACAGACCCTTATTACGCTCAACCTGGAGTGGGGAGAGATGCGAGGGTTAGGGGAGATCAAGTCTTGGGTGTTGGGGTGAAGAGATCCGTACACCCTAATCTAATATCATCCTAGGATTAGTCTACAGTCATTATCTTAACACCAGGACGGCGGGGATGATCGCTAACAGAGGACTCACCATAGACTTGACCATAGGGACGAGAGAGTACTTGAAGAAGGGCCACTCGCTGTAACTCTCCACTTTTGACCCGTCCACGCTGGTCACCACCTCCTTGGCCAGCTTGTGGAAGTCCTTGTGGCTCTTGAAGGGTGATGACTTCTTCTTCTGCTGGAAAAACTCCTCCAAACTCCATTCCTGACGAAGGTACAGAAGAGGAAGTAAGATAATGACGTGTGTTTACGGAATCGATTTCTGGTCTGCATTGAATAGTTAATTAGTTTATGCCCATTTTCTTTGAGGTTTTATTAAAATTTGTGATGGAAGGTTAAGACAATTTCTGGGATAAAACTCGTTTATCACCATTGAAGTAGCTATGGTTCCCTCCTAGTTATTAAGAGACCAAGACAATACCTGGTTCCTCCAAGCATTAGATGCGAAGTAGATTGGTGTTGCTAGACCGTAGTTGGGCCAATCGACGCTCTTCTTCTTTTTCTTGAGGCTGGGTAGCTTGGTGACGGTGGTGTTGGGAAGGGCCTGGTGGGGGAGGGGCCACATAGGGAGACCGTGGGTGTACCAGTGATATTTGGAGCTGGTAAGAGCCTCCACCTCGTTCACTGCCCAGTAGGGATCTGCCAGCACATCCTGTTGGGGTGGAGGGTGACGCTGGTATTAAGGGATGTGTGGGGGGGGGGGGTGTGTGTGTGTTCATAGTCGTGGAATTATCGTTGTTTTTTATACAGGAAAACAAGGCAATATTTTACTTCAGTGCTCCGTCAATTACCTGTACCCACCTTGGCTTCACCTGAATGCCACCTGGCCACGTTATCAAAGCCATCACGGTGGAGAAGGAAGATGGCAAATTGTTTGAGCTTTTCGTCTAAGTCAATATGCGGCGCAGCCTTGACACACATCGCGCGCAACACCGCTTCCCTCACTGCGCTGCGCCGTGACGGGTCTGAGAAGCTGAGAGAGAGAGAGATTTATTCAGTAAAATCGTCATACACGTTTATTATTAGTTCAATACAGACAAAATTTAACAGGAACTAGAAAAAAAATCATTAATACCCCCCCCCCCCCAAAAAAAAAAATACCATTAACACAACATTAGTCAAAGGAGGACCTTGACATCTTGAGATAAAAAACACGACACTCGAGGTCTTACTTGATGTCCTTACAGTCTGTAGAAGGGTTGAGGTTCTTGATGGTGTCCCGAACGAAGCACCATCCTACCTGTGTCCCCAGCACCACCAGCAGGGCCACCGTCATCCTTGCCTGCTGCCCATACATCTCCTTGGTAACTTCTGTTGAATAGAGGGATTAGAGGCGTCAGTGTTGGGAGTTGTGATGGTACCTCCTCCACAAATGGTACCTCCCCAATAGATGGTACCTCCCCAATAGACGGTACCTCCCCAATAGATGGTACCTCCCCAATAGACGGTACCTCCCCAACAGCTGGCAACACTCTCAGCTGGTGCTCCATAGTGTTAATGCTCCATAAACAAGGCAAAGGAGTTTGGTGGGAGTTGGGAGGTAATTCGATACTCACTCTTTCAGGCAACGACAGAAATAGAATTCGGTGATAATTTGCATAAGAAAAGAGAGGAAGGAGGAAGGGAGAGGTGAAGAGAATGGGGGAGGAGGAGGGAGGATAAAAG
Source organism: Homarus gammarus (assembly GCA_958450375.1). Classification (NCBI taxonomy): domain Eukaryota; kingdom Metazoa; phylum Arthropoda; class Malacostraca; order Decapoda; family Nephropidae; genus Homarus; species Homarus gammarus. Next base: position 1,415,054 of record CAUDMG010001814.1, read on the forward strand.
ATGGAGAGGGTGGGGGGGTTGAGAGGGGGAGGTGAGGATGAGGGTAGAAGAAGCAGAGAGGGAGGTGAAGGGAGAGGAGTGGGGGGGGGGGGAGTATACATAGGTGTAAATATGTCTTTTCACCTAAACAATCACTAAATACATATCAACAGAAACAGCTGATACAAGTAAACAAACGTGACATCATAATCATCATCATGACCATCTCCACGCACAGCTCGGGAACAGCAGAATGACTTTTTATCAAGTTGTCAGTATTTCACGACTAGCAGGGCGAGAACATTTTATCAATTTTATCGCTGCTAAAACTGTTTTTATAATGGGTTATGTATCGACGTGGAGGAAAATTTACGAGAGGGGCTGAGTGTTAAAAATGAGCACCTTACTCTCACAGTTCCCACACGTCGAAATCCTTAAAGTGAGGTCGTAGCATTAACACGTGTGGTTGGTCAGTAATATATTTCCCCAAAACACGAGATAAAAAAAAAATATTCCCTTAAAAACCCAAATATTCCTTCCAAAACAGATGCAAATATTCCTTCCAGAACAGATGTAAATAATACCCCCAAAACTCGTATAATATTTCTTAAAAATTACGCATTATAATACTTACATGAACATATAATATTTACATACACACGCGACACTTACATTCACACTTTCCTACACGCACTTATAACACCTAAACACACTTAAAAGGTAAAAAAAAAAATGACCCTTTAAAGCAATATACTGTAGTGTTAGATTTAGCCACACACAGGAAATCAAACTTGCTTAGAATGAAGGAGGATGTCCAACAGTTATCGACCCTATCAGAATCACGAAACACTCTTATCTCTTGTCCACAAACCTCTCAAGATAACAGTGTGTCACTTACCAGGCCAAAGGTATACGCTAGGATGTGTTCACTGCTTGATAGTCGTCGCTGGAGTGTGTTCGGTGAGGGGGCACAGCAGGACCAAGAGGTGACAGATGGTCTAGCGAGGAACGGGTGACATACACAGATCAACCACTCACAATACGTCTTACATTAATCAACCACTCATAACACATCTTACATTAAGCAGCCACTCATAACTCGTCTTACATTACCAGGATAAAAAAAAAAGTCGACCATTCACCACTAAGCACAAGCATCCTCACCCAAGTTCAACTCAGTGATGTACAAGTCGTAGTGTTTGTTTGTTATTTAATCTTTTATAGAATAAGTTGTTTGAGATGAATGTTTAAAATTAAGAGAGATGATCAGGTGAAGGGACGGTAGTAGGCTGTGACAGGTGTGTGTGTGTGTGACAGGTGTGTGATGTGTGACCACCAAGACGCACTTCCCCAGCAGGTGTGGAGTTTGATAAGTGTTGCATCATCCACAGTGACGTCTTCTTTGACACATACACCGGATACATTAGTGTATCCGGTGACCACTGGGGTGTGTGTGTGTGTGTGTGTCCGGTAATGCATGTGTGTCTATCTATAAAAGCTTTTACAGGAATTCATCTTTTGTTCATTACTGTGTGGATGTGGGTGGGTGAAGGGTTGGTAGGTGAGTATGTGGAAGGTAGAGAAGTGGGTATAGATGGGGGTACTGGTGGGTGGGTGGGTACTTTTGACACATGAGGATGCATCTCTGCCCCCGATCTAGTGACAGCTGGTGGTGGGTGAGAGGTTTCTGGACGAGAGAGACAGACGGACGGACAGACAGACAGACAGACGGACAGAGACAGACAGACGGACGGACAGAGACAGACAGACGGACGGACAGAGACAGACAGACTTCAGGATAAGGGGTAGGGCTTGTAAATGAAATAAATGAAGATGTCACTTAAAATAATCCACATAATAATTCTCTCGATTATCTCCTAAAATGATCTTATCAAAGCACCACCCACCGCATCCATACCTTCTCCACCCCCTCCTTCCTCCCCCCCCCCCTTCTCCCTCACGCTCCTACCCACACTCACGACCTCATTATACCCTCCCCCACCTCCCCCCCCCCTCTCCCACCTCCCCCCCCTTCCTCCTCCTCGCCCCAACCATCACCAAGATTACATTCAAATGTAATGTCCTTTTCCTCCCATTTCTTTCCAAGGTAAAAACTGAAGAACAAAAGGGTGCAGCGACGTTTAAAAATCCTAGTGTATTTTCTCTCTCTCTCTCTCTCTCTCTCTCTCTCTCTCTCTCTCTCTCTCTCTCTCTTCTTTCGTAAAAACAAAAAAAGACCAAAACAAAAGGTGGGAGAACATCCGGGGTTGAATTAACGTCGGCTTTAACTCTCCATTGTGGCTTCAGGTTGGTGGCGTCATGATGGTGTTGTTACTTGAAGGACGAGGCGCTGGCGTACCTAAAGGCCGGTGTTAGAACCCTCGATATTTCTTCTCTTTTGATGTTAAGAAAGAAATTTTTGGTATTTCTTTTCTCTCTCTCTCTTTCAGTTTCTTGTTCCTACACGTTTTAAAGAATGATTTATTTTTTTTACTCACCAGTTGTGTTAAATGAGTGTTATTTACATTACCGAACGACAGGATTTTCTTGTATCACCCGAAGATCCCCCCCCCCCCCCCCATTACAGTTCATTTCACTTTAAACCACCCATAACACTATTTAGGGGACGAGGTGAGTGTAAAGTTATTTAATCTTCAGGTGAAATAAACTAGGGACAGGTACTAGAACATTATATACGTGTACAGGAATATTTCACAGTAACTGCAACACAACGATGCTCATTTACCGTTCCGCCTCCTGCAGGTGTGATCCCCGGAGCCTCGTACACAATACACTTCCTCTGTACCTTGTTTATTGAAGATGATGTAATATAAACAACATGAGGCCCTGTACGCTTACTTGGGAGTATCACTTACGGTTTTATGATATTCACAGGAAAAGAAGGAAACATTCTCCCAGGTAATTCAATTTCCCGTGTACAAGGAAATAGTAAGCATTTTATAGGTCATCAGGTAGCAATCAGGGGAAGACAACACAGGTGAAGTATTGCCGAACACCTGTGTTAAGCTGTTCAGGTGTGTGAAATAGTGAGCAATTGTGAGGCAGGTGGGGAGGCCCGGCCCAGGTGATTATGTGGCCATAACCTCCCCACCTCTTGTTTACGGCCACCCTCCTGCTGGTGCTCCTGACGATGTAGGTCTTCCCGGTGGTGCTTGTGTTGCTGTTGCTTCTGGGGACTTAACGAAATGAGAAGAGGATTAGATACAAATAAAAACCCCAAGTAACTTTACATAACACGTAAATAACAAATGACAACGTGAAGTCTTGGCCACCTGGAGAGAGTCTTATTACTGCGACAAACCACGGGTTATGTGCTAACTCTACCGCGTAATTTTGGAACGTTCAAGGGTTTTTTTTCAGGATGTCTCTTAAGACTTTATAAAGCTAATTTTAGTTTATGGCATACAACGATTACTATTAGTAGTAGTAGTAGTAGTAGAAATAGTAGTAGTAGTAGTAGTCAAGGAGAAGGTGAGACAATATTTGTAATAAGTTTAGTCAAATTCCTGAATCATTTTGAGATGTTTTTGTGGATCGTCTTAAAATATTTTCTATGAGACATCAGACATTTTTCCTCCATTGTATAAAATGTCTCAAAAACTGGAGAGATCACTGAGAGATTTAACCTTTCACTTATCTATGAGGAACGGCCTCTTCGTATCTCGCTGGACTCACAAAAGAAAATATAGAGAACTTCTTTTGAGATAATTTCGGGAAGAAACAGAACCTCTAGAGAGATATTTATGAGACATTTTGTTCCACTCGTAAGAAATTAAACATCTGGAGAGAGACTTGAGAGATATTATCCATCATTCATAAAAAAAACCTGAACAGAGAGACGTTAAAACATTATCGTCCACCAGAGACCCGGGCTGTATGGCCGTGTGTGGGTGGGGGAGGGAAAAGGGGTCAAGTCAACATCTTCAGGAGAGGGAACTTGAGGACTCCCTTGGCTGCGTCCTGGCAAGTCTCCAGCTCCTACAAATACCAACCCACCACCACCACCACGTAGGATTCTCTTAGAGTCCTACGCTAATGGCATATACCTTGAACTGTCTGTGTGTGTGGGGGGAGGGGGAGGAGGGGGAGACGGCACAGGATGAGTTACATAGCTTAGGATATAGAATTTTTTGGGGATTAGGGGAAGATTAACTCTCCCCGCCCCTCCCTCCCTCCCCTCCCCCCTGTCGTCCTCTCCCCCCTCCTCCACTCCTCTTCCCCACTCCCCTCCCCTCCTTCCCCTCCCCTCCTTCCCTCCCCTCCTTCCCCCCTCCTTCCCCCCTCCTTCTCCCCTCTTTTAAGCTAATTTTACCTGTTGATTGAATACTTTAACGCTACCTGTGGGGTGTTAGGTCAGGTTATTATGCTATGTTTGTTAGGCTATGACTAGGCTAGGTAGGTTAGGTTTGATCAGGATTGGTTTGGTTCCATTACTTTAGACGAGGCTTGGCTATGTTATTTAGACCTGTTTTTACATATAACTTACAAAGCCCAGGATGGTGGATTCCCAGGACTCATTAGCGTTTTCCTCCTAAATGAAGGAGTGAGAAAGACACCAACTTGCCTACAACACAAAGACAGATTTTCAGAAGTTCCTACGTTAAATTTTTTCTCTTAAGTTGTGAGAACGTATCTAAAAGATTTACTGAATAACGAGATTAGACTCCTTTACGTTACCTGGGGTATTATTATTATTATTATTATTATTATTATTATTATTATTATTATTATTATTATTATTATTATTGAGGCATTAACTTAGCCTACAGTCTTAATATTCAAGATAATTATAACTAAAAAATTAATCTTCAAAATATCAATGAATTAATGATTTAATTATCTACAGCATATCTTCACACCTGTCTCAAGTCACCACCTGTACCAGTGTGTAATATAACGTACCTTACCTGTAATATATATACTGTACCTGAACCCGTCTTACTGTGAGTAAAAATCTTGTATCCTAAAGTGACTGTATCTTGTTAGGTTAGGTGAGTTATCCTGGTTGATAATGGACTGTCCTTGCTAAATGTCATGATATTTTTTTGTTGGTGTTCTTGTTGTCATCAGCGAAGTTTTAATGTATTTTAGGTGCGCCGTGAGGTCTGTTGTCTCTCTCTCTCTCTCTCTCTCTCTCTCTCTCTCTCTCTCTCTCTCTGTTATTTCATCCTCCCCCATCCGTCTCCTAGCGACACTCCCCACCCATCCCCCTCACAACACCCCATCGCTCCCCATCACCCACGTAACACAGTACCCAGGGCCGTCAGCAATCAGATGACTTCCCAGCAACACTCTGAATCTTGGTGTGGAGTCCTTGTGCTTCTGAATGTACCACAGGGAGTAACACACAGCTCATGCGTCACTCTTCTCGCCTGTGTAACCTGAGTACACGGGTTCGACTGTTGTTTTTTGTTTTGTTTTTTTGCTTTTGCTTGATGTACTCCGCGTAGGTGGTGAAGTGATGGTTGTTTGATTCATTCTGAGTACGTTGGTTGGAGTCCTTCTATAGTACACATGGTGAATCAGTGATCGTATATGTGTGTGTAATATTGAGTACACGGGTTCGAATTTGTGTTCTTTTGTATAAATAAGCGAATCGACTGAAAATTAGACACCCTATCTTATCTCACCTGAAGATTAATCAACCTAATCTAACCTAACCCTGAACTTAACCTAACCTAATCTAACCTAACCCTGAACTTAACCTAACCTAATCTAACCTAACCCTGAACTTAACCTAACTTAATCTAACCCTGAACTTAACCTAACCTAATCTAACCTAACCCTGAACTTAACCTAACCTAATCTAACCTAACCCTGAACTTAACCTAATCTAACCTAACCCTGAACTTAACCTAACCTAACCTAACCTAACCCTGAACTTAACCTAACTTAATCTAACCTAACCCTGAACTTAACCTAACCTAATCTAACCTAACCCTGAACTTAACCTAACCTAACCTAACCTAAACCTGAACTTAACCAAATCCCCCCAAGGTATCATTAGGGTTCGTAAATAATCCTCAGGTGAAAGAAACTAACGTGACTACTCTTCAAGGTATCCACGTAATCTAAAAGACAATAAGGGAAACAATAATTACCTCTATGATAACCTTGAGTACAGATGTTGGAATCTCTTCATCAGGTGTTAATTAGATGCAAAATAAATGTCTCAATCGTAATTATACAGGATTTTTCATCTTGCAAAAAAAAAATAAATGATGCAAAATACTTCTCTCTCTTCTTCAAGGCTTCAATAAAAGTGTGTGTGTGTGTGTGTGTGTTTGTGTGTATGGATGTGTGTGTGGATGTGTGTGTGGATGTGTGTGTGTGTGTGTGTGTGGATGTGTGTGTGTGTGGGTATGTGTGTGTGTGTGTGTGTGTGTGTGTGTGTGTGTGTGTGTGTGAGTGTGTGTGTGTGGATGTGTGTGTGTGTGTGTGTGTATGTGTGTGTGTGGATGGGATTACCTCTAGGATCGTATCTCTCTGCTGACACCACTAGCTGACACCACCACTGACACCACCACAACCAACGCCACATTTCCCAAATATTCTAACATCAAAACTTTCATTAATTATTATCTTCAACCATCATTTAACATCAACAAAGCTTAACTATAGCATTATTTAACTTCAAATTATCAATAAAAGCTAAAACTCTCCTCAAAATATAAGTAACAGAAGGTTTAATCCCAAGTTATTAAACGCATCAAGAAATTACTCCCTCCAAGAAACTTTTTAATTGCAGTAATCAGGAAATTTTCCCCGCCATATACTTGACTATTTTTTTATTCTTTCTCTAAAACCTAAATTATTCCCTACACAAAGGAGATATTTTTACGTAGGTAGGAATAGAGTTTAATAAAGACATAGATGGGGATAAATGAGATAATTCAGATGGAGATAGAAGGAAATTAATGTAGATGTGAGGAGGAGGAGGAGGAAGAAGAGGAGGAGGAGGAGGGTGGAGCCTTGCGTCTTGCTAATGATGGTTAGTCGGCCGTGTGATTCCTCCTCTTACCCTTGTTACTGAGGGGAAAATCCCTAGCTGGAATTCTGGTGGGGGAGATATAGCGTGTACTGTGTGTGTGTGTGTGTGTGTGTGTGTGCGTGCGTGTGTGTGTGTGTGTGTGTGTGTGTGTGTGTGTGTGCGTGTACTGTGTGTGTGTGTGTGTTGTTATAATTTTCTAGGTATATTTTTTTTTCGGCATATCATCATCATCATCATATCCGCTTCATGACCACTACACCATGACTAACACTCACCACCATTACTACCACCACCACCATTGCTACCACCACCACCACCACCATTACCACCACCACCACCACTAACTATAGGTTATAAGTACCTCTGACAATATATCCCTCTGGAGACGTAACCACAACACGTTTAAGACTTGGTACAGAAATATGGCCACACACTATAGCACTATATAGCCACACACACTATAGCACTATATAACCGCACACACTATAGCACTATATAGCCGCACACACTATAGCACTATATAGCCGCACACACTATAGCACTATATAGCCACACACACTATAGCACTATATCTTAGAGCTGTGGGACAAACTTGAACCTTTTAGTGACAGATCCAAGGAGACACTATACATATACTAGGTGTTACGATAAGTCATCCACAGAGACTATATCACGGTGACTCGGGTGGTATGGGAGTGCACGATAAACTAGGTGATATACTCGCCAACATTTCACCAACAATCCTCAATATCCTGACAAATACTTCACCAACACTTTATTAATACTCCTCAACAGTCACCAATACTTCACCAACACTTCCCCAACAGTCTTCAACACCTCACCAACATTTTCCCAACACTCCTCAGCATTCACCAACACTTCCCCAACATCTCTCCAACATTTATAATAATGATCACAGCAAGAGGTTGAGTTCGGGGGATATTTTTAGTTGCTTCACCATCATATTTTGCTGGGAGTTATGGCGCCGCTAGTCTCCCTCCCTCCCTCCCTCCCTCCCTGACTCTCCCTCCCTTCCTTCCTCCCTCTCTCCCACCTACCCCAACCACCCCCTTTCTCCCTCTTTCTCAAACTCCTTCCCTCCCTACCCCCCCCTTCCATCCATCCTTCCTCTCTCCATCTCTCCCTCTCCATCTCTCCCTCCTTCTCCCATGACTACCTCCCTCTCTCTCCCTCCTAACCCCCCTCTCTCCCTCCTTCCCTCCCTCAGTAGCGGTGGTGAGACAGACACAACACTCTCGCCCCTCCATGCTACCGTCCTAGACCTGGTTATCGCCTCTTGCTTCCTCCCACCACTGAAAAATTTGGTTATTCTTCGTCTGTTGTTCGGGATAAAAAGATCTTTGGGAAAATATCTTCGTTTGTGTGAGCTTGGTAACTCTCGCTTTTCATGTGTACAGAGTCATGGAAAAAGAACGCATTAGATTTGGATAATACAGGGTGTTTCAGAAGTTCTATATATAACCTATTTTAGAGGTTAGTTATGCTAAGGATATTATGAATATGAACGGAGTGTAGTATCGTGTACAAAAGTCCCTTCCACAGTGTGAGTCTGAACCTCCTGAAATTGAATCAGTGAAGCAGCTGAAGGAAGTGCTTTGATGGTCCAATGTTGGGTCATCAAAGCACTTCCTTCGGCTGTTTCACTGATTCAGCTTCAGGTGGTTCAGACTCACACTGTGGATGGCTGGTGGAAGGGACATTTGTACACTATAGTACATGTGGAGATCAACCTAACTTAACCCAACCAAACTAAACTATACCTAATCTTACGTAGTTCAGCCTAATATAATCTTATTGAATTTAATAGAACCCAGTCCAACTTAACCTAATCTAATCAAACCCAACCAGACCAATCTTAATCTAACCTAACCTAACTGCACTTAACCTAATCACACACACATGCCTTCCTCCACACTCAAACAAACAAACGCCCCCCACACACTCAAACATACTCCCCCCCACACACTCAAACATACTCCCCCCCACACACTCAAACATACTCCCCCCACACACTCAAACATATTCCCCCACTTACTCAAACATACTCCCCCACACACTCAAACAAACGCCCACACACTCAAACATATTCCCCCCACTTACTCAAACATACTCCCCCACACACTCAAACAAACGCCCACACACTCAAACATATTCCCCCCACTTACTCAAACATACTCCCCCACACACTCAAACAAACGCCCACACACTCAAACATATTCCCCCCACACACTCAAACATACCCCCCCCCCCCATGTTAAGTAGGTCACACCTTGAAGAAAGTTATGGATTCTGTACCTCAACTGATGGTGTCTTGGCCCATGAAAGAGTCGCCACAGTGAAACACAAATGGATTAATATAAGTTTGGGTGTACATTATCGCGTTCACTTCCTCCGTTTGCTTTGGTTTCGTTTCGTTTCGTTTCGTTTCGTTTGATCTGATCCAGTTGGGCTCGGTTCGGTCTGGTTCAGTTTGGATTTGGTTTAGTCCAGTCAGGTTCGGTTCGGTTCGGTTCAGTTTGGTTTGATTTGGTTCAGTCTTCTGTAGTCAGATTAGGTTAATGAATGTGAATATAGAGAATGTTTAATAGACTCATCACAGAGAAGAAAAAGAAACATAAAACATCAATGAATCATCCCAAAGAAAACGTAGTATGGCCGTATTTAAGGTACACCCTCAAACTAGAAAACGGAAACTTATTGATTTTAAGAGAGTTGTAAAAGAGAAAACGAGCATTCTGTACATATTCTGAGGGGTGACTATGCTAGAGTGCTGGAACGTAGACACGGGTCAAAAATTTGGTGGGTATTCGTGTAGCCATTATAAGTAATTAGTGTGTCAGGGCTGGTAGCGGGATGTACAAAGCTCCTCCTCATCCTCAAAAGGCGCTGAAAACCATGAAAAAAGAAAGGAAAATAATACACTTTGATGTAACAAAATATTTTTTTTTTGGGATGTGTGTTGGAGAAGATAAGGTGGGGAGAGGAGGTGTGAGGTGGGGAGAGGAGGTGTGAGGTGGGGAGAGGAGGTGTGAGGTAAGGTGGGGAGGGACGTAATGGAATCTCCCTTTCATCTTCGTTCTTTCCCTCCCATCTTCTCTCTTCCCACCCCGTTTCCTCCCTCCTTCCCTTCATCCTCCTCCCTTATCATTTCTCCCATCACCTCTCTCTCTCTCTCTCTCTCTCTCTCTCTCTCTCTGGCACTAAACACGTTCCATTTCTTTTTTTTTAATTAATTTATTGTGGAAACTGAAACGGCTTGATAAAGAATCTATTTGACCCGGCCAGGTGCTCAAAGTCCTCCTGCCAGGTGGAGAAGGGGAGCTAATTAATAATTTACCTGTCGGACGTTGAAGAAGCATTCGGTCTCTCTCTCCCTCTCTCTCTCTCACTCACTTTATAAACTAACTATTTCACTCATTTTGTTGCTCCTTTATGGCTCGTGGTGAAAATTCTTATGTGGCTCTTTCTCCTGTGGCAAATTTTTGCTATTTTTTTCACTTATTAATTCCTCATTGTTTACTTTTTATTGCTCACCGATAGTTTTATTTTTACACTAACGGTAAATTAACCTAACCTAACTTAACCTAACCTAACGCTAACCTAAACCATAAACTAAACCTAACGCTGATGTAACGAAACCTAACTTAACCTAACCTAACCTAACCAAACCTAACCTAACGCTAACCTAAACCATAAACTAAACCTAACGCTAATGTAACGTAACCTAACCTTAACCTAACCTAACCTAACCTAACGCTAACCTAAACCATAAACTAAACCTAACGCTAATGCAACGTAACCTAACCTTAACCTAACCCCTCCAGGTAGCGTTAGGGTGTTTAATATTCAGGTAAAATAAGCTGGGGTGTTTAATATTCAGGTAAAATAAGCTGAGGTGTCTAATATTCAGGTAAAATAAGCTGGGGTGTCTAATATTCAGGTAAAATAAGCTGGGGTGTCTAATATTCAGGTAAAATAAGCTGGGGTGTCTAATATTCGGGTAAAATAAGCTGGGGTGTCTAATATTCAAGTAAAATAAGCTGGGGTGTTTAATATTCTGGTAAAATAAGCTGGGGTGTCTAATATTCAGGTAAAGTAAGCTGGGGTGTCTAATATTCAGGTAAAATATGCTGGGGTGTCTAATATTCAGGTAAAATAAGCTGGGGTGTCTAATATTCAGGTAAAATAAGCTGGGGTGTTTAATATTCAGGTAAAATAAGCTGAGGTGTCTAATATTCAGGTAAAATAAGCTGGGGTGTCTAATATTCAGGTAAAATAAGCTAGGGTGTCTAATATTCAGGTAAAATACGCTGGGGTGTCTAATATTCAGGTAAAATAAGCTGGGGTGTTTAATATTCAGGTAAAATAAGCTGAGGTGTCTAATATTCAGGTAAAATAAGCTGGGGTGTCTAATATTCAGGTAAAATAAGCTGGGGTGTCTAATATTCAAGTAAAATAAGCTGGGGTGTCTAATATTCAGGTAAAATAAGCTAGGGTGTCTAATATTCAGGTAAAGTAAGCTGGGGTGTCTAATATTCAGGTAAAATATGCTGGGGTGTCTAATATTCAGGTAAAATAAGCTGGGGTGTCTAATATTCAGGTAAAATAAGCTGGGGTGTCTAATATTCAGTTAAAATAAGCTGGGGTGTCTAATATTCAGGTAAAATAAGCTGGGGTGTCTAATATTCGGGTAAAATAAGCTGGGGTGTCAAATATTCAGGTAAAATAAGCTGGGGTGTTTAATCTTCAGGTAAAATAAGCTGGGGTGTCTAATATTCAGGTAAAGTAAGCTGGGGTGTCTAATATTCAGGTAAAATATGCTGGGGTGTCTAATATTCAGGTAAAATAAGCTGGGGTGTCTAATATTCAGGTAAAATAAGCTGGGGTGTCTAATATTCAGGTAAAATAAGCTAGGGTGTCTAATATTCAGGTAAAATAAGCTGGGGTGTCTAATATTCGGGTAAAATAAGCTGGGGTGTCTAATATTCAGGTAAAATAAGCTGGGGTGTTTAATCTTCAGGTAAAATAAGCTGGGGTGTCTAATATTCGGGTAAAATAAGCTGGGGTGTCTAATATTCAAGTGAAATAAGCTGGGGTGTTTAATATTCTGGTAAAATAAGCTGGGGTGTTTAATATTCTGGCAAAATAAGCTGGGGTGTCTAATATTCAGGTAAAGTAAGCTGGGGTGTCTAATATTCAGGTAAAATAAGCTGGGGTGTCTAATATTCAGGTAAAATAAGCTGGGGTGTCTAATATTCAGGTAAAATAAGCTGGGGTGTCTAATATTCAGGTAAAATAAGCTGGGGTGTTTAATATTCTGGTAAAATAAGCTGGGGTGTTTAATATTCTGGTAAAATAAGCTGGGGTGTTTAATCTTCAGGTGTTCCTTTAATGTTAATATGCATCAGTAAATACTATAATCACCTATAACTCTTAAGACGATCCTGGTAGTGTCATTAACTTTAGTACTCACACAAACGACTATATTAACCTCGGTTGGGATCCGAAACCGCGTAATGAAACACCAAATTATGACGCCTTGAAACCTTGACCCATCCAATTACCACATATAACTGGGATTCGAACCATAAAACCACCAAATCACTGAATCACCGAATCACTGAACCACCGAATCACCAAATTACCGAACCACTAAAACCATACCACCTAAACCTCACATTAAACCCAAAAAATAATCAAATATTCCATCATAACTCGGATTCGAACCAGCATCATATAAAAAAAAAAGAACGTCCTCGAACCACTGAACCACCGAACCACCCCCTTCCTCCCCAAACCCTTCTAATCCCTCCCCCCCTACCCCCTAACCCCTTCCCTACCCCCCCCCACCCCCAAGACGAGGACAATTTGCATATGATGAAGAAGGAAGCGACGTATTCTCTTAAGGTACGTCTTTCTGCCTTTGTCTCCAGCTTTCTGACACATTCCACTTCGCGTCCGAGTAATCTGACACAAAAGACGTGTTTCCTGCTTTACTTGTGTAAGATATGTGAGAGGAAGGTATCATTCTACTGCTAGCTTTTAGGATGGTAGTAGTGTGGATGGGTAGGAGGAGAGGGAAGCTGGCTAGGAGTGAGGAGGAATATGATAGTGTATTTTTGTATTTTCTGGAGAGAGAGAGAGAGAGGGAGACTTAAATACTTAGCTAATAATCCTAATTAATATCCAGTAATTACAGGTAAAAATAACACCGGTAAATAATGCATAGATAATATACAATGTTGCCTTATTCTGATATTTGGGGTCAATGAACTGAATACTAAATAATAATAATAATAATAACAACAATGATAATAATAATATAATAATAATAATAATAATAATAATAATAATAATAGTAAAAATAAAAAAAATCGACCATGTTTACTGTAGGAACAAAAATACACTCATTCTTCTACCAAGGTACTGAAATAAATCACAAATTGAAAAACATCTCTGTCGTAAAGCGGAAAATCCGGATGAGAGAATGTTCGAAGTTTTGAGTTTACGAGGGGAAGAAAAAAGACCGTAAGAGTCAGTTTGTGTGCACGAGGAGAAAGATCCGTAAGAGTGAGTTTGAGTGCGCTAGGAGAAAGATCCGTAAGAGTGAGTTTGAGTGCGCTAGGAGAAAGATCCGTAAGAGTGAGTTTGGGTGCGCTAGGAGAAAGATCCGTAAGAGTGAGTTTGTGTGCACGAGGAGAAAGATCCGTAAGAGTGAGTTTGAGTGCGCTAGGAGAAAGATCCGTAAGAGTGAGTTTGAGTGCGCTAGGAGAAAGATCCGTAAGAGTGAGTTTGTGTGCACGAGGAGAAAGATCCGTAAGAGTGAGTTTGAGTGCGCTAGGAGAAAGATCCGTAAGAGTGAGTTTGAGTGCGCTAGGAGAAAGATCCGTAAGAGTCAGTTTGTGTGCACGAGGAGAAAGATCCGTAAGAGTGAGTTTGAGTGCGCGAGGAGAAAGATCCGTAAGAGTGAGTTTGAGTGCGCTTGGAGAAAGATCCGTAAGAGTGAGTTTGAGTGCGCTAGGAGAAAGATCCGTAAGAGTGAGTTTGAGTGCGCTAGGAGAAAGATCCGTAAGAGTGAGTTTGAGTGCGCTAGGAGAAAGATCCGTAAGAGTGAGTTTGAGTGCGCTAGGAGAAAGATCCGGAAGAGTTAGTTTGAGTGTGTTTGGAGGAAGAGCGATAAGAGCGAGTTTGAGTGCACGAGGAGAAAGATCTGTAAAAGCGAGTTTGAGTGCGCTAGGAGGAAGATCTGTAAGAGAAGTATTTGGATCGTCTGTATAGCGAGGTAACTTAGGGCCGTAATTCCTTCGCTTTTGTCCGTTTTCTCAATATACCGTCACTGTTGTTGTCTCTGTGTGTGTGTGTGTGTGTGGTGTGTGTGTGAGATCCCTCCTCCACCTACCTCTCTCTCTCTCTCTCTCTCTCTCTCTCTCTCTCTCTCTTTCTCTTTCTCTCTTTCTCTCGTGTTGTCTACTTATCATTATTATTTATATTATTCTCTCCTATCCTACTGCTCATCTCCCTCTCTTTTCCCTCCCTCTTCCATCCCTTCTTCTCCTCCTTTCCCCTCTCCCTTCCTCCTTCCCTTCCTCTTCCCTCCTCCAACGTTCCCTCTCTTACTCTTCTAATCCGACTTCACCTCCCCTCCCTCCCTCCCTCCTACTATTTCTCCTCCTTCCTCTACCCCTCTCCTTCGCCCTCTCTTTCTCTCCCTCCTTGCCATCTCTCATCATTACTGTCTATCCTTGTTTCCTTGCACTCTCGTTCCTTCATATTAGTATTCTTTTCCTTTCTCCACCTCTCTCTCTCTCTCTCTCTCTCTCTCTCTCTACTCATATTAACTCATTTAGTGACTCCAATACAATATACTTTAGCGGTTTAAGAATATTTCACGAGGTAGGTTGGGTTAAGCTGGGTTAGGCTGGGTTAGGTTAGGTT
>CAUDMG010001814.1:1440000-1450000 GCA_958450375.1 Homarus gammarus
CCCCCTCCCCCTTAAAAACCCATACATTTTCCTTTCCCCCCAAAAAAACCAAGAGGAGTATTTTTATTGGCTCTAAACCATCCAGAACAAACCCACTGGTATTTACACACAATAAACCCCGCACTGGTATGATGACTCGATAAACCAGACGATAAAACAAACCAACAAAACAGTAATTAATAACCAGGCAAACAACCCAACTACTTAGTGATTTGATCTACCGAATCTCAGCTACTGATTGGTCGAGTAAACACGGGTAAACGAGTTTTGATTGGTGGAGGTAAATGTGAGACACCAAGGTATTTAAATAGAGGGAATTTTCGTTTACTCCTCAGTGTCTGGTCGAGTCTTAGTGTGTTGTCACGTTGATTTTACTTGAAGTCTTAAGGGAACTTTTATTACGGTAAGTTTTGTGTAAATTTTTTTTTTATATTGGTTTTGATTTGATGTTTTAATAGTGTAATCCAATTGTGATCACCATACTACCGCTAACCTAATCTAACCACACTAACCTAACCTACCGCTAACCTAATCTAACCACACTAACCTAACCTACCGCTAACCTAATCTAACCACACTAACTAACCTAACCCCTCCAGGTAGCATTAAGTTTTCTGTTTAATCTTCAGGTGATCCAAATAGTTTTATAAGTGAATATACTGTTTTAAGTTTGTTTTTTATAAGTATACGTTAAGTCATTAAGTAAGTTATTTAAGTAATGTATTATTTCTCATCGAAGTGGACTATTTTTTTTTTTTTTTACGAAATTGAAAACCGTCGACAAAATTTCACACATTTCCACTATCTGAAAATCCTGACTTAAAAATCCCAACTTTATTCTTCGTAAATTCTCAAGATTATTTACAATCACCAAAAGACGCTGATGCCATTCTCTAAGACCCCCCCCCCCCTCCCCCCGTGTCTCATTTGTCGTCTCCTATGTCCACTCCCACCCCACCCATGTCCAGTAACCCTTTCCCTCCCTCACCCCCCACTAACGTGTCCTCTCCCAGCTCCTCCCCCCCTACCCCCATTCCTCCCCTCCCACACTGTGTTCTCTTCCTAACCTCTTCCACTTACCTCTCCCAGAATTCCCTCTCGTCCCCTCCTTTTCCATGTCCGGTAGTGAGAGGCTTGTTTTCTCCTCACACACATTCTGATAGAGGGAGCGAGGGAGGGAGAGTGAGAGGGAGGGGGAGAGTAAGAGCGAGGGAGGGAGGGAGAGGGACGGGGGGTGAGAGAGGGAGGGGTGGGTGGGTGAGTGAGGGAAGGAGGGTGCAGTTTTATCTAATTTAATCTAATATTGTCGTTCCATGTCACACTTTAAACCATTATTTTCCATTCCTCCTCTTACCATTATTATTTTTACTCCCTCCTTTATCATTTCCATTCTTACCCTTATCATCTTGACCTTGTGACAGGGATCATAATTATAGTCATTTTTTTTTTGGGGGGGGGGGGGGAATACCAAGAATTACGTGAAAAATATGCAAGCCGAACCATAACTAGGCAAGACCATCATTATTCCTTGTGACTGGTTAGCTGAAGTCCTCTACCAAGTCTTATCAAGCTATTTAGAAGCTAAAACTCATACCCAGGCCAAGGATAATGTCACAATTTATCACCAAAGTGTAAATCGCCTTCCCGAGAATTTATTCCCCGCGTCCTAGCCCGCCTTTCTACACCAGCGACGCCTCACACCACCTTCACTAAAATAACACCTCCGCGATGTTAACTAGTACCTCATCCAGGCTTTAATCTCATTATTTTCCCATAACTTAACTCTCACAAACCAAAAATTATCCAATAAATTATCTAAATCACGTGTAATTCATCTCACTTATCCGTACATTCAGTAACAAAAAAAAAAAGAAGCAAAACACGTTAATTAATTTTGGTGTTCCTCAAGGTAGGTTAGGTTAGGTTAGTGTTAGAGTGACATGTAACCTGGGTCCTAGGGTCTCTAGCCTTCACGTACGGACACTAATGGATACGTACACCACATTATGGACACGTACACTAATGGACACGTACAGGATCAGTAGACCACACACACGAGGTTCCATTATCAGGCTGGATGATAAACTTGACCTGACAGAGAGAGAGAAAAAGTAGTTGAGATATGAGAGGTGAGAGAATGGTGTAAATAGCTGAGGGGAGATATTCTGTAGCTCTCTCTCTCTCTCTCTCTCTCTCTCTCTCCCCGCCATAGCCATGAGTTTCGGTCTCATCTTTCCGGCGCTAATGTGGTCCGGGGAGGCTGCCAGTATTTTATGACGAAAATGTTATTATTGTCCTACTTCTGTCTACAAGAAAGAGAAATGGAGGAGAAGGCAGAGGAGGAGGAGGCAGGGAAAAGAGAGGGGGCTAAGGAGGAGGAGGAAGAGTGGTGGAAGAGGAGGGGGAGGGGGGGGGGGAATAGGTCGACACTGCACTCGATCGCCTTCACTTCTCACCTGTAAAGTTAGGTACCTATTCACAGGGGGATAGCAGGCAAGAGCTGTACCCACCCACCCATAACTCGTTTGTATGTATGTATGTACAGTATGTATGTACAGTATGTATGTACAGTATGTATTTATGTATAGGGCGACCTGTGGTGTAATGGTCAGCATCCTCACTTCGCAAGCAAGTGGACCTGTGTTCGATCCCCGGGCAGGGTGAAACTATGGGCAAGTTTCTTTACTCCATTTGCCTCTGTCTACCCAGCAGTAATTGGGGACCTGGACGTTAATCGATTTGCCGATCGTGTTCCGGGGTAATGGTTAGCCAGTGCAGTTGGCGAGTTGTCCGGTCTTTTCGGAATATTCCATGACACAGGGTCATGCAGCTCGTTAACTTGGCGTGTGGTTGTTGTGTTGGCGACAGCTTCTGCACCTTAAATAAATTCACGCCTAGGTGGCCCTTGGGCCGGCCATCCACGTTACACGAGGGGCAACCATTATGTATGTCTGTATGTATGTGTAAATATACTTCAAAGGATGACGTGTGTGTCCGTGTATGTGTGTGAACGGTTATCATGTGTAGCTGGGTCAAGTCGGTCTTTTTGTGGACCTTGTACGTAAACTTAACCTAACCTACACTAAACCGCTTAACACAATGGAGGAAAAAATGTATTCAGGAATGTGTGTGTGTGTGTGTGTGTGTGTGTTAAAGTTCTTCTATATATTACAACATGTACGAATATCATTAACCCCCACATACCTGAAACCCTTTGTCTATATGCAAGTAATCACCACCATACTCACTTGTACGAAGGTAATCAAAGGGTAATTAACTTTATCCAAGTTATCATTTTAGTTATTTTGGCAAGTTGTTATTGTTCTTTGTTCTTCTTTTGTTCATTCTTACTCCTCTTTATTCCACGTTGCTGCTGTGTTTTACCGAGTGTGTTTTGTGAGTTGTTGAGTTACAGTTGTTATTGTCTTACCTGTGTGAACGCTTTATTAACCTTACCTGGATATACCTGTGTTTCTGAAAAGTGTTGACAGAGAGAGAGATGGCTATTGCGTTCTGTGTCTGTCTGTCTGTCTGTCTGTGTTCTCTGTCTGTCTGTCTGTCTGTGTCTGTCTGTCTGTCTGTGTGTTTTTCTTGGTATTCGTTATTCTTGTTTTCTTTTTATTGATGAGTATGTCCTAAATATCAAGACCTAACCGGTGCTTGGAGGGAGCTAATGAGATCTAGGTATTGGGGAGCTAGGTGCTGGGCGGCAGGTGCTAGGTGTGCGTGGAGGCAGGTGCTAGTTGCTGGGCGGCAGGTGCTAGGTGTGCGTGGAGGCAGGTGCTAGGTGTGCGTGGAGGCAGGTGCTAGGTGCTGGGCGGCAGGTGCTAGGTGTGTGTGGAGGCAGGTGCTAGGTGCTGGGCGGCAGGTGCTAGGTGTGCGTGGAGGCAGGTGCTAGGTGCTGGGCGGCAGGTGCTAGGTGTGCTTGGAGGCAGGTGCTAGGTACGCTGGGACAGAGCTAATAAGATCCTAGGTATTGGGGAATTTGGTGCTGAGAGACAGGTGCTAGGAGGCAGTAGGCGGGTCTGGTAACAGCTCACCTGGTCTGACCTTTGCTAGTGACGTCACGTGGGCGGTGTTGCCAGATGAGGCTCCCTGCTGGCTGGTGGTGATGGTGTTGCCAGATGAGGCTCCCTGCTGGCTGGTGGTGATGGTGTTGCCAGATGAGGCTCCCTGCTGGCTGGTGGTGATGGTGTTGCCAGATGAGGCTCCCTGCTGGCTGGTGGTGATAGTGTTGCCAGATGAGGCTCCCTGCTGGCTGGTGGTGATAGTGTTGCCAGATGAGGCTCCCTGCTGGCTGGTGGTGATAGTGTTGCCAGATGAGGCTCCCTGCTGGCTGGTGGTGATAGTGTTGCCAGATGAGGCTCCCTGCTGGCTGGTGGTGATGGTGTTGCCAGATGAGGCTCCCTGCTGGCTGGTGGTGATGGTGTTGCCAGATGAGGCTCCGTGCTGGCTGGTGGTGATGGTGTTGCCAGATGAGGCTCCCTGCTGGCTGGTGGTGATGGTGGTGTTGCCAGATGAGGCTCCCTGCTGGCTGGTGGTGATAGTGTTGCCAGATGAGGCTCCCTGCTGGCTGGTGGTGATAGTGTTGCCCGATGAGGCTCCCTGCTGGCTGGTGGTGATAGTGTTGCCAGATGAGGCTCCCTGCTGGCTGGTGGTGATAGTGTTGCCAGATGAGGCTCCCTGCTGGCTGGTGGTGATAGTGTTGCCAGATGAGGCTCCCTGCTGGCTGGTGGTAATACTGTTGCCAGATGAGGCTCCCTGCTGGCTGGTGGTGATAGTGTTGCCAGATGAGGCTCCCTGCTGGCTGGTGGTGATGGTGTTGCCAGATGAGGCTCCCTGCTGGCTGGTGGTGATAGTGTTGCCAGATGAGGCTCCCTGCTGGCTGGTGGTGATGGTGTTGCCAGATGAGGCTCCCTGCTAGCTGGTGGTGATAGTGTTGCCAGATGAGGCTCCCTGCTGGCTGGTGGTGATAGTGTTGCCAGATGAGGCTCCCTGCTGGCTGGTGGTGATGGTGTTGCCAGATGAGGCTCCCTGCTGGCCGGTGGTGATAGTGTTGCCAGATGAGGCTCCCTGCTGGCTGGTGGTGATGGTGTTGCCAGATGAGGCTCCCTGCTGGCTGGTGGTGATGGTGTTGCCAGATGAGGCTCCCTGCTGGTTGGTGATGGTGGTGTTGCCAGATGAGGCTCCCTGCTGGCTGGTGGTGATGGTGTTGCCAGATGAGGCTCCCTGCTGGCTGGTGGTGATGGTGTTGCCAGATGAGGCTCCCTGCTGGCTGGTGGTGATGGTAGTGTTGCCAGATGAGGCTCCCTGCTGGCTGGTGGTGATGGTGTTGCCAGATGAGGCTCCCTGCTGGCTGGTGGTGATAGTGTTGCCAGATGAGGCTCCCTGCTGGCTGGTAGTGATGGTGTTGCCAGATGAGGCTCCCTGCTGGCTGGTGGTGATGGTGTTGCCAGATGAGGCTCCGTGCTGGCTGGTGGTGATGGTGTTGCCAGATGAGGCTGGCTGGTGGTGATGGTAGTGTTGCCAGATGAGGCTCCCTGCTGGCTGGTGGTGATAGTGTTGCCAGATGAGGCTCCCTGCTGGCTGGTGGTGATGGTGTTGCCAGATGAGGCTCCCTGCTGGCTGGTGGTGATAGTGTTGCCAGATGAGGCTCCCTGCTGGCTGGTAGTGATGGTGTTGCCAGATGAGGCTCCCTGCTGGCTGGTGGTGATGGTGTTGCCAGATGAGGCTCCGTGCTGGCTGGTGGTGATGGTGTTGCCAGATGAGGCTGGCTGGTGGTGATGGTAGTGTTGCCAGATGAGGCTCCCTGCTGGCTGGTGGTGATGGTGTTGCCAGATGAGGCTCCCTGCTGGCTGGTGATGGTGGTGTTGCCAGATGAGGCTCCCTGCTGGTTGGTGGTGATGGTGTTGCCAGATGAGGCTCCCTGCTGGCTGGTGGTGATGGTGGTGTTGCCAGATGAGGCTCCCTGCTGGCTGGTGGTGATGGTGTTGCCAGATAAACGATGATGACGAACCTATGAAGATGAGGGAGATCTTTGAGTCCTTTGGTGAAGTTCAATTATTAAATAAATTTTCTTAAAAACTTCTAAATCACATAGTTTTTACTTGAAGATCAACGGAAGAATTCACCCCCCCCCCCCCCAAGTTTATTTCACTTGATTAAACACCCTAATATTAACCTAAGTTAACCTAAATTAACCTAACCTAACCTAACTCCCAGGTAGCGTTGAGGTGTTAAATCAGGTGAATTAAATAGGGGCGGGGCGGTTAATCTTCAGGTGGTTCAACGAGAGATGATAGGCAGTAACAGTGACCAGACGATCTTCAGGGGACACCGACCATTTGATTAATTTTACGATAATATCTTTTCCCCAACTCGTGGGTGTGTGGTGCGTGTCCGTGGTGCGTGTGTGTTAATAAACGTTCACCCTGGACTCTGGGGGCAGGTGAACGTACATGAACGTTCTCCTCCCCCCCCCCCCCCCCCCCAGAGTGTGGAGGCATGCATACAAGTGAACCAATTGGGTGCGAATCTTAAAGGTGACCTCCCACATCTGCGGAAAGTTAGTACAAAGTGTGTGTGTGTGTGTGTGTGTGTGTGTGTGTGTGTGTGCGTGCGTGCGTGCGTGCGCGCGTGTATATGCATGAGATAAGAGTGCATGTTATTGTGTGTATACTTCCCTGAGAGAGAGAGCAGGTGATGACAGACGCACAGTGCTACACCAAAACTCATATATTGCACAGAGCTTTAAATCGTTGCACCATCGACACAGTGTTGCAAGGAACGCCACAGCAGGGTAGGAGAGCCGAGAGAATGATCGCTTGGTTCACCTTCGATATCGTGAGGAACTCTTGCCTGACGTTGCTGATTGCTCGCCTTGACGTTCGATTGTTTTTTTTTTGGGGGGGGGGGGCTGGCGAAGGTGGGTCTTTGCATACACAGCGATGTAAGCTTTCTTGAACTAAGTCTTGAACCAAGCTTGACCCATTCCTAAATCCAAGTTTTAATCCAAGTCTTAAACCATTACTCTCTGGAAAAAGTCCGTTTTTGGTATCTTGCCCAAGGGTGTCCGTGTTAGGTATCTTGCCCAAGGGTGTCCGTTTTAGGTATTGTGTGGTGTCCTTTTTTAGGGTTAAGGTTTAATAGGCTTCAGGGTGTCCATTTTTTAGTGAGCGTGGTACCTAACACACACACACACACACACAGACACAGACTTAGACACACACACACACACACAGACATAAACACAGACATAAACACAGACATACACACACACACAGACATACACACAGACATACACACACACACACACACACACACAGACATACACACACACACAGACATGCACACACACACACAGACTTAAACACACACAGACTTACACACACACAGACTTACACACACACAGACTTACACACACACACAGACATACACACACACAGACATACACACACACACAGAATTAGACACACACACACACACACACAGAGACTCACACACACACAGACTTACACACACACAGACTTACACACACACAGACTTCCACACAGACATACATACACACACACAAAGACACACACACACACACACACACACAGACACACACACAGACACACACACACACACACACACACACAGACGGGAGCGGGGAGGTTTGGTAAAGCCTTAAATGGAGTCTGATATTGATATTCAGTTCACTTAATACCATCAACAAACAAAGACTGGTCACCCCCATCGCCCCTCCCATCCCCCCTCCCCTTCCCCACCAACCCTATCACCTCCATCACACCCCTTCTCCATCACCCTCCCCCTCCCCATCATCACACCCTCCCCATCATCACCCTTCCCCTCCCCATCATCACCCTTCCCCTCCTCATCATCACCCCTCCCCCTCCCCATCATCACCCCTCCCCATCATCACCCCCCTCCCTCCCCATCATCACCCCTCCCCCTCCTTATCATCACCCTCCCCCTCCCCATCATCACCCCTCCCCCTCCCCATCATCACCCCTCCCCCTCCCCATCATCACCCCTCCCCATCATCACCCCTCCCCCTCCCCATCATCACGCCTCCCCCTCCCCATCATCACCCCTCCCCCTCCCCATCATCGCCCTCCTCCCTCTCCATCATCACCCCTCCCCATCATCACCCCTCCCACTCCCCATCATCACCCCTCCCCCTCCCCATCATCACCCCTCCCCTCCCAATCATCACCCCTCCCCATCATCACCCCTCCCCATCATCACCCCTCCCCCTCCTCATCATCACCCCTCTCCATCATCACCCCTCCCCATCATCACCCCTCCCCCTCCCCATTATCACCCCTCCCCCTCCCCATTATCACCCCTCCCCCTCCCCATTATCACCCCTCCCCCTCCCCATCATCACTCCTCTCCCTCCCCATCATCACCCCCCTCCCCATCATCACCCCTCCCCCTCCCCATCATCACCCCTCCTCCCTCCCCATCATCACCCCTCCTCCCTCCCCATCATCACCCCTCCTCCCTCCCCATCATCACCCCTCCCCCTCCCCCATCATCACCCCTCCCCCTCCCCCATCATCACCCCTCCCCCTCCCCCATCATCACCCCTCCCCATCCCCATCATCACCCCTCCCCCTCCCCATCATCACCCCTCCTCATCATCACCCCTCCCCCTCATCACCAACACCCATCATCACCCCTCCCCCTCCCCATCATCACCCCTCCCTCCCCATTATCACCCCTCCCCCTCCCCATCATCACTCCTCCCCCTCCCCATCATCACCCCTCCCCCTCCCCATCATCACCCCCCTCCCCATCATCACCCCTCCCCCTCCTCATCATCACCCCTCCCCCTCCCTATCATCACCCCTCCCCCCCTCATCACCCCTCCCCCTCCCCCATCATCACCCCTCCCCCTCCCCCATCATCACTCCTCCCCCTCCCCCATCATCACCCCTCCCCCTCCCCCATCATCACCCCTCCCCACCATCATCACCCCTCCCCCTCCCCATCATCACCCCTCCCGTCATCACCCCTCCCCCTCATCACCCCTCCCCCTCCCCATCATCACCCCTCCTCCCTCCCCATCATCACCCCTCCCCCTCATCACCCCTCACCCTCGCCTACATCACCCCTCCCCCTCCATCACCCCTCCCCAATCATCACCCCTCTCCCCATCATCTCCCCTCCTCCCTCCCCATCATCACCCCTCCCCTCCATCATCACCCCTCCCCCCATCATCACCCCTCCTCCCTCCCCATCATCACCCCTCCCCCGCCCCCCCAAAAAATATACTGTTTCACCATACATATACATACATTTCTTATTCATTTATACATATACCACATACGGTTGGTGATGCTGCAGTGCTTGATAGATTGGTACACTATATATATGTGTTATAATAAAGTCATTTTCGTTTCAATTTACCGTTTGGGCATCCCTCTCATGGGGATGTTTTTGTCTGGTTGTACATAACAAATTCGTAATGTATTTCCACTCTCACCACCAGATGTCTCTCTTGATGTGTTGACAAGATTTTATGTTTACCAATATTGACGCTATAGGAACATGTTATGATCTTGGATGTTTTTTTTTGTATTTTTTATCGTATAAGGAAATGAATTTATTACAAGTTATGGTAGCAGCTGAAGATTACACACCCCTAGTTTATTTCACTATTTCTGTGTTCCAGTTTATATATTTGTAAATTTATATCTGTGAAGAAAAAAAGAAGCGAGATAAATTGTTTGGGTGTATTGGCCGACCAGCTGACCCCTCTACACACCCCCCCCCCCCCACACACACACACACATAAAAATGCACAAAACCTGAACAGGGCCACCAAGCCTCAATATGCACTGACAACACTACTGGCCATGGCCGAGTATTAACTCTACTGGCCATGACCGAATATTAACACTACTGGCCATGGAAGGGTAGGCCACGCTGTCTCATTGCATACCGGAAGCTTGGTATATTGTACAATGTTTTATATTTACACAGTCGTTAT
>CAUDMG010001814.1:1455000-1460000 GCA_958450375.1 Homarus gammarus
GCCACCACCACTTCTGCCACCACCACTTCTGCCACCACCACTTCTACCACCACCACCTCTGCCACCACCACCTCTACCACCACGACCTCTACCACCACCACCACCACCTCTACGACCACCACCACCACCTCTACGACCACCACCACTACCACCACCTCTACCACCACCACCACCACCTCTACCACCACCACCACCTCTACGACCACCACCACCACCTCTACGACCACTACCACCACCTCTACCACCACTACCACCACCACCAGCACCACTACCATCACCTCTACGACCACCACCACCACTACCACCACCACTACCACCACCTCCTCTACCACCACCACCACCTCTACCACCACCACCACCACCTCTACCACCACTACCACCACCTCTACCACCACTACCACCACCACCACTACCACCACCACCTCTACCACCACCACCACCTCTACGACCACCACCACCTCTACCACCACCACCTCTACCACCACCACTTCTACCACCACCACTTCTACCACCACCACCACCACCTCTACCACCACCACCAGCTCTACGACCACCACCACCACCTCTACGACCACCACCACCACCTCTACCACCACTACCACCACCACCACCACCACCACCTCTACGACCACCACCACCACTACCACCACCTCTACCACCACCACTACCACCACCTCCTCTACGACCACCACCACCTCTACCACCACTACCACCACCACTACCACCACCTCTACCACCACCACTACCACCACCACCTCTTCCACCACCACCACCTCTACGACCACCACCACCTCTACCACCACCACTTCTACCACCACCACTTCTACCACCACCACTACCACCACCACCTCTACCACCACCACCACTACCACCACCACCTCCACCACCACCACCTCCACCACCACCACCACCTCTACGACCACCACCACCTCTACCACCACCACTTCTACCACCACCACTTCTACCACCACCACTTCTACCACCACCACTACCACCACCACCTCTACCACCACCACTACCACCACCTCCTCTACGACCACCACCACCTCTACCACCACTACCACCACCACTACCACCACCTCTACCACCACCACTACCACCACCACCTCTTCCACCACCACCACCTCTACGACCACCACCACTTCTACCACCACCACTTCTACCACCACCACTACTACCACCACCACTACCACCACCACCTCTACCACCACTACCACCACCACCTCTACCACCACCACCACCTCTACGACCACCACCACCTCTACCACCACCACTTCTACCACCACCACTACCACCACCACCTCTACCACCACCACTACCACCACCACTACCACCAGGTGATATACACATCTTCACAAACATCTTCGACTAATTCCCAGCCACACCAAATCAAGTTAAGTGACTCCCACACGCAACCAACTTCAACCATGTACGCCATAAGAACGAGTTCATGAGACGTGTTTTGAACAAGTTTGGGTGGGTTAAGGAGAGGAGGAAGGGGGGGGGGGGAGGAAACAGAATGGGACACGGGTTCGTAGGTGTGTGTGTTACGTCATTCAACACAAAACTGTTCTAGTATTCGAAACGTGAATCGAAGAATTTCACACGCTGGATAGCTTCAAACATAGGTTGGATGCTTATATGAGCAATAGGGGTTGGGTATAAACGGGACTGCCCAGTATGGGTCAATAGACCCGCTGCAGTTTCCTCCATTCTTATGTTCTTATGTTCTAACAACGTCTCAAAAAAGGAAACTTGACATTACGTAAAAAAGAACCACAAACAACAGGAAAACATGATAAAGGAGGGAATTAGAAAGAGATAGGAGGTAAAGGTAAAGGAAAAAGTAAGAACGATGAAAATACGTTTTAAAGTAGGAAAGAAAATCGTAAATGTGAAGATGTAAAATTTTGCATATTTTTCGCCCGTCTCTGATGAGCAAAATATGCCAGTTATGAATTCGAGATGTGGAGAACCTGGAGAGAGAGAGAGAGAGAGAGAGAGAGAGAGAGAGAGAGAGAGAGAGAGTTATTATTGAGTAAATTAAATCATGAAAACAGATGTAAGAAAGTGTGTGTTTTTCTTGACTTACAACTCATCACTTACGATGCCAACTTATTTATCTCTCCCTCCCTATTCTCACCACCTTGATGGGGCGGTCCACTTGGGTATTATGCTACAGGATAGGTCATACCATCCCTTAGAATACTGACCCCCCTTCCCCTCCCCTTAGATAGGTCATACAGCCCCCTTAATAGTCACCCCCTTTCCTTCTTTCAATATCGTCAACCTTCGATACTCATACTTCAATATGCCCTCACCCCTCACCCCTCACACCCCACCCCTCACACCCCCCACCCCTCACACCCCCCACCCCTCACACCCCCCACCCCTCACACCCCCACCCCTCACACCCCCACCCCTCACCCCCCACCCCTCACCCCCCACCCCTCACCCCCCACCCCTCACACCCCCCCACCCCTCACACCCCCCACCCCTCACACCCCCCACCCCTCACCCCCCAACCCTCACCCCCCACCCCTCACCCCCCCCCCCCCTCACCCCCTCACCCCTCTCACCCCCTCACCCCTCTCACCCCCTCAGCCCCCTCACCCCTCTCACCCCCTCACCCCTCTCACCCCCTCACCCCCTCACCCCCACCTCTTTCACCCCTCTCACCCCCTCACCCCCTCTCACCCCCTCACCCCTCTCCCCCCCTCACCCCTCTCACCCCCTCATCCCCCACACCTCTCTCACCCCCTCACCCCCCACCTCTCTCACCCCCTCACTCCCTCACCCCCTCACCCCTCTCACCCCCTCACCCCTCTCACCCCCCTCACCCCCTCACCCCCGTAACCCCTCTCACCCCCACCTCTTTCACCCCCTCACCCCCTCACCCCTCTCACCCCATCACCCCTCACCCCTCTCACCCCCTCAGCCCCCTCACCCCTCTCACCCCCTCACCCCTCACCCCTCTCACCCCCCTCACCCCTCTCACCCCTCTCACCCCCTCACCCCTTTCACCCTCCTCACCCCCTCCTCTCTCCCCCCCACCCCTCTCACCCCCTCACCCCCACCCCTCTCACCCCCTCACCCCTCTCACTCCCTTACCCCTCTCACCCCCTTACCCCTCACCCCCTTACCCCTCCCCTCACGTCCAAATAGGTCTGGTCTTAAGGTATAATGGTGTCCATCACTGTTGCCAATATCTGACCGCCAGCACCAAGACGGGTGACCTTCTGCCAGCGAGTGAGTGAACCCTTGGTGTATTTTTTTGGAGGAAGAGGAGGTAGAGGAGAAGGAAGGAAGGAAGGAGGGAAGAGAAGAAATGGAGAGGAGGGAGAGGTAGAAGATAAGGGAGAGAAGGAAGGAAAGACTGGAGGGAAGAGGAAGAGAATGAAGGAAGGGAGTAGGAAGAAGAGAAAGGATGAAAAGGGGGAAGGAAAAAGGAGGAGGAGGAGGAAGTAGAGGAAATAGACGAATCGCAAAAAAAATTGGAGGAAGAGAAAGAATACGAAGAAACAGGAGTTAAGAAGGAAGGTGAGAGGAGAGGAGAGGAGGAGGAAGGGAGCTTGTATGAAAAATTTTCCTCAGGGAGTTAAATCGTTCTCACTTTTTTTCCCTTTTCGTCAGAGCTGAACATATATTTTGTGTCTCGGTAGAGGAGGGAGCCGCCGCCGCTGTCGTCTTTAGAATATTTGTTTTGTCTCTCTCTCTCTCTCTCTCTCTCTCTCTCTCTCTCTCTCTCTCTCTCTCTCTCTCTCTCTCTCCAATATTAGACACTAGACGTTGTTTTTTTTTGTCTTTGTTTTTTTTAGGTTGGGGAAGAGTGTGAGAGGGGAGGTGGAGGAATGGTAAAGGAAAAGGTGGGGATAAGTGAGCGAAGGTGGGGAGGGGGGGTAGGGGTGATGAGAGGAGAGAAGGATGGGGGAAAGTGAGGAGGAAGTTAATGAAGGGATGAAGGGAAGGAAGGAAGGGGGGAAGGAAGGGGGGGGGGAGGGAGGGACCAGTAACTAAAAGAAAACGCAGTGTGAGCTGTTTCCAGTATCAAGAGATGTTGGCTGGTTAGTTCAGTATTGTTAATGCTGCTTCTCTTCTCTTCTATTGTTGTCGTCTTCTATTTTCTTATTATTTTCTTGTTGTCATTCTTCCTCTTCCTCTCCCTCTTCTTCCTTCTTCCTCCTCCTCCTCCTCCTCCTCCTCCTCCTCCTCCTCTGTGGTCTCGGCCTCCCCTGAGGAATGTGTGAGGAAGGAGAGAGAGAGAGAGAGACTCCCTCGGCCTCACATACCGCGGTGAGGAAACTGTGTCTTTGCTTCTGCAGTTCCTCCCATTTATCGTTTTTTCCTCCGTATTCCTTTATTTTATTCGAATGTGGGAATATATATAACGCGAAGAATCAGTATTTGTGTGTTTGTTTCTGTGTCTGGCATTCGTTTTTTCTTCTCTCTCTCTTTTCTATCTATCTATCTAATATTTATTGTGTTTTTGTATTTCTATATATATCGTTAAAGACTTCTCGTGTCTGTCTGTCTGTCTGTCTGTCTGTCTTGACCTGTGTTTTAAATCCTCATCATCATCGTAATCATCACCTTCACGTTATTCTTCTATTCCTTCTTCTATTCCTTCTTCTATTCCTTCTCATCTTCTTCATTTATTATCATTTTCTGCTTTTCCTTTTCTAGTTCCCAGACATAAAGAGATGATGTTGCGTGACTGTAGGTCAGGGGGCTTACCTCTTCCTCCTCCTTCTCCTCCTCCTCCTCTTCACCCTCCTCCTCCTCGTCCTCACCCTACTCCTCCTCTACCTCTTCCTCCTCCTTCTCCTCCTCCTCCTCACCCTCCTCCTCCTCGTCCTCACCCTACTCCTCCTCTACCTCTTCCTCCTCCTTCTCCTCCTCCTCGTCCTCACCCTCTTCCTCCTCCTCCTCCTCCTCTTCCTCCTCCTCGCGCGGTAGCATGTCTTCAGGTTAAGTTACATACATCTTCCTTAACTGGAGCT
>CAUDMG010001814.1:1467500-1540000 GCA_958450375.1 Homarus gammarus
AACAACAACAAGCAACAAAAACACTGAACAACAACAACAACAAACAACAACAACAAACAACAAAAAGAACAACAAAACACAACAAAACAACAACAAGAAAACAACAAACAACAACAACAACAATAATAACAACAAAAACACTGAACAACAACAACAACAATAATAACAACAAAAACACTGAACAACAACAACAACAATAATAACAACAAAAACACTGAACAACAACAACAACAATAATAACAACAAAAACACTGAACAACAACAACAACAATAATAACAACAACAAAAACACTGAACAACAACAACAACAATAATAACAACAACAAAAACACTGAACAACAACAACAACAATAATAACAACAAAAACACTGAACAACAACAACAACAATAATAACAACAAAAACACTGAACAACAACAACAACAATAATAACAACAAAAACACTGAACAACAACAACAACAATAATAACAACAAAAACACTGAACAACAACAACAACAATAATAACAAGAACAAAAACAATGAACAACAACAACAACAATAATAACAACAAAAAACAAAAACAACAACAAACAACAACAAAACTACAACAACAACAACAAAAACAACAAAAAACAACAACAACAACAACAATAATAACAACAAAAACACTGAACAACAACAACAACAACAATAACAACAACAAAAACAATGAACAACAACAACAACAATAATAACAACAAAAACACTGAACAACAACAACAACAATAATAACAACAAAAAACATGAACAACAACAACAACAAAAAAAACAACAAAAACACAGAACAACAACAAACAACAATAATAACAACAAAAACACTGAACAACAACAACAACAAAAATAACAAAAACACTAACAACAACAACAACAATAAACAACAAAAACACTGAACAACAACAACAACAAAAACACTGAACAACAACAACAACAATAATAACAACAAAAACACTGAACAACAACAACAACAATAATAACAACAAAAACACTGAACAACAACAACAACAACAATAATAACAACAAAACACTGAACAACAACAACAACAATAATAACAACAAAAACACTGAACAACAACAACAACAACAATATACACAAAAACACTGAACAACAACAACAACAATAATAACAACAAAAACACTGAACAACAACAACAACAATAATAACAACAAAAACACTGAACAACAACAACAACAACAATAATAACAACAAAAACACTGAACAACAACAACAACAATAATAACAACAAAAACACTGAACAACAACAACAACAATAATAACAACAAAAACACTGAACAACAACAACAACAATAATAACAACAAAAACACTGAACAACAACAACAACAATAATAACAACAAAAACACTGAACAACAACAACAACAACAATGAAAACAACAAAAACACTGAACAACAACAACAACAATAATAACAACAAAAACACTGAACAACAACAACAACAATAATAACAACAAAAACACTGAACAACAACAACAACAATGATAACAACAAAAACACCGAACAACAACAACAACAATAATAACAACAAAAACACCGAACAAAAACAACAACAATAATAACAACAAAAACACTGAACAACAACAACAACAACAACAATAATAACAACAAAAACACTGAACAACAACAACAACAACAATAATAACAACAACAATAATAACAACAAAAACACTGAAAAACAACAACAAAATAAAACAAAGACACTGAACAACAACAACAACAACAATAATAACAACAAAAACACTGAACAACAACAACAACAATAATAACAACAAAAACACTGAACAACAACAATAATAACAACAACAAAAACACTGAACAACAACAACAACAACAATAATAACAACAAAAACACTGAACAACAACAACAATAATAACAACAAAAACACTGAACAACAACAACAACAATGATAGCAACAAAAACACCGAACAACAACAACAACAATAATAACAACAAAAACACCGAACAAAAACAACAACAATAATAACAACAAAAACACTGAACAACAACAACAACAACAATAATAACAACAAAAACACTGAACAACAACAACAACAACAATAATAACAACAACAATAATAACAACAAAAACACTGAACAACAACAACAACAACAATAACAACAAAAACACTGAACAACAACAACAACAACAATAATAACAACAAAAACACTGAACAACAACAACAACAATAATAACAACAAAAACACTGAACAACAACAACAACAATAATAACAACAAAAACACTGAACAACAACAACAACAATAATAACAACAAAAACACTGAACAACAACAACAACAACAATAATAACAACAAAAACACTGAACAACAACAACAATAATAACAACAAAAACACTGAACAACAACAACAATAATATCAACAAAAACACTGAACAACAACAACAACAATAATATCAACAAAAACACTGAACAACAACAACAACAACAACAATAATAACAACAACAATAATAACAACAAAAACACTGAACAACAACAACAACAAAAACACTGAACAACAACAACAATAATAACAACAAAAACACTGAACAACAACAACAACAACAATAATAACAACAAAAACACTGAACAACAACAACAACAACAATAATAACAACAAAAACACTGAACAACAACAACAACAACAATAATAACAACAAAAACACTGAACAACAACAACAACAACAATAATAACAACAAAAACACTGAACAACAACAACAACAATAATAACAACAAAAACACTGAACAACAACAACAACAATAATAACAACAGAAACACTGAACAACAACAATAATAACAACAAAAACACTGAACAACAAAAACAACACGACCAAAACAACAACATTAATCAAGTTATAGAGACAAAATAAATGAATCTCAGAGAAACTGGCTCACAAAACATGCTGGTGGAGGGTTTAATCAGATTCATGAGGGAGGGAGGGAGGGAGGTGTTGGAGAGACTGTGGGGGAGACAGAGGGTGTTGGAGAGACTGTGGGGGAGATAAAGGGTGTTGGAGAGACTGTGGGGGAGATAGAGGGTGTTGGAGAGACTGTGGGGGAGATAGAGGGTGTTGGAGAGACTGGCGGGGAGATAGAGGGAGTTGGAGAGACTGTGGGGGAGATAGAGGGTGTTGGAGAGACTGGCGGGGAGATAGAGGGTGTTGGAGAGACTGGCGGGGAGATAGAGGGTGTTGGAGAGACTGTGGGGGAGATAGAGGGTGTTGGAGAGACTGTGGGGGAGATAGAGGGTTGGAGACGTGGGGAGATAGAGGGTGTTGGAGAGACTGGCGGGGAGATAGAGGGTGTTGGAGAGACTGGCGGGGAGATAGAGGGTGTTGGAGAGACTGTGGGGGAGATAGAGGGTGTTGGAGAGACTGTGGGGGAGATAGAGGATGTTGGAGACACGCGGGGAGATAGAGGGTGTTGGAGAGACTGTGGGGGAGATAGAGGATGTTGGAGAGACTGTGGGGGAGATAAAGGGTGTTGGAGAGACTGTGGGGGAGATAGTGTGTTCGAGAGACTGTGGGGGGATAGAGGGTGTTGGAGAGACTGTGGGGGAGATAAAGGGTGTTGGAGAGACTGTGGGGGAGATAGTGTGTTCGAGAGACTGTGGGGTAGATAAAGGGTGTTGGAGAGACTGTGGGGGAGATAGTGTGTTCGAGAGACTGTGTGGGAGATAGAGGGTGTTCGAGAGACTGTGGGGGAGATAGAGGGAGTTGGAGAGACTGTGGGGGAGATAGTGTGTTCGAGAGACTGTGAGGGAGATAAAGGGTGTTGGAGGCACTGTTGGAGGGACTGCTGGAGAGATAGAACTTATAGAAATTGTTGGAGATGCATTTGCGTTCATGTTCGTTTATGTTCATGTACGTCTTTGTTCGTGTACGTCAGCGTTCGTGTACGTCAGCGTTGAAGTGTTTGCGCATAGCCTGAGTGTTAACCGCCATAAATTCAAGTCTAACCCTGATGAACTGCTCGCAACCAATCAGAGATGACGTGATTTACACACCCACCAATCACGAGGCTGGACACCTGCCGGACTACTGAAACACTTACAGTCATTGGTCGGTCTTGGCAGCTAATGAAGACCTGAACCAATGGGAAGAGTTGGCAACGACCTCACACCACCCCCTCAAACTACCACACCCTCACCCCTCACCCCCTCACACCCTCACCCCCCTCACACCCCCCCACACCCCCTCACACCCCCGTCACACCCCCCCACACCCCCTCACACCCCCTCACACCCCCCTCACCCCCCCACACCCCCTCCCCCCCAGAGTAAGATAAACAACGTAAATATCAACATCTTGCAAAACAAAAATTACCTGTTCATCTTTTTACCTTCGCCACCCCAAACATAACACGACACAAGTATATTCATCACCATTACCATTCTGTACAGCCTAAGGAAGGAAGAGATAGGGAGAGATAACGCGAGATATAATGAAGATTCACCTCAGTGTCTCTTAGGAGTTGGGTGTGAGATATCTCTATGACCTCCTCATTAAGATATTTCATAGTTAAGCAGAAGAACAGGTGTCTCTCTCTCTCTCTCTCTCTCTCTCTCTCTCTCTCTCTCTCTCTCTCTCTCGGCTGGTTGGTGGGGGAGAGAGGTTTTTTTGGGAGATAGTTGGTTTAGTTGTTATGGTTGATGTGTCTCTCGTTGATTGAGATATCTCTTGGTTTACTCTCACACGCGGAGGGGAGTGGGGGCTTAGAGGGGTGGGGGGCTGGAGAGGGGTGGGGGGCTGGAGACAGAAAGAAATGGCACTAGAAAGAAAGAGAAATGGGGCTGAAGAGAGAGAGAGAGAGAGAGAGAGAGGCAATACTTCATGCAGGTTAATGTGACAAACGCACGCACGGACAGCCCACGAAAGCGTCACGAACATTGAGGAAGAGGAGAAAGAGCATGCAGGTGTGTGGATGTTATAGTCAGGTGTGTGGATGTTATAGTCAGGTGTGTGGATGTTAGTGTGTACATTGGATTCACCTGAAGATTCGCCCCCCCCCCCCCACCTTATTTCACCTTAAGATACTAAAACACATATTGGAACACATACTAAAATACATATTGGAATACATACGATTTATTTGATTCGTCTGTTTACGCTCTGGAGAATGACTGTGAAGCTACTTTAAGAAAACACTAAGTTAAGGGACCTTGTTGTTCCCTAAAGACAGAATCCTTGAAGGGAACGGTATAAAAATTTTGAAATGAAGAGTTTTTAAAAATTATATATAAAAATTACAAGGAAAACGTGACTAAAAAAATCTGAAAAATCGAAAAAATCTGAAAAAAAAAACGAAAAAATCTGAAATCTGAAAACCGAAAAAATCTGAAATCTGAAAACCGAAAAAATCTGAAAAATCGGAAAAAAATGGAAAAACTCGTATTCAATCCCTCAGCTCTCTCAGGGCTGGCGGCGTACCTCCCTCACTAAGAACATCTCAGCTCTCATGTAGAACAGTTCCCAGATTCAGGCGTCTATGAAGAAAATGTTGCCCTGAGACTTTCATTTAGACTATCTGCAGGGGAGGGAGGGAAGGAGGGGGGAGAAAGGGAGGTGAAGGGAGAGTAGGAGGGAGGAAGGGAGGTAGAGGTAAAGAAAGAGGGAGGGAGACAAGATGGATGAAGGAAGGAAGGAAGGGGTGAAGGTTGAGAAGAAAGGAGGATGGGATGGACTGAAGAAAGTAAGGGGGAGGCAAGGAGGGAAAGGGGGAGAGAGGCAAGGTAAGGAAGAGGGAGAAGGGAAAGAGAGAATGGGGATAGAAGCAAGAACGAATGCAGGGAGGGAGAGATAGAGGAGGAGGAAGGATGGAAGGAAGGAAGGAAGGAAGGAAGGAAGGACCCTAATATATTCCTTCGTTGACCAATTACAGTAAGTTTTATCGATATATTTTCCCCTATTTCTTTTCTTCGTTATAGCAAACTTTAACGTATGAGTAATAAGTAAAGACTAAGACGACCTAAAACTGTTTGTTAAAGGTCTGGCGGTATCTCCCCACGCCCCCAGCAGGAGTAAGATGGTGGCAGGTAAGTGTCTTGACTCTACTTGGTGGAGCGTCTCAGAGCAGGTGGTGTCTGTCAGGTATCCAGCAGGTGTCTAGGAGGTAATTAGTAGGTGTCTGTCAGGTATGTAGCAGGTGTCAATCAAGTGTCTAGCAGGTGTAGATAAAGAGAGAGAGAGAGAGAGAGATTCTGACGCAGGTAAAGACGAAAAACTATCTCTTAACTTTCTGTTTCCTTAATTACTCTGATTATCATATCATCCTTCACTAATTACTTCAGTTAATGTTCAGACAACGTGTGAAATATAGGAACTTTTATGGTGGGGTGGTGGTGGTGGTGCTGTGGTCGTGGTGCTGTGGTCGTGGTGCTGCTGTGGTGGTGCTGTGGTGATCATGGTGCTGTGGTGGTGGTGCTGTGGTGATCGTGGTGCTGTGGTGGTGGTGCTGTTGTGGTGGTGCTGTGGTGATCGTGGTGCTGTGGTGGTGGTGCTGTTGTGGTGGTGCTGTGGTGCTGTGGTGATCGTGGTGCTGTGGTGGTGGTGCTGCTGTGGTGGTGCTGTGGTGATCGTGGTGGTGCTGTTGTGGTGGTGCTGTGGTGATCGTGGTGCTGTGGTGATCGTGGTGCTGTGGTGGTGGTGGTGCTGTTGTGGTGGTGCTGTGGTGATCGTGGTGCTGTGGTGATCGTGGTGCTGTGGTGGTGGTGCTGTTGTGATCGTGGTGCTGTGGTGGTGGTGCTGTTGTGATCGTGGTGCTGTGGTCGTGATGCTGTGGTCGTGGTGCTGTGGTCGTGGTGCTGTGGTGGTGCTGCTGTGGTGGTGCTGTGGTGATCGTGGTGCTGTGGTGGTGGTGCTGTGGTGGTGGTGCTGCTGCTGTGGTGGTCGTGGTGCTGTGGTCGTGGTGCTGTGGTGGTGGTGCTGCTGTGGTGGTCGTGGTGCTGTAGTCGTGGTGCTGTGGTCGTGGTGCTGTGGTGGTGGTGCTGCTGCTGTGGTGGTGGCGCTGCTGTGGTGGTCGTGGTGCTGTTGTCGTGGTGCTGCTGTGGTGGTGGTGCTGTGGTCGTGGTGCTGTGGTGGTGGTGCTGCTGTGGTGGTGCTGTGGTGATCGTGGTGCTGTGGTCGTGGTGCTGTGGTCGTGGTGCTGCTGTGGTGGTGCTGTGGTGATCGTGGTGCTGTGGTCGTGGTGCTGTGGTCGTGGTGCTGTGGTGGTGGTGGTGCTGCTGTGGTGGTCGTGGTGCTGTGGTCGTGGTGCTGTGGTGGTGGTGCTGCTGTGGTGGTGGTGCTGCTGTGGTGGTCGTGGTGCTGTGGTCGTGGTGCTGTGGTGGTGGTGCTGCTGCTGTGGTGGTGGCGCTGCTGTGGTGGTCGTGGTGCTGTTGTCGTGGTGCTGCTGTGGTGGTGGTGCTGTGGTCGTGGTGCTGTGGTGGTGGTGCTGCTGTGGTGGTGCTGTGGTGATCGTGGTGCTGTGGTCGTGGTGCTGTGGTCGTGGTGCTGCTGTGGTGGTGCTGTGGTGATCGTGGTGCTGTGGTCGTGGTGCTGTGGTGGTGGTGGTGCTGCTGTGGTGGTCGTGGTGCTGTGGTCGTGGTGCTGTGGTGGTGGTGCTGCTGTGGTGGTGGTGCTGCTGTGGTGGTCGTGGTGCTGTGGTCGTGGTGCTGTGGTCGTGGTCCTGCTGCTGTGGTGGTGGCGCTGCTGCGGTGGTCGTGGTGCTGTTGTCGTGGTGCTGTGGTGCTGCTGTGGTGGTGGTGCTGTGGTCGTGGTGCTGTGGTGGTGGTGCTGCTGTGGTGGTGCTGTGGTGATCGTGGTGCTGTGGTCGTGGTGCTGTGGTCGTGGTGGTGCTGTGGTGATCGTGGTGCTGTGGTCGTGGTGCTGTGGTCGTGGTGCTGTGGTGGTGGTGGTGCTGCTGTGGTGGTGGTGGTGCTGTGGTCGTGGTGCTGTGGTGGTGGTGCTGCTGTGGTGGTGGTGCTGCTGTGGTGGTCGTGGTGCTGTGGTCGTGGTGCTGTATCAATGGTGGAAGAAGAAGAAAAATGAGAGTAGGAATAAAAGTAGACAGAAAGTATAAGGCAGAGAAGAAGGAGGAATAGGAAGAGAAGGAAAGGAAGAGGGAGAAGGTGTGTGTATGGAAGTAAGGTGAGGGAGAATGACAGAAGCGGTGGTGAATGTTGACAAAGAAGGTGAGAACGGAGAGACGTGAGGGGGGGTGGGTGAGAGACGCAAGGAGGGTTGAGAGATGTAGGGGGGGGGTAGTGAGAGATAGGGAGGGGCTGGGTGAGAGAAGAAGGTATACATAGGAGTGAGGATTATTTTTGTATTTATTTTTTTTTATCATAGAAAACGGGACCAGTTGAGGGGGTACTAGTCAATATGGCTTAGGTCCCCCTACTGCTATATATATACCATTTCACTAGTTATTTTATTCCCGTTTTGAGGGGAGGTTAGTCTGGTTATTACTATATTATCTATGAGCAGTAGTTATGGGGATAACGTCCACTAGTTAAGTAATAATTGCCTTATTATTATTATTATTATTATTATTATTATTATTATTATTAACCTACCCAAACTTAACCTAGACTGACCTAACACTAGCCTAACCTAAGCTAATATGGGGGTAACTATTGCAGTGAACTGAATTGCAATGACCGTAATAAAATGGTGATTGCAATGATCTCAACATCGTGATAATTGCAATAACCTCAAATGCAATGACCTTAAATAAAAAAATAAGATGGTGTTTGCGAAGACTTTTTCAAAATGGCGTCGATATTCCACCAAGACTCTACTTTTGATTAATCTTTGGAAATCCTCCTACTTACCCACCCACCCACCCACCCACTCAACCACCCAAATTATCTGTGACTCTAACCTTTCACAAAATGGCGGCCATATTACACTAAGACTCTATAAATCTAGTCAGCAACCATGGTCGATCTACAGAACTTCTACTCAGTTTAAAAAGATGAAGAAAAAATACTAAGTCAGGGAAATATGAAAAATAACCGGTGATAAAAGGAATAAACATTGATGAAATATGGAGAGAGGAAGAAGCCGATGATGTATGGATGAGGGAGGAGAGAAGGAAGTGGGTGAGGGAGGGAGGAAGCGGATGGAGGAGGGGGGGTGAATAAGGAGAGTGAGGGAGAGAGAGAGAGATGGTGGACTGGAAGGGTGAGGGAGGGTTGGAGGGGGAATGGAGGAGAAGGGAAGAGGGAGTAAAGTAGTAACGAAGGGAAAGAGAGACTGAGGAAGAAAAGGAGGGTGGAGAGGAGAGAGAGAGAAGGATTCACTGTGAAGGAGGGAGTTAGGAGTTTGGAGGGTGAGAGGTGGACGGCGGAGAATGTGTTTACGGAAGAGACACAATTGATGGCTTTATACTACAGCAAAATAAAAAGTGACAGAAGTTTGATTATTGTGTAAAAAGTTACTTATCAATCAAGTGATAATGGAGCCTAACTTCCTATACCTTGGTAGAGAGAGAGAGAGAGAGAGAGAGAGAGAGAGACACACACACACCACACACGTCCCCCTCTTCCCCTTACCTACACAACCCCTTTGATCCTTACCCCCCCCACCAGCAGCTCTACCCCCATAACCCCCCCCCCCATCTTCGCAGTGCTGAGTGAGATTGAGAATTTTATACAGTCGTAGTTGATGCTGTGGGGAGTGATTTTCGCGATATTATCAAGAGATGGCGGAAAACGACGTAGTTTGGGCGAGATTATCACCAGATAGCGGAAAATGACGTAGTTTTGACGAGAATATCACCAGATGGCGTAGTTTTGACGAGATTATCACCAGATGGCGTAGTTTTGACGAGATTATCACCAGATGGCATAGTTTTGGCGAGATTATCACCAGCTGGCATAGTTTTGGCGAGATTATCACCAGATGGCGTAGTTTTGGTCGAGATTATCACCAGCTGGAGCAAAAATCATAAATAGCTGATGTTTCCCTTGAATTAATTAATCCCTGAGGAGTCAATATATGGGAGAGAAAGAAGGAAGGAGGGATGGAAGGGAAGAAAGATAGAGATAAACAAATGAAAGAAATGTATGAAACTACATATACAAATCAATAAATAAACAAACAATCAAAGAAGAAAATAACTAAACAACAAAAACAGACATTTAGCTGAACGCAATATACGTTCCTCAACCCTCGTCAACTTAATAATAATAAAAGGTAAACAAACAAGCCAATAAGCGGATAAACCTCTCTACGACGGAGCTGAAAAACAAAAGCCGATCAATAAACAAACATATTCACAGACAGGCTAATAAACACCTTAAATTCTTACTCCTAAATATAAAAAAAAAAATAATAAAAACGGTAAATATCATTAAAATTATACGTAAAATAAGTAAATTAATAAAAATTCATTATTCTGAAACTATACAAACAAAAATGCATCGATATTGAATCTTCTATAGATGGAGCGTTCAGTTGATTAGCCTCGTCTGGAAGTGAATAAATGACATGACAATACTGAGAAGGTCGTATCGTGTATGACGTAGCTAAAGAAACAAAAGCAAATCGATAAATAAACCTGAATAATAAACGGATAAACCAGATGTAATAAAGAAAAACAAAAGCGAATCAGATAATTACTAGAAAAGAATAAACGGATGAACCAAACAAACGTAACTACGATACCAAATGAATAAATGAAAAAATATTAACTGAGAAAACAAAAACGAATCGATAAATAACTAGATAAAAAGAATAAACGGATAAACCAAACACATTAATCTCTTTTCACTTCGAGTAAAAAAAAACTAAAAAAGAAAAACACGTATCATGAAATCGAATACTGTATCAAGAACACAAATAAACAAGAGACGAATCGGGTAAACAAATAAAAAACACAGAAAACTCAGTCATACAAACCCTGACGGTCTTGGACGAGGGAGAGTAAACAAAAACAATATTCACATAAACTCCAATAAGGAGATCAGATCGTCTATTCAGGAGGAGAGGTGGGGGGGGGGGGGGAGGAAGGGGGTGAAAGTAGGGTAAGGCATAAACAAAAACACGATTCATCAGCTAAGGAGAATCGTATTGTTTATTAATACGTCATAAAAAACAAAAGAGAATCAATAAAATCACAAAGGAATAAAAAAGTTAAAAAAAAAATAGAGGCATTCGGAGTCTCATTTGGGTCAGTAAGAAAACAAAAACAAATAAGCATCGTGTAAGGATTCAGATGGTATATTAAGAGGAGAGAGGGGAAGGTCGGAGCCCCCTGGAGAGGATCTTAGCTGTTATTATGTGCTTTATAGCCCCGCAGCCATAAACACGTGACGTCACACCAGCTGCAGGAGGGAGCACTGAGATGGTAACAATGCGACAACCTCTTAACCTTCTTATTTTTCTTACTCTTCTTTCTTTTTCTTTCTTTCTTTCTTTCTTTCTTTCTCTTACTTTTTCTTCTTATCCTCTTTTTCTGTTCCTTTTCCATCTCCTCCTCCCCCCTCTCCTCCTCTTCCTCCTCTTTTTTTCTTTTCCTGCTCCTCCTCTTCCACCACCTCCTCCTCTTCCACCTCCACCTCCTCTTCCTCCTCCTAATATTAATGAAAAATAACGATAATAACGATACAATGATACGAACTAATAATGATATAAGAAGGTGAGAGAGAGAGAGAGAGAGAGAGGACCAACTTTAGAGAACGACTACTAGAGAACGACTACTAGAGAACGTAACACTGGTGGCCGTTCGCTGAGAGATTGTAACGTAAACAACGAAATTACGACTTCCGGCCGGCCTGTCTGGCACGCGACTTCCGCTGCGACACTTGGCACTCTCGAACCCTTGTGTGCCTAAAGTCCTGAGTGGGGCGTAAGTCCTGAGTGGGTCTCGTAAGTCTGGAGTGGGTCTCGTAAGTCTGGAGTGGGTCTCGTAAGTCTGGGGTGGGTCTCGTAAGTCTGGAGTGGGTCTCGTAAGTCTGGGGTGGGTCTCGTAAGTCTGGAGTGGGTCTCGTAAGTCTGGAGTGGGTCTCGTAAGTCTGGAGTGGGTCTCGTAAGTCTGGAGTGGGTCTCGTAAGTCTGGAGTGGGTCTCGTAAGTCTGGAGTGGGTCTCGTAAGTCAGGAGTCCCAAATGACTCTGACAGACACAGCGATAAACAATCAGACAGACATTCACTCACAAACAGGCAGGATGGGGAGGAGGTGAGAGAGAGGGAAGGAGAGAGGGAGGGAGGAAAGTGAGAGATAAAGAGGGAGGTAATTAGGGAAGGAGTAAAGGAGGGAGGGTGAAAGGTGATAGATAAGGAAGGAAGCAGGAAGGGAGGGAGGGAGGGGGGCAAGGGATGACAGAGTGAGAGTGTTTAGGGAGAGTTGATGAGGGGGTGAAAGGGGGGGATGGGAGAGAGAGAGAGAGGAGAGAGAGAGGGGGGTGGAGAAGGTAAGGTAAGGCAGAGGAAAGGAACAAGCAAATGTGAGAGGAACTTCCATCGTTTATCAATTTATTTTCTCTCATTTACTCATACAGTCTTTCCTCTTATTCCCCCCCTCCTTATTTATTAACTTATTCTTTCTCTTATTTCTTTCTTATTTATTCTTTTATCACTTCCTTATTTTCTCTTATTTGAAGGAGGTCGATGGTGGCTGGTCATCCCTGCTCTTATGGTGAGGTATTGTTAAAAGCACTTCTCTCTCTCTCTCTCCTCTCTCTCTCTCTCTCTCTCTCTCTCTCTCTCTCTCTCTCTCTCTCTCTCAGAAGACGAGGAAGGATTTCTGAGGGGCATTGTACACCTTACCTGAGAGAGAGAGAGAGAGAGAGAGAGTAGATCTCCTAATGGACAAATTATACACGACAGTTAAAACAACCCGCCAAGTCTTGAGTTCTTTCTCTCTTTCTTTCTTTCTTTCTTTCTTTCCTTCTTTCTTTTTTTCACACCACACCCTCCCCCAACACACCACACCCTCCCCCCAACACACCACACCCTCCCCAACACACCACACCCTCCCCCCAACACACCACACCCTCCCCCCAACACACCACACCCTCCCCAACACACCACACCCTCACCACACCACACCCTCCCCCCAACACACCACACCCTCCCCCCAACACACCACACCCTCCCCAACACACCACACCCTCCCCCAACACACCACACCCTCCCCCCAACACACCACACCCTCCCCCCAACACACCACACCCTCCCCCAACACACCACACCCTCCCCCCAACACACCACACCCTCCCCCCAACACACCACACCCTCCCCCCAACACACCACACCCTCCCCAACACACCACACCCTCCCCCACACACCCAACCCCCCACACACCCTCCCCCAACACACCACACCCTCCCCCAACACACCACACCTCCCCAACACACCACACCCTCCCCCAACACACCACACCCTCCCCAACACCCCACAC
This sequence comes from Homarus gammarus, assembly GCA_958450375.1. Lineage (NCBI taxonomy): Eukaryota > Metazoa > Arthropoda > Malacostraca > Decapoda > Nephropidae > Homarus > Homarus gammarus. Next base: position 1,480,918 of record CAUDMG010001814.1, read on the forward strand.
CCTCCCCAACACACCACACCCTCCCCAACACACCACACCCTCCCCAACACACCCACCCTCCCCCAACACACCCACACCCTCCCCAACACACCCACACCCTCCCCAACACACCACACCCTCCCCAACACACCACACCCTCCCCAACACACCACACCCTCCCCCAACACACCACACCCTCCCCAACACACCCTCCCCCAACACACCACACCCTCCCCAACACACCACACCCTCCCCAACACACCACACCCTCCCCACCACACCACACCCTCCCCACCCACCCTCCCCAACACACCACACCCTCCCCCAACACACCACACCCTCCCCCAACACACCACACCCTCCCCAACACACCACACCCTCCCCAACACACACCCTCCCCCAACACACCACACCCTCCCCCAACACACCACACCCTCCCCAACACACCACACCCTCCCCAACACACCACACCCTCCCCAACACACCACACCCTCCCCAACACACCACACCCTCCCCCAACACACCACACCCTCCCCCAACACACCACACCCTCCCCCAACACACCACACCCTCCCCCAACACACCACACCCTCCCCCAACACACCACACTCTCCCCAACACACCCACACCCTCCCCACACCACACCCTCCCCCAACACACCACACCCTCCCCCAACACACCACACCCTCCCCAACACACCACACCCTCCCCAACACACCACACCCTCCCCAACACACCACACCCTCCCCACCACACCACACCCTCCCCCAACACACCACACCCTCCCCCAACACACCACACCCTCACCACACCACACCCTCCCCCCAACACACCACACCCTCACCACACCACACCCTCCCCCAACACACCACACCCTCCCCAACACACCACACCCTCCCCAACACACCACACCCTCCCCCAACACACCACACCCTCCCCCAACACACCACACCCTCCCCAACACACCACACCCTCCCCCAACACACCACACCCTCCCCCAACACACCACACCCTCCCCAACACACCACACCCTCCCCCACACACACCCTCCCCCAACACACCACACCCTCCCCCAACACACCACACCCTCCCCAACACACCACACCCTCCCCCAACACACCACACCCTCCCCCAACACACCATACCCTCCCCCAACACACCATACCCTACCCCAACACACCACACTCTCCCCAACACACCACACCCTCACCACACCACACCCTCCCCCAACACACCACACCCTCCCCCCAACACACCACATCCTCCCCCCCAACACACCACACCCTCCCCCAACACACCACACCCTCCCACAACACACCACACCCTCACCACACCACACCCTCCCCCAACACACCACACTCTCCCCAACACACCACACCCTCACCACGCCACACCCTCCCCCCAACACACCACACCCTCACCACACCACACCCTCCCCCAACACACCACACCCTCACCACACCACACCCTCCCCCAACACACCACACCCTCACCACACCACACCCTACCCCCAACACACCACACCCTCACCACACCACACCCTCCCCCAACACACCACACCCTCCCCCCAACACACCACACCCTCCCCCAACACACCACACTCTCCCCAACACACCACACCCTCACCACACCACACCCTCCCCCAACACACCACACCCTCCCCCAACACACCACATCCTCCCCCCAACACACCACACCCTCACCACACCACACCCTCCCCCAACACACCACACCCTCACCACACCACACCCTACCCCCAACACACCACACCCTCACCACACCACACCCTCACCACACCACACCCTCCCCCCAACACACCACACCCTCCCCCCAACACACCACACCCTCACCACACCACACCCTCCCCCAACACACCACACCCTCACCACACCACACCCTACCCCCAACACACCACACCCTCCCCCAACACACCACACCCTCCCCCAAACACACCACACCCTCCCCAACACACCACACCCTCACCACACCACACCCTCCCCCCAACACACCACACCCTCACCACACCACACCTTACCCCCAACACACCACACCCTCCCCCAACACACCACACCCTCCCCCAACACACCACACCCTCCCCCAACACACCACACCCTCCCCCAACACACCACACTCTCCCCCAACACACCACACTCTCCCCAACACACCACACCCTCCCCCAACACACCACGCCCTCCCCCCAACACACCACATCCTCCCCCCAACACACCACACCCTCACCACACCACACCCTCCCCCCAACACACCACACCCTACCCCCAACACACCACACCCTACCCCCAACACACCACACCCTCACCACACCACACCCTACCCCCAACACACCACACCCTCCCCCAACACACCACACCCTCACCACGCCACACCCTCACCCCAACACACCACACCCTCACCACGCCACACTTTCCTACAAGTATACTAATTGTGTAAAACCTGATTATAGCAAATTACACCTTTTTTTCGGGTGTAGTTTATTGTGTACAGCGGGGTTATAGTACACTGCACTTCCTTCCCGGGTGTACGAGGTGACTAACGTAATTACTACACCCAACTGCCTAGGACACCTCCCAGCTGTCAATACACCTCCACGACCCCACAACACCTGGTTAACCTTCCCCAGGCTAGGACTGAGTCTCCCCAGCACTTAGTACTCGGCACCTATCTCTAACCCAAGCGTCCACACCTAGCACCTAGCCTTAATATGTAGTCTCAGCTCCAGCACCTAGGCCTGGTACCAAGTCCTATCCTCCCAGCACCAATCCTTAGCTCCCAGCACCCAGAACATAACCCTAGCACCCAGCACTAACACCAAGCCTTACCTCCCAGCATCCAATACCAAACACAAGCGTCCAGAACACAGTCCTAGCACCCAGCCCTAGCACCTATCCCTACGCCTAGTACTCAGCACCCAGTCCCAGCTTCCAGCACCCAAACCTAGTATCTACCACAGGTTACACCCAGTCTAGGCTACATGCAACTCGAGCTACACTCCGCCTAGGCTACACCCAGTGCAAGCTACACTCAGGCTCAGTCTACACCCAGCGCAGGCTACACTCAGGCTAGGCTCAGGCTACACCCAGCGCAGGTATTGAAGGGAAACAAACAGTCGGTAGAGGCAGGTAAAACAGTCTTGACACACGTACAGTAAATGGTCCATGTCTCATTACCTGCCACATCTTGACGCCCTTATCTCCACGCCGCCAACCCTCCCACCACCATCCTTCTTGTGCTTGACGGAGGCTGCATCCCTCCCTCAGGCACCCGTAATGAGGACCCCGGAGTTAGCGTCTACCTGAAGGAGGTTATCGTCAATAGTATCGGTGGGAGGAGGTGAAGGCACGAGGGAGGCAGGGAGGTGTGGCAACTGTGGCCTCCGTTACCGACGGCGGACGGACGGGGCAGCACAGCTCTCGCTCCCAGTGAGGATTTTCGGCTCTTTGAAGGATTTGTTTTGTGCTGCTGAAATAACCAGATGAATTTGCATGCGTAGGGAGGGTGTCTCGGTACTACCCCCTGTGTTGTGAAGGGGGAGGGGTGAGGGGGAGGAGGGGTCTAGTAGTGGGGTGTGTTAGGGGAGGGGAAATGGTTAGATATAAACGTGGTGGGTTGCGCAATAGACGCAGAGTCCATGACAGATAGAGAGAACCTCCGTCTCTTCTATTTCTCTCACTCTCTCACCCAGACTCTATTAATAGAAATGTTATCCCTCGTCTCCCTCACAGGAAGCAAATTTGAATTATTCAGGTGAGTCTTCCCAAACGATAGAGTAAATCGGGCTGCCGACATGCATAATCTCCAAGAGGCAACTTGCAAAATTCCCACATTCTATTTTTAGAAATGTGAAGTTGTTATTTTCCCCATACTAGACCCGATTTACTGATCAGAGGGGGAGGCGACGATGGGGTGTGAGGAAGGTAATAAAACAGGGTGATGTAGTGGCGAGGGTTACATCATGGCCATATAAAGTGGTGTAGAGAAACGTGTTTCCCCTTCAGAGGGGACGAGCCCGGGTGGCAGTGACAGTGCGGCAGCGTGGTGTGCTTCCCTCCCCTCACTGTGCCACGGATCAATCTCTGAGACGCGACTACAGACGAGGCAACACGCGCCGCCCCACCCGCCGCTACCCGGCTACTGGCGCTGCCGTCGCCGCCTCGATCTCCTCCCAGCACCCGGATAGGCCCTTCGATCCGCTTCCCGGCGTGATGCTCACGCGCGCTATGAACGATTGGATTCTCTGCTCCGGTTGGAGGTTCGGGAGGCAAGGGTACGAGAGTCAATCAGTAAGACGGGAGAAGTGTAGTGGGGAACATGTACTAGTGCTCCTCTCTCGTGGTGCTCTCTCAGTGAGGTACACTTGTTTAGTCCAAGGTTGGTTGGTGGTGTCGGGAGTGGCGGGGCGTGTGAGGAGGCAGGGAGGGGCACTACACCTCCGCGGGGTACACCCGGGGGGCGCCTCACCCTGGGCAGGAAACAAGGTAGTGATGGAGGAGGTGGAGGTGCTCGCCAGGTGAGATGGAGGTGGGAAGAGCAGCAGGAGGAGGAGGAGGGGGAGGAGAGGGAGGATAGGATGAGAATATGGAAAGAAACAAAAACAATACGGCAGTAAAATAAAAAAAAAGCTTTGATGAAAACACTGTGAACATAACGCGAAAGATGAAGAAGTAGTCAAAGGAAAATAAGGACAAACCAAAGCAGGTGACATGATCTACCACCACTGAGGGAAAATTAAAGGGAAAAAAACACATACATGACTGATTTAAAACCCTGTGTAAACCGGGTGAAAAACAACAGGAAAATATCAGAAGGAAAAAGGGAAACAAAAACACATAAGAGGAAAGTGTGTCAGTGGTGAACATCGACGTTAAACAAACATTTCAAAACGGAGGAAAAAAGAAACACAAATACCAATGGAAAAAAAATATAAACATGGCCACATATAAACATTGAGGGAAAAAACACCACGAGTCAAAATAAACACAAGAGTCTTATAAGACAAGTAAGTACCGTTGTTTCCATTTCCCGTGGATTTATCAGATATATATATATATATATATATATATATATATATATATATATATATATAAACTTTAATAAGAAGAGACAAGAGAGGGAGAGAAGAGAGAATAAACAAGAGATATGGAAATGAGAAAAAGAGACAGTGCATCGATCTCTCACCTACCAGGAACTATCAATCAGGAAGAGAGAGAGAGACAGTGAGAGATACTTGTAGTGTTTGTGTGCATAAGGAGGAGAGATAACCATAACAACATAGACTTCTAAAAATAAATGGCCCCCAAAACTTGGCGATCAAACGAGAGATGATACTGTATATTTGTTTTACCGCCTCTCCCAGACGTAAATAAATACATAGATATGTATATATAGATCAACAGAGAGACATACACACTTAACTGTATAACTCTGTCAAGTGTCACAGCGTTAGGATTTCACCTCAAAACATTAAAAATTCACACAAAAATTAAAAATACGGCCATTATTTATTTTTTTGTCTTGGGAGTTACGAGAGAATTGAACTAACTGGTGTGTTTAAAAAGCCTCTTTTACACCTTTCAGAATCGATCGGAAACTCTCAGTCATTTCCGATAGGTGACACTCCTAAGTTGAAGTTTTGTCGAGTTCACTCAGGCTGTGTCGACAGTTTTGTGCCGGGAGTCGTTGTATATATTGAGAACAATGATGATGGCTTGCCATTATTTTCAGTGGTGTTGGTGGTAGTGGTGGTAGTGGTGGTGTTGGTAGTGGTGTTGGTGGTAGTGGTGTTGGGTTGGTGGTAGTGGTGTTGGTGGTGGTGGTGTTGGTGGTAGTGGTGTTGGTGGTAGTGGTGGTGTTGGTAGTGGTGTTGGTGGTAGTGGTGTTGGTGGTGGTGTTGGTAGTGGTGGTGGTAGTGGTGTTGGTGGTGGTGTTGGTGGTAGTGGTGTTGGTGGTAGTGGTGGTGTTGGTAGTGGTGTTGGTGGTGGTTGGAGCCCATGTGAGAAAAATATCCAGGGAGATTAACATAGTTTGTGTTGATGTGTTAAGGTTGATAGGCAAGTGTGTGTGTGTGTGTGTGTGTGTGCGTCCCAGTGACCCAGTGTTTGTTCTCCTGCCTTACTACTTGATTGGGTAATGGACTCTGTGTACTGTACGTGTGTGTGTGTGTGTATAAGAAGTGTCTTTCTATGTCTGCGTATACATATAGGCTCGGGATGGCTGTATACGTATGAGTAGGTTTACTTATGTGCGCCTCTTAATTGATAAAACGTTTAGCTATCCATCAATTTGTTAATCTCTTATTAGACAATAATAATAGTAAGTGTTATTACTAATATTTTTATCTTCTTGTTGTTGTTGTTTAAATTTATTATTAATTATAACTAAATTGTCACCAACATGTATAATATTGGATTACTTGTTAGCGAGAGAGCGTGACCTTTGTTATAACGAGGATGACCCGGGGGAGCGATGCCTGCCAGCCGATGACACAAGAAACGTTTGTCAATAGAAGTGAACTAGGCAAGGCGCCGCTTATCTTAACGAGCCCTTAACGAGCCACTGTCACGAGAAACATTCACCTTCACGAACTGGAGACACAATAAACGTTCTATTTAATGAGAGAATGTGTTTGTGTCTCTACCAACTAGTGACGCGATACACGTTTTCTTAATGAATTTTTTATCGAATAAGTAACGCAAATAACGCAAGAGAGGACGCAATAATTGTTTGCCCGTGTACATGACGCAGAAGTGCTTATTTGATGTAAAGGGACGAAAAATTTCTGATATTACACACAAAATACGTTGATTTAACGAACGAACCAGTAACGCAGGAAACGTTGCTGCTAACGACCGAGTGACGCAAGAAACGTTTGTCTTCGTGAGCAAGTGACGCAACACCTTCCCCGTCACTCATAAAACATTTGATTAACGAGCGGATGACGCAAGAAACATTTCCCAACTAGCGAATGACGTAAGAAACATTTCTCAACTAGCGAATGACGCAAGAATTTTTTGACGTAAGGAGAGACTAACGCAAGAAACGTTTGTTTGAGCTGGAGGGACGCAACGAACATATTTACTTTTCTAACGCAAATGAAACGTTCAAATTTTAATGAGTGACGCAAGTGGCGACAAATATCAAGGTAAGTCTAGTGTGTGTGTGTGTGTGTGCGTGCGCATTATTATACGTGTTCATTACAGGTACAGTGTGTTTTATATGTACCTGTGTATTATCATTATCATTTCATTATTATTATTATTGTTATTATTATTATTATTATTATTGGTTGAATGTGAAAGAGGAGGCGGGGGAAAATAGGAGTGAGGAAGAAGTAGGTGGAGAGACTCTTTAAAGTACACCTACCTGACTTCTACCTCTCTTCTTTAATTAATTAACAGAGTAATATCAGCCCAGGTATAGACAGACAAGAAAGTTTACAATTACAGGGAGTAATACAGAACCGCGGATAATGTAACTAGGTATTGATACAGGCTTAATTACAGGTAGAGTACAGGTAGAAAAAATTAATTAGAAAAAGAGTTTAAAAATATATTTCTCGGTCACAATTACTTCACATCCTATCTCTTTTTCCATCTATCTATCTAGCTTATCTATCCAATCCATCTAGCCTATCTAGCCTACCTATCTAGCATATCTATCCTATCTATCTATCCTATCTATCTATCTAGCCTATCTATCTAGCCTATCTATCTAGCCTATCTATCTATCCTATCTATCTGTCCTATCTATCTAGCCTATCTATCTAGCCTATCTATCTGTCCTATCTATCTATCCTATCTATCTAGCCTATCTATCTGTCCTATCTATCTATCCTATCTATCTAGCCTATCTATCTAGCCTATCTATCCAGCCTATCTAGCCAATCTATCCTATCTATCTAGCCAATCTAGCCTATCAATCTAGCCAATCTAGCCTATCTATCCATCTAGAAAACTCAAAAAATCCATTTATCTCTTGGCTCGTGATGGAAGATAAGTCATTATCTCCCAAAAGTGAGCTATCTCTATCTGTCGTCGTTGAGAGAGAGAGAGTGTGTGAGAGAGAGTGAGAGAGAGAGGTGGCATTAGTATGTTTACAGTGTTTCAGTTATCTAGGGAGAGAACCTTTCCTAAGTAGTAGAGTGAGGGAGAGTGAGAGAGAGAGAGAGATAATGCAGTAAATAGAGTGAAAACGAGAAAGATAAATAAACCAAAGGGGAAAGATTTAATGAATAGTATTTTTTTTTTATCATTCGGTTTATCATGTGTTAATGTTCTTATATTTATCAGATATAAAACCAAAAATATTAAAGTATTATATATTTGGCTATTTATTTTTTTGGTGTGTGTGTGTGTGTGTGTGTGTGTGTGTGTGTGTGTGTGTGTGTAATTGTCACGTCTTTGGTATAATTTTAACCTTGTATTAATTTCTGATATATTTATACAACAAAGAGTATATTTCCTATTTGACCTGTGTTTATAAATATTGATATGTATGTATGGAGGTATACATAGAGAGTTATACATGGATACATATGCATGGGTATCAGGACAGCTGCTGTAATGGAAGTTGGAAGCTGAGATACGCCTTTCCCCTTGTTGCAATACCAATATGTGATGGTGGGTGGTGGGTGGTAGTGGGTGGTGGTAGTTGTGCTATTTTCCTCATCTATACTACTACACCCGCACCTACACTCACCCACACACACCTACATCCACACCTACATCCCCCCTCCACACCTACACCCCCACACACCCCCCCACACACCCACACCCACCCCCCTCTACACCCACCCCCCACACACCCCCCACACACCCACACCTACACCCCCTACACCCACCCCCCACACACCCACACCTACACCCCCTACACCCACCCAACACCCCCACACACCCACACCCACACACCCACACCTACACAAACTATAATAAAGCTCTTAAGGTGTAGTTTGCCCTCTCAGTCGGCAGAAATCCAATTAAATAAAAAGCAGCGAGAGAGATGTAGTCTGCCGCTATGACTCCCAGCGCGAGGCTCTTGCTGGGAGTGCTGGGAGAGGGGGTAGAGAAGAGGGGATGAGGAAGATAGTGAGGGAGGTAGAGAAAGGGGTGAGAGATAGTGGTGGGAGTAAAGAAAGGGGGAAAGATATAACGAAGGAAATAGAAGTGGGAGAGAGAGGATAGGAAAGGAGCAGGAGGAAGGGGAGGGGAATGAAGAAACACGAGGGGAAGATTGGGAGGAAGAGGAGGACGGTGGAGAGGAGAAAAAAGTGTATAAGAAAGATGAGGGGAGAGCAAGGAGGATGAGAGGGGAAAGAGGAAGCAGAGGGGAAGGGAAGGAGAAGACAGGGAAAAAAGATGGAAGGCGAAGGAGGAAGGAGGAGGGGGAGGAGGAATTAGAAGACAAGAGATAAGAAAACAGGAAAAATAGAAGAAGAAGAAGAGAGAGAGAGAGAGAGAGAGAGAGAGAGAGAGAGAGAGAGAGAGAGATTAAACACAAAATTAAACATGATCTTTACTTTTTTTCAGAATTTACTTAAGATTCGAATGTCCTCCAAAAAATTCTCTCTCTCTCTCTCTCTCTCTCTCTCTCTCTCTCTCTCTCTCTCTCTCTCTCTCTACAGTATCACTCCGTCATAGTCTCACCTGTTTAGATAATCCCTATTGTCCAATCACAAGGCTCCTTACAAAATGGTCTTAATATTATTGGTAGTAGTAATAGTAGTAGTAGTCTGGTAAAGGTAATAATTGTAGTGTGTTAATAGTAGTAGTAGTAGTAATAATAATAGTAGTAATAGTAGTAATCTTTCATTAATGTTGAGGGTATGTGTAAGATAACGTCAGGCCATGTAAGATTAGGTCAATCCATGGAGTAAAAGGCCAAACCGTATAAAACAAGGTCAATCCATGTAAAAAAAGGCCAAACCGTATAAAACAAGGTCAATCCATGTAAAAAAAGGCCAAACCGTATAAAACAAGGTCTGGCCATGTACCGCAATGTCCAGGAACTCAGGGGAATGAAGATGGCAGCTCCTTACCGCCCTAGTGTCCCCGCGGGGTCAAAACAGCCCTAATACTGGATCCCAATGCTTCCGGGTCATGTCGTGACAATGCCCTGACCAATTTCTTTCAGATTTGTTCCAAGAGAGAGAAAAAAAATCGTGTCCGGTGTGTTATTGTGTTGGAGTTCCGGAAATGGTGTGAATTTTGTGGTGTTTTCGTAATTTGATGGTGCGTTTATAGTGAATGTGTCTACAGTGACTTAATGCTATTTTATATAGTTACTACAGGAAACTTCAGTAAATAGGAATGCATAATGGACCAGTTTAATATGATACTGAAGTACATGAAATTAATAAATGTAACGAATTATGAATTATCTGAAGATTAGATCCCCTAGATTATTTCACCTGATGATTAAAGACCCTGATCCAACCTAACTTAACCTAGCTTGACCTAACCTGACCTAACCTAACCTAACCTAACCTAACCTAACTTAACCTAGCTTGACCTAACCTGACCTAACCTAACCTAACCTAAGCTAACTTAACTAGAGCTAACCTAACTTGACCTTACCAGACCTGACCTGACCTAGCCTAACCTACAAGTAATCTATACTAACTTAACTTGACTTAACCAAACCAAACCTAATCTATGCTAACCCAACCCAACCTAACCCAATGCCATAACTTAAATCAGGGTGGCATAAAACTTTCTTCAATACTCAATTACGAGATAAAAGATAAAAGTAAGTGTTTAAGAGATACTAACACCACTGATAAACTCACTCAAGGGAATGTTACACGAGAATCCACTCCTTGTGTAGTTAAACCTTTGAGTACTAAGAGTTAAACCCCTTGAGTACAGTGGCATAATAATCAAGAGAATGTGTAATCATATCCAAAAGGGTTAAGACATTGAACTAAGTGGATTAAGTCATCGTACTCAAGGGATTAAGTTACTGTACTAATGGTGTTAAGACATCTTACTCGATGGCTTATGGTGTTAAGACATCTTCCTCGATGGCTTATGGTGTTAAGACATCTTCCTCAATGGCTTATGGTGTTTAGACATCTTCCTCAATGGCTTATGGTGTTTAGACATCTTACTCGATGGCTTATGGTGTTTAGACATCTTCCTCAATGGCGTATGGTGTTTAGACATCTTCCTCAATGTCTTATGGTGTTTAGACATCTTCCTCAATGGCTTATGGTGTTTAGACATCTTCCTCAATGGCTTATGGTGTTAAGACATCTTCCTCAATGGCTTATGGTGTTTAGACATCTTCCTCAATGGCTTATGGTGTTTAGACATCTTCGTCAATGGCTTAAGTTTTAATGGATTGTTTTCACTTTTTGACGTGCTAGGTCCCCCCCCCCCCTCCCCTCCCCCTCCCACAAGTAAGGTATAACGTTGTCGTTTTAATGCAATTCATTCACGCGATCACCACGAAAATCTGGATGGCGATGTGTATATATGAGCTGTGTGAAGACTCTCCAAACAAGATCTTGGCCAGTGTTGGTTTTACAGGGTCTGCGATCTTTGTTTTATAGCTGTCAGGAATCGATGAGATGCAGGGCGAGGTGAGAGAGGGTGAGAGAGAGACTGGGAGAAAGTGTGAGAGAATGAGAGAGATATTGTTAAGGTGTACAGTAATACAGTTCCTCGGATGTAACAGACACAAGTTGACTTACTGTATGAGACACGATTATGTTCAAAGTTTACATATTAGAGCCAGGGAGAGTCTCGTGTTGGGCAGAGTTTGTTTATCTGTGTAAGTAGGGTGGTGGAAGGTTGGGACAGGTGGTTGGTAGAGTGTGTGTTAACATTTTGAGAGGCTCGTTCAGTGTAACAGAATCTATGGAAAAAAGAAACCTTACTTTACCTTACCTTACCTTACCTTACCTTACCTGACCTTACCTTACCTTACCTTACCTGACCTGACCTGACCTGACCTGACCTGACCTTACCTTACCTGACCTTACCTTACCTTACCTTACCTTACCTTACCTTAGTCGTCTCCAAACACAATATAAAACAAAAAGATGTACTGTATTATTGCTGTATGTTTCTTATCTTATAATAATGTCTGTATCAGAGGACGGGTCTATACAAGGACTACTATTTAAGTGTCTTTCAAAGGCTTCAACACAAGACAAGAAACACAAAACCGATCTTTCGAAATTTAATTGAAAATCTTGAACTGTGACATAAAACGTACATTTTTTTCCTTTTCCTTACCTTTTTCCTGTCCATCATCTCCTCCTACCTCACTCACCTTCTCTCCCCTTCCCTCCCTCTCTCCCCTTCCCTCCCTCACCCCCCTTCCCTCCCTCACCCCCCTTACCTCCCTCACCCCCCTTACATTCTTCATCTAGCATTACCCCTCGTTGTTGTTGTTATTGTTTTTTCGATAAATTATTTCTAAGTTACCAAAATATAATCCTAACTGAACTGTCTACATTAAAAAAAATAACATTCATTAACGTAATAAATATAACAGATACATTATATTTTTTTCGGTAATTAAGTTTTAAAAATAAAATATACTCGTGTTGGTAAGGCAGTCGTTTGTGTGGGTGGTGATAAATTGACTCAAGTTGCTTAGGGGTAAAAATCCTGCATAAAAGTATTACTGCGCTTGTTGATGTATAACTGCGCTTGTTGATGTATTACTGCGCTTGTTGATGTATTACTGCGCTTGTTGATGTATAACTGCGCTTGTTGATGTATAACTGAGCTTGTTGATGTATAACTGCGCTTCTTGATGTATAACTGCGCTTGTTGATGTATAACTGCGCTTGTTGATGTATAACTGCGCTTGTTGATGTATAACTGCGCTTGTTGATGTATAACTGCGCTTGTTGATGTATAACTGCGCTTGTTGGTGTATAACTGCGCTTGTTGATGTATTACTGCGCTTGTTGATGTATAACTGCGCTTGTTGATGTTATAATATTTCCCTACGCTTCAACAACAAACTTTCAGAAGTGCGTATACTAAATTAGTTAGTCCTTGGACGGTATATTACGCCGGAAAATATAATACGATTAATCAAATTTCATTTTTTTTAGTCTTATAAAGGCAACAATAACACGACAAAAATAATCGAGACTCTGGTGTCTATGTTTACCGTTAATAAGTAATTATGTTTTTCTCCTAATCATGGAAAACATTTTAATTATATTTTTGTTATAAGTTTGTGGAAATTAATGCAACACTGGTAAAACTTTGCCTTGGTTGGGTTTGTGTTGGGTTAGGTTAGGTTAGGGCCACAAGTAAGATACCAGAAATGCCAGAAATCCCCTAATTGTCCATGGAATTTCGACCATAGCTGTACCTTGGCCCAACACTCAAGCAATATATTTTATTCAAACCCCACCCACCACCTCGTAAGTCAGGCAGCAGAATGAGAAATTGTTCGTAAGTCAGGCAGCAGAGTGAGAAATTGTTCGTAAGTCAGGCAGCAGAGTGAGAAATTGTTCGTAAGTCAGGCAGCAGAGTGAGAAATTGCTCGTAAGTCAGGCAGGAGAGTGAGAAATTGCTCGTAAGTCATACAACAAAAATGAGAAATTGTTCGTAAATCAGGAAGCAGAGTGAGAAATTGTTCGTAAGTCAGGCAGAAGAATGAGAAATTGTTCGTAAGTCAGGCAGCAGAGTGAGAAATTGCTCGTAAGTCAGGCAGCAGAATGAGAAATTGTTCGTAAGTCAGGCAGCAGAGTGAGAAATTGCTCGTAAGTCAGGCAGCAGAATGAGAAATTGTTCGTAAGTCAGGCAGCAGAGTGAGAAATTGCTCGTAAGTCAGGCAGCAGAATGAGAAATTGTTCGTAAGTCAGGCAGCAGAATGAGAAATTGTTCGTAAGTCAGACAGCGAGTTCCTCTCATATCGAAACATATCGTACAATATACATCTTCCTATAGATTATACATTCTATATTTTCTGATTATACTCGCCTTCTTACAAGTCTTTTTTATATCAGAATTCACTCTACTGTCAGCCATATGGTTCTTATTGTTGCACGTGGATGTATAAGTGTGAAAATAATTGTGAAAATAGTGTGAAAACAAAATAAAAATTAGTTTATATAAGAAGTGTGAAAATAAGTTTGGAACTACGGCAAAATAAATGTGGAAATATGTTTGAAGGGAGGTGTGACGGTGTGGCGCCCCAAAGGCATTCGGCGTGAAGTGACGTGACGCGACGTGACAGGAGGGTGACATGACAGTCTTGACAGGGTCGATGTGAGGGAGAGTGACAGCAGACTCACCCGGAGTTCCTTGACTGATGTAAAGGCTGGTGTCAGACGAGGGAAAGTTTGACAAGAGGAGAAATGTGATCTTAGACACACACACACACACACACACACACGCACGCACACACACACACACACACACACACACACACACACGCGGTATCAGGGGTATGGAATACATTTTGTTGTAAATCTAACGGACCCTCGATTTAAAGGACTTCAATTTCCAAATAATACCCGGGTTCGATCCCCGGGCAGGGTGAAACTATGGGCAAGTTTTTTTTACTCCATTTGTCTCTGTCTACCCAGCAGCAATTGGGGACCTGGATGTTAATCGATTTGCGGATCGTGTTCCGGGGTAATGGTTAGCCAGTGCAGTTGGCAAGTTGTCCGGTCTTCTCGGACTATTCCTTGACACTGGGTCATGCAGCTCGTTAGCTCAGGGTGTGGTTGTTGTGTTGGCGACAGCTTCTACACCTTAAACAAATTCAGGCCTAGGTGGCCCTAGGGCTGGCCATCCTCGTTACACGAGGGCCAACCATTATGTTTGCAAATATTTTTGCACCTTGGATATTAGAGGAAATGTCTTCAATAATTCTACACAACAACATGCATATTGGTAACCAGTGTGTCTGTAAAGCTGACGAGACAAGAGGTATTGGTTGAGGGAACGACCGTGTGACGCGTCTGATTGGTCCATTCTTTAACCAGAAGCGCTGAAATTATATCCTACAGGTTAAATGTTTATAATGCTAAACTCAGTAGAATAATTATTTATATATGCAGAAGGAATGTAATATTTACACGTCTGCCAGCGAGGTACAACCTACTCATGGCCGGCAGCAAGATATGAGTTCTAATGTAAACTTACCGTACGATAAATTACAATAATCTAAAATCCAATCCAATCACATCTTTCTAGTGACCCTTTTGCCATTTGTAGCTGCCAAAACACATTTATTTATAACAAAAGGCCTAATTTATTCGGCCAAACAGAGCTGTTTCACTAATCTGCTCTCCTGTTGTCGGTTTAAAGTAGCACCTCTCTTGTACGATGTATTCACGGTAACACATGAACCTACCGAGACACAACGGGCAACCAGGTATAAAGGAGACAAACTAGGGGGTGAAACGGTCTTAATATGTAACTCTTGATTACTAGTTTACGGAAGAATTTCGTTTACAAGCTTAAAGTCCTTAGTTATTGAAGCACAGCAATACATTAAAACATTAACAACAATAATAATAATCTCCCGAAATTGATAAAATTTCCTGTATTAGAAATAAAATAATATAAGAAAAGGAGTAAAATTGATCTGTACAGCTAGACGAAAATTTACTTTGGATTTTTCTAAATTTCCAAAAAACTATTAAAGAAAACGTTGATGTGTTATTGTTGATTAAAGAAAATGTGATGGGAGGACTAGTATAATTACGTCAAAAACAATCGTGCAGAGGCGTGAATCCTACCAGCTAAAAGGAGTGATTGGGCGTAATGGATGAGGCACAGCTTAATGCATTTTTGAACGATCGACAGAGACACGAGGATATGACAGCAGATGGTAGTAACTTAAAAGAAAATAAGAACATTGTAGGTTATGTATCTAAGTTACTGTGCCGAGTAGCAACCTTGTATATAAGCTACTGTGCCGAGTAGCATCTATGTATATAATTACGTGGCAACACTGCACGTATTATGTGGCAACATTGCCCCGAGGCTGCCATATGGCAAGGCAGTCTCAGTCTGACTCTGTGGGCCGTGCATGGCACACGCTAGTCGCCACTTGTATTTCTCCTATCCTTTAATAAATGGACTTCAGTGTTACCCGGTGTTTCCCTACCCATCACTGCATTCTTCAGGGAACACTTGGAACCTTCATGGCGCAGTGAGTAGGATCTGTGGACTTACAAGTGTGTGAACAATGCCGACGGTTACATCTGCTGGCGATGTGCGCGTCGACTAGTGTGCTTGTCGACTCTGTTGTGTTGTGTTGTGCTACTCCGCACAGTAGCTTATATACAAGGTTGCTACTCGGCACAGTAGCTTAGATGCATAACCTACAAACATTGGCAATACTGTCTAGTGAGGCAGACCCAAAGATACAGTATTACGAACGACGCCAAAAATTATCAACTATACATACAATTTAAAACTTACAAATATGATCAGAAAATTTGACAACTAGGAAAATCTGAAACAACTCAATATAGAAACTGGTACATTTGATACACAGTAAAATCTTAAGTACATAAATAAACATGATTTGACTTATTTTCTTATCTATATAGTTTTTATTTAATTTTTCAACGCCTTGTCTGTCTGTCACGGTCATGTCAACAAAATGTCTCCGTTACCATGGAAACCTGACGTGACTGTAACCCTTTTATAGTAAAAAAAAATAATGTTTAATTGTAATTTGCGGCAACGAGTTAATCCAACCATATTAGAGTTATTTCCTACATAGAATTTTAAATGACCAGACTGAATTACGCTGTGTGTGTGTGTGTGTGTGTGTCCTCTCCGACTCGTGATGAACTCCGACTCGATGTTTGAACTTATTATTATTTTCACCGTGCCATTAAAACAAAAATAAAAAAATTGCTACCATGACTAGTAGTTTCATATTGTAGGTAATTAGATTGTTTGGGTTTTAACTTCCTGAGCAACTTTACGAGTTTTAATGTGACTTTATATTTTATTATTTCCTAAACCAGTATTTTCTAGGATATATTTTCAGAATGATTTTTTTTTTTTTTTGCTACGATTGTGGTTTAAATTAGTTTTTTGTTTTTGTTTTTATCATTAGTGTTGGCTCCCAGTAAAGGATTATTAGTTTTAAAGTAAGGTGATTTGTTGAAACACACACACACACACACTCTCTCTCTCTCTCTCTCTCTCTCTCTCTTGTAGCAGCAATGTTATATTTAACCATAATTCGTTTGTACACATTTGTGAGGATAATTATTACTACCGTGAACATTATTTTTATTCTATTACTGATAATTTAACGTAGTCTCGGATATATATATTACACAGACGAATAATAACTTAGTACTATACAAATTACAAGTAAGAATTCATCCGTTGATTCACCCAAACTTAATACATCTCCCGAAGGTGATGAGAGGTAAGCCGAGACATATTTATTAATTTTATGTATCGATTCCTCATTTACTAATCTAGAAAACACGCTTAAAGACCTTTGTTGTTGAGGCCTGGCAGTATATTGTAACGTTTCTGTTTCACTATTTATTATGGAGGTGGTTAGGTTAGGTTAGGGTGTTTGAGTGGTATGTTTTTTATTATGAGAGGTTTGAGGTTGGTTAGGTTAGGTTAGGTTAGGGTGTTTGAGTGGTATGTTTTTATTATGAGAGGTTTGAGGTTGGTTAGGTTAGGTTTGGTTAGGTTAGGTTAGGGTGTTTGAGTGGTATGTTTTTTATTATGAGAGGTTTCAGGTTGGTTAGGTTAGGTTAGGTTAGGTTAGGGTGTTTGAGTGGTATGTTTTTATAATGAGAGGTTTGAGGTTGGTTACTGAATAAAATAAGAGAGTCCTGTACCATAGCTGTTGTGACGTGAATGAGTTATATCAACTAACTCTCCTCTCCTCTCCTCTCCTCTCCTCTCCTCTCCCCTCCCCTCCCCTCCCCTCTCCTCTTCTCTCCTCTTCTCTTCTCTTCTTCTCTCTCTCTCTCTCGTGATATAACTCAATTTACAGTATACTCCCACTGAAAGCACCCTCCATTAAAACAACGAAAACACGCCATAAAAACACCGAAAACACATTATGTCAACAATTAAAACACTCCAATAAAACAAGAAAACTTCGAAAAACATTATTAAAACACCAAATAAATGTCATGAAAAACACCGAAAACACGCCATGAAAACACCGAAAACACGCCATGAAAACACCGAAAACACGCCATGAAAACACTGAAAACACGCCATGAAAACACCGAAAACACGCCATGAAAACATCACTAAAAGTCTAATGAGCCAATTGGAACCAAACTGATGACGGGAATTGATTTAATGTGGTTGCCGGTTAAAACACCCCACTGGGACACCGGCCCTCCGAGTACACAGTCAAAATAACCTTTCAATGTCCCAGAGTATAGTTAAAATAGACTCAGTGTCCAATTTGCAGTGTAAATTGCCTTGACATGTCCAATACCCAATCATACTGGACTCATAGTGACTAACGTGTAGTGTAGATAGCCTTGTCGTGTTTTAAAAAAAGTCCAGAATTAAAAGACCTTTTCTATATTTCTCTGTAGTGTTAATAATATAACCTCATGGTGTATAGAATATAGTTGGATTAGGGTCTCGTGTCTAAATACATTTCACATGGTTATATAATATCCAAGACTATAATGAAATAGCCTCATGATATCCGAAATATAGTTTAAATAGCCCCTACCATATCTGATATAGTTAAAAATAGCTTTTCAGTGTCGTATTACATCATTTAAATGGTGTTATAGTGTCCAATATAGTTAAAAATAGACTTATAATGCCCTAGTACCTAATTAAAAATAGCCTCATGTTGTCCAATATAGTTTAAATAGCCTCATCATGTCCGATCTAGTTAAAAATAGCCCTTCAGTGTCCAGTATAGTTAAAAATAGCCCATTCAGTGTTCTATTTACCTAGTATACATAGTTTAAATAGCAACGAAGTAATCAATTTCTGGCTAAGAGGTAAAGAAGTGTAGATAAATCCTCCTCGTACCAGAGAGATTGAGAGAGACAGATTGAGAGAGAGAGAGACAAATATGCACGTGTGTAAAGGGCGTAACAGAGGTTGAGAATTTTAAGACATTGTTGTGGTTCGTGACAAGAAAGAAATACTGCCACATATCACACCTTAGACCGTGTTTACACTGCCCTGAGACGTCCAGCGGTGTAACAGGTGTGTGTCTGTGTGTTGACTAATTCTTCTGGATAATATTTACGAACCGAGTCTAGAAATGATGATATCAGGGTCTTGTAGCAGAAGAGTTGACTCACCTGAAGATTATTAGCCCACCTGGTTCGTTTTACCTGATGATTACCTAACCTAACTCTAACCTAACTCTAACCTAACCTAACCCATTTATAAGTCAACGACATAAAAGTTATGTTGGATGATTATTATACCCAATGATCCCTCTCCCCCTCTCCCCCCTCCCCCCTCCCCCTTCCCCTTTTTCCCTCTCCCCCCTCCCCCTCCCCCTCCCCTTTTTCCCTCTCCCCTCTCCCCTCTCCCCTTTTTCCCTCTCCCCTTTTTCCCTCTCCCCTCCCCCTCCCCCTCCCCTTTTTCCCTCTCCCCTCTCCCCTTTTTCCCTCTCCCCCTCCACCTCCCCTTTTTCCCTCTCCCCTTCTCCCCTTTCTTCCCTCCCCTCTCTCCCTCCCCTCTCTCCCCTCTCTCCTCTCATTGCTACTTACCCCTCGCCACTACCTCTCCCATCACCATTACTCCTTTACTACTACTACTACCCCTCCTCACCACTCCCTCTCACCACTCCCTCCCTCTCACCACTCCCTCTCACCACTCCCTCCTCACCACTCCCTCTCACCACTCCCTCCCTCCTCACCACTCCCTCTCACCACTCCCTCTCACCACTCCCTCCCTCCTCACCACTCCCTCTCACCACTCCCTCCCTCCTCACCACTCCCTCTCACCACTCCCTCTCACCACTCCCTCCCTCCTCACCACTCCCTCTCACCACTCCCTCTCACCACTCCCTCCCTCCTCACCACTCCCTCCCTCCTCACCACTCCCTCTCACCACTCCCTCCCTCCTCACCACTCACTCCCTCCCGCCTCACCACTCCCTCTACAGACATACACCACCCAAGAATAAGCGTGTGGTGACCATGAAGAGCTCAGTTGGCATCCTCCCAACATTCTCCGCCTATGATGGGGGGAACATACCTCTGATATATACAGTACACCCCTTAGTATGCTGAAGGGGGTGTACTGTATGTTCTCGTGTTACTCCTTGTATGGTGGATTTTGTCACCGGCCAGATTTCCATTAAATTTCTTCCGATTAAGGTCAAAATCGGCTCGGTGACGTAACTTGATTTGCAGATTCACTGATTTTTTTTTTAATGGAATTTTGTTCTTTCACTTGAAGATTAACCTAACCTAACCTAACCTAACCTAACCTATCCATAAATGTTTGAGATAATTCACAAAGAGAGAGAGAGAGAGAGAGAGAGAGAGAGAGAAGCTGACGACCAAGAGATGTAAATAAGCTATCCTCATGCAAATTAATAACATCTTTATAAAAATTAAATCTAAACTTTGCAATATTTTCTCAGCCTCAGTTGACAAAAAACTTTTGGAAAATTTCAATTGGGTGACGGGGAGGGAAAACGTGTGTCGGGGGGAGCAAGGTGTAAATAGAGAGTTAAGGAAAATGAAATAAAAGGAAAAAAAGGAAATTTCAGCTAGATTACTTTTGAATATATTTGCATAGTTAGTGATATTTCCCTCTCTCTCTCTCTCTCAAACTCTCTCTCTCTCTCTCTCTCTCTCTCTCTCTCTCTCTATTTCCCTCTATTCCTCCCTTCTCTTCCTCCCTCTATTCCTCCCTCTATCTCCCTCCCTCTATCTCCCCCCCTCTATCTCCCTCCTTCTATTCCTTCTATCTCCCTCCTTCTCTCCCTCCCTCTCCCTTTCTTTCTTTCTCTCCCAAGATCATAACACCATTCGTTCATCTCTGTTCTCTAAAACTTGTTCATTGTATCGGCTACATTTATCATCTACTCAGCGAGCCCCCCTTCCCCTACGACGCCCCTGGCCAGCTCACACTAGAAGCTGGCCACTGCACCCCCAGGCCCCACGTCTTCCTTACTAATGCAGGTATTGTTGTTCTTGTCGGGGCTAAATTCTCTCTCTCTCTCTCTCTCTATTTCTCTCTCTTTCTCTGATTCTTTCCTTCATGCTTTCATTAGAATGTCAATCTTCCTCATCGTTTCCATTCCCCCCCCCCCTTTCTCATTCCTTCTCTTCTTCCTTTCCTCTTTTCTCCTTCCCCTCCTTTCCTCTGTCCTCCCTCCCTCCCTCTAGGTATGTTGGGCCGTCTTACCATATGACTGTACTTCGTCTCTTTAATCTTTCTCTTTATTGATCTGTTTCGTCTGGCGCAGGTGTTCGTCCGCTCTGGTGTTCGTCCGGCTCAGGTGTTCGTCCACTCTGGTGTTCGTCCGGCTCAGGTGTTCGTCCGCTCTGGTGTTCAATTTATCTGTCAACCTTCAATTGAACTTTTAGCGAACCTTAGAATATATGTTCCGTTAAAACTTAAAATGAACTTCAGTTGAATTTTAAAATAGACGTCTGTTAAATCTTAGACTAAACCCCTGTTGAACTTGAGTATGAACCTCTTCTTAATTTACCTTTGAACATTCGCTGAACATGCACTTGAAATCCTCTTCGAAACTTTAATGTTCATTTAGCCTTTACGTGACTTCATTTCTATTGAACTTTCATTTTGAACCACTGTGAACCTTCGTTGATTCTTCATTGAACCAAAGTTAAGGCTCTATGACCTAGTAGGTGAACATCAGGGTCGAACCTCTACTAGAACGCGTTGGAAGCTTAAAACTTTAAATAAAACCTTAGGTGAACCTTGTATGATAATTAAAAACACATGTTGAACCTTTATTTTAACAGTAGTGGTATATTGAAGATATTAGGAGTATTGAACATTGTTAGATCATCGTTGAACCGTATAGAGTGTATTTGAACCTCGTTATTTGTATATTTGGTTGAGTTACTTTAAACCTCAAAGGAGAATTGAACCTCCAACCCTCACACACACACATACGAGAGGAGTGAAGAGTGAACCCCACACAAAACGAACCCCATACAAAACGAACCCCACACGTAACGAACCCCACACAAAACGAACCCCATGCAAAGCGAACCCCACACAAAACGAACCCCACAGAGAATGAACCCCAGGCGGTGAGAGTGAACCCCGGGCTCAACACACATGTCCAAGGAGCATTATTGATCTGTTGGCAGGACAAAGAGGATGAAAATAATAACTGGTGCTGAGGGACGCTCTGTGAGGGGGCGTTTGATGTGCTCTCCTGCTCATTACCAAGGCTAGGTGCTAGGTGACGCCTGGGTGACGGCTAGGTGACGCCTGGGTGACTCTACATGATAATAGAATCGCATTAAACAAACAAACAGACAGAACACCTTTGATATAATACAGCCATAGTACATCCTCTCTCTCTCTCTCTCTCTCTCTCTCTCTCTCTCTCTCTCTCTCTCTCTCTCTCTCTCTCTCTCGTTTATGGCTGGGGCCCATTAGAACTGAGACCCATTAGAACCGAGACCCATTAGGTCTAGGGCCCATTAGGACCAGGGCCTATTTGACTCATTCATAGACGTAGTAAGTTTCTCGGCTCCTCCTAAGGCTGCCGGGGCGAGGTTCCTTATGTATATGTTGGAGGAGGTAGAGGAGGAGGAGGTAGGGGAGGTGGAGGAGGAGGAGGTAGGGGAGGTGGAGGAGGAGGAGGTAGGGGAGGTAGAGGAGGAGATGGTAGGGGAGGTGGAGGAGGAGATGGTAGGGGAGGTGGAGGAGGAGGAGGTAGGGGAGGTAGAGGAGGAGGAGGTAGGGGAGGTGGAGGAGGAGATGGTAGGGGAGGTGGAGGAGGAGGAGGTAGGGGAGGAGGAGGAGGTAGAGGAGGTAGGGGAGGAGATGGTAGGGGAGGTAGAGGAGGAGGAGGTAGGGGAGGTAGAGGAGGAGGAGGTAGGGGAGGTGGAGGAGGAGGAGGTAGGGGAGGTAGAGGAGGAGATGGTAGGGGAGGTGGAGGAGGAGATGGTAGGGGAGGTGGAGGAGGAGGAGGTAGGGGAGGTAGAGGAGGAGGAGGTAGGGGAGGTGGAGGAGGAGATGGTAGGGGAGGTGGAGGAGGAGGAGGTAGGGGAGGTGGAGGAGGAGGAGGTAGAGGAGGTAGGGGAGGAGATGGTAGGGGAGGTAGAGGAGGAGGAGGTAGGGGAGGTAGAGGAGGAGGAGGTAGGGGAGGTTGAGGAGGAGGAGGTAGGGGAGGTAGAGGAGGAGGAGGTAGGGGAGGTGGAGGAGGAGGAGGTAGGGGAGGTAGAGGAGGAGGAGGTAGGGGAGGTAGAGGAGGAGGAGGTAGGGGAGGTGGAGGAGGAGATGGTAGGGGAGGTGGAGGAGGAGATGGTAGGGGAGGTGGAGGAGGAGGTGGTAGGGGAGGTAGAGGAGGAGGAGGTAGGGGAGGTAGGGGAGGAGGAGGTAGGGGAGGTGGAGGAGGAGATGGTAGGGGAGGTAGAGGAGGAGATGGTAGAGGAGGAGGAGGTAGAGGAGGTAGAGGAGGAGGAGGTAGGGGAGGTAGGGGAGGAGGAGGTAGGGGAGGTAGAGGAGGAGGAGGTAGGGGAGGTGGAGGAGGAGATGGTAGGGGAGGTAGAGGAGGAGATGGTAGGGGAGGTAGAGGAGGAGATGGTAGGGGAGGTAGAGGAGGAGGAGGTAGGGGAGGTAGAGGAGGAGGAGGTAGGGGAGGTAGAGGAGGAGGAGGTAGGGGAGGTAGAGGAGGAGATGGTAGGGGAGGTGGAGGAGGAGATGGTAGGGGAGGTGGAGGAGGAGGTGGTAGGGGAGGTGGAGGAGGAGGTGGTAGGGGAGGAGGAGGAGGTAGGGGAGGTGGAGGAGGAGATGGTAGGGGAGGTGGAGGAGGAGATGGTAGGGGAGGTGGAGGAGGAGGTGGTAGGGGAGGTGGAGGAGGAGGAGGTAGGGGAGGTGGAGGAGGAGGAGGTAGGGGAGGTGGAGGAGGAGGAGGTAGGGGAGGTGGAGGAGGAGGAGGTAGGGGAGGTGGAGGAGGAGGTGGTAGGGGAGGGGGAGGAGGAGGAGGTAGGGGAGGTGGAGGAGGAGAAGGTAGGGGAGGTGGAGGAGGAGGTGGTAGGGGAGGTGGAGGAGGAGGAGGTAGGGGAGGTGGAGGAGGAGGAGGAGAGGATGTAGAGGAGGAGATGGTAGGGGAGGTAGAGGAGGGGAGGTAGGGGAGGTAGAGGAGGAGGAGGTAGGGGAGGTGGAGGAGGAGATGGTAGGGGAGGTAGAGGAGGAGATGGTAGAGGAGGAGGAGGTAGAGGAGGTAGAGGAGGAGGAGGTAGGGGAGGTGGAGGAGGAGGAGGTAGAGGAGGTAGAGGAGGAGGTGGTAGGGGAGGTAGAGGAGGAGGAGGTAGAGGAGGAGATGGTAGGGGAGGTAGAGGAGGAGGAGGTAGGGGAGGTGGAGGAGGAGGAGGTAGAGGAGGTAGAGGAGGAGATGGTAGGGGAGGTAGAGGAGGAGATGGTAGGGGAGGTAGAGGAGGAGATGGTAGGGGAGGTAGAGGAGGAGGAGGTAGGGGAGGTAGAGGAGGAGATGGTAGGGGAGGTAGAGGAGGAGATGGTAGGGGAGGTAGAGGAGGAGGAGGTAGGGGAGGTAGAGGAGGAGATGGTAGGGGAGGTAGAGGAGGAGATGGTAGGGGAGGTAGAGGAGGAAGAGAACAAGTAGGAAAATGGGGTGGAGAGCGATTAGGAGAAGTGTGTAGAGGAAATGGTAATAGAAGGAGGAAAATAAGGAAGAGAGGGAAGAACAAGGAGAAACAAGGCTGAGGAGGAGGAAAATAAATTGAAGGAGGAAGAAGAAGGAAGGAAGGGGGGAGGAGGTTTGAGGAAGATTACATTTTCTTTCCCAGGATAATGTTACTATAGAAGGCCAGCCAGAGTGGATTGATGTGACCTCTCTCTCTCTCTCTCTCTCTCTCTCTCTCTCTCTGGACAATGTATATGACAGGTTTCTTACAGGTCCACAGCGGCTAGGAGTCCGTTTGGGAATGGTCATTGGTCCAGAGTCCGTGGAAATGTATATGGAAGACTCAGAGTCCAAGAGCCTTTGATAATGTATATGATGAGTCCAAGAGCCTTTGATAATGTATATGATGAGTCCAAGAGCCTTTGATAATGTATATGATGAGTCCAAGAGCCTTTGATAATGTATATGATGAGTCCAAGAGCCTTTGATAATGTATATGATGAGTCCAAGAGCCTTTGATAATGTATATGATGAGTCCAAGAGCCTTTGATAATGTATATGATGAGTCCAAGAGCCTTTGATAATGTATATGATGAGTCTAAGAGCCTTTGATAATGTATATGATGAGTCCAAGCCTTTGATAATGTATATGATGAGTCCAAGAGCCTTTGATAATGTATATGATGAGTCTAAGAGCCTTTGATAATGTATATGATGAGTCCAAGCCTTTGATAATGTATATGATGAGTCCAAGAGCGTTTGATAATGTATATGATGAGTCCAAGCCTTTGATAATGTATATGATGAGTCCAAGAGCCTTTGATAATGTATATGATGAGTCCAAGAGCCTTTGATAATGTATATGATGAGTCCAAGCCTTTGATAATGTATATGATGAGTCCAAGAGCCTTTGATAATGTATATGATGAGTCCAAGAGCCTTTGATAATGTATATGATGAGTCTAAGAGCCTTTGATAATGTATATGATGACTCCAAGCCTTTGATAATGTATATGATGAGTCCAAGAGCCTTTGATAATGTATATGATGAGTCCAAGAGCCTTTGATAATGTATATGATGAGTCCAAGAGCCTTTGATAATGTATATGATGAGTCTAAGAGCCTTTGATAATGTATATGATGAATCCAAGCCTTTGATAATGTATATGATGAGTCCAAGAGCCTTTGATAATGTATATGATGAGTCCAAGAGCCTTTGATAATGTATATAATGGTGAAAAAAATATGTAGATAAATTATTTTAAAAACTATACAAAATCATTAAGGTATATAAATAACGGTGTATCTCAAGGAAAAGTTTTAAAGCATCAATATTTACAAAGCTGAAAAAGTATATTAAAAAGTTTTCTTACGATACTAAAAGGTTTGTGAAAAAATTATTATTTAGTAGTTTGGTAATAAATTGAACGAAAGATAATATTTGCAGAGTTTAAAGTATAAGATAAATAAATAAATACAATAGTAAATGAGAAGATAAACAAAGGAAGGAAGGAATGAGAGAATAAGGGAGAGTAAAAAAAAGTGAAGAAAAGGTTAAAGAGAAAAAATAGAGAGAGGCTTAGAAAAGAGAAAGTTTAAAAGAGAGAGAGAAGAGAGAATGAGTTAGAAATTGAATGACAGATAAAGAGTTAGAAAGAGAGAGATAAAGAAATACACGTAGGGAGAGAGAGAGAGAGAGAGAGAGAGAGCTACAAAAGGAGAGAATAAGTTAGAGAGACAGAGAACGAGTTACAAAGGGAGAGAATATGTTAGAAAAAGAGAGATAGGTGGAGAGGGGGAGAGAGAGAGTGGGAGGGAGAGAGAGAGATAGAGGGCGGGGGGGGGGAGGGGGAGAGAGAGATAGTGGGAGAGTGAGGGAGGGAGAGAGAGAGAGAGAGATAGTGGGAGAGAGAGAGAGAGAGATAGTGGGAGAGTGAGGGAGAGAGAGAGAGAGGGGGGGGGGAGGTAATCATTGTGGGAGAGTGAGGGAGAGAGAGAGAGAGAGAGGGGGGGGGAGGTAATCATTGTGGGAGAGTGAGGGAGAGAGGGAGAGAGAGAGGGGGGGGGGGTAATCATTTCTCTTGAGATATTTTTTTGCTTTCTAAAATGTGTTTTCTTTTGTGGTGGTGACCGCTGGACATAACTCCCCCCTCCCCCCTCCCCCTCCCCCCTCCCCCCCTCCCCCCCTCCAAGCTATTGTGGGTCTGCTCCTTTGTTACCGTCCCTGGGTGCCCTCCCCTCCCTCACACACACACACACATTCCTTCCCTCCCTCCCTTCCTCCCTCCCTCCCTTACTCCCTCCCTCCCTCCCTCCCTCCCTTACTCCCTCCCTCCCTTACTCCCTTCCTCCCTCCCTACTTCCTTTTCTCCCTCCCTACCTCCTTTTCTTCCTCCCTACCTCCTTCTTCTCTCCCTTTCTCCCTTCTTCTCTCCCTCCCTACTTCCCTCCTTCCCTTCTCACTCTCCCCCCACACACACACATTCCCTCCCTCCCTCCCTCCCTACCATATATCATGACTCAGCACCTACCCACCTGTGTTATATCACAAGGGCTATAATACCTAAATCACACGGCTCCACCCCTCCAGCTGTGATGTGCTGTAGTAAGAACAGCACAGAGGTATATTAAAGGATATCCCCACCTTGTAGCTCAGCGCCTTCCTTAACTACCACCCTAGCCTTCCTCTTCTTCCTCTCCCTTCCCTCTTATCCCCCCTACCTATGCTATATTACGGTGGGAATAGTATCATAAGACCTCCCCTACATTTGATATATTACGACAGAAAACATCCATGTATATATATCGAAAGCTACTCTTATTTTATAACATATAATATAGTACAAAACATGTTCGGCTATATTATGGTAGATATATTATAGAAGACGCTCCCAGGTATGCCATATTACAACCACGTCTTCCCTCTCTATTCCCGCGGGCTCTGATATCCCTAAACTGATTGGAAATTCGGGATGATTTTTACTCTCCAGCTCAAATTGTAAAGCCTGGGAGCAGTTTGTTTACATCCGGGACGAGAAGTGAAGGAGATCCGGATTCATCATCACCGAACGCCATACGGAATCCGGATTGACCATCACCGAACGTCATACGAGATTAGAATTCATCTTTAGCTAACGCCGTAAGAGATCCGGATTCACCATCACCGAACGCCATAAGGGATCCGGATTCTTCAAGAGTTTGTAAACATTGAGAGACAGAATAGCGAAATATATCACATTGGGCGCCAAGGAACTTATCACATTTGTCCTAACTTAACCAAAGCTTCTTAAAACTTAACAATACTTATCACAGTCACACACAATACTTAACACAGCTAAACACAGCACTTTACACAGCCACACACAGCACTTAACACAGGTGAAGGAGGCCTACAGTTCCTTAAGAGCCTCCCCAAAGACCAGAGGGGCACAAGTCGCTCTCTTTGACGACTTACACTCCGCGTTCTCAAATGTTCCTACGTTTTCTGTTTATTTTATTTTATTTTCAATTTTTTCTCATTTCGTGGATAATAAGCTAACGCATCTGGTTACGGTAAAGGTCTAGTTCAAATTCGACTCCATTTTATACGCGCCATTACTGTAGTGAGATAGTTCTGATGTGGTGTGAAGCCAATTGAGGTGAGGCAGATATATTTTTTCTCAATATGACGCTTCGATTTTAGTTTAGTTTACGGTCTTCCAAATTCCTCGTTTTCTGTTGATTAATTCACTTTGAGATTAATTAACTTAATATATCTTAACTTACACACACAGAGACATACACAACATAACCCCCCCCCCCCCCCACACACACACACACACACGCCTTGTTATGAGTTACGGAAATATACAGAAGGAGGAACCAGTCGTGAATTGAACGGTAGAGAGGGGATTGATGGGGCACCAGCGGAAGACGGGAAATGATCGTGGTATGTTGAATAGTGTGTGTGTGTGTGTGTGTGTGTGTGTGTGTGTGTGTGTGTGTGTTAGTGACGAAATGAAAATACACTCCCAGGCATATAAACACTCGTATACATACATACATACACACACACACACACACACACACGTATACATACATACATAGTGTTTGATGATTGGTCTACATGATTTATTTGTTCCCAATAGACATTTTTTGGCTACTCTAATTAATGAGTTTAAATACAGTCTATTATAATGGTATTTATTGGTGCGTGTTAAATAGACAACGATTTAAAAGAATATATTAAATGATTCCAGCTTTTTTTATTATTACTATTTGTATGTGAGTTAATGAGTTTGTGTAATGCTGGTTAGGTTAGGTTAGGTTAGGTGTAGTCATTCAGGTTATGGCTCTCTCTCTCTCTCTCTCTCTCTCTCTCTCTCTCTCTCTCTCTCTCTCTCTCTCTCTCTCTCTCTCTCTCCTTTCCCTTCTTTCCTTTCCCCTTTCTCTCCCCTTTCTCTCCTCCCCTCCGTCTCCACTGAACTACTCTTTCTCTCCTTCCTCTCCTCCTCCCCTCTCTTCCTCTTCCCTTCCCCCTCCCCCCTCCCCCCTACCCCCTCCCCCTCCCAACTGAAAACATTACAGTGTGTTCCATTGACCTCCTTGAACTTTCATGCTAAGTTCAGGGGATCCAATCATGGCTTACTTTTCATCCTCAGTGAATATTTTTGACCTAATATATTATCATCATTTATTAAGGAAGGTGTTAAATGAGATACAGGTATAGTTAATTAGTAAGAAATACGTCCCCAAACCGCTTATCAATTTCCTACTTCAACTACCCAAAATACTTTAATATTATTTACGTGTTTTGGTCTTTAATCGTATGTTTCCTATTGGCGGTGTACGCTGTGTTGTGATTGGTTAAAAATAAGATATTGGCAGGAGCTCAATACTGATTGGCTGGATAGATATCGAATTAAAGAGCCACGCTCGTCTTGATAAGATAGGACGGAGGAAGTTGTTTGTGCTTTAAGAAATTAGGTCATGTGGTGCTCGGAAGTGACCTGATGTCTGACCTCTCTCACCTCTACACGTGACTTGACTCTACCTTGATGCCACGCCCCTTGTCTCTTGAAGTCTTAGTTGGTTTAATTATCTACCTGGTGACGTGTTTGTTTTCATCACCTGAAGATTATCCACCCTAGCTTATTTCACCTGATTATTAAACACCCTAACGCTATCTGTAGGTTAGGTTAGGTTAGGTTAGGCTAGGCACCTTTTGGCAGCCGTGGAGTGTAAGGTAAAATGTTTCTGTTGCTTGGCGAATGATAACAAACCGCGTCCACCTCTCCGGCTTGATACTGTCATTCCCACATTCACACTGGCCTATATACCTCCCCCTACCCCCCCTCCTCACCCCACAACCCCTACCTCCCACCCCCAATCACCCGTACCCCCTACTCCCCACCCCCAATCACCCCTACCCCCAATCCTTTACCCCCCCCCCCCCCCCATCCCTCCCACCACCACCCTCCCCCACCCGTCTAGGACTGGCAGAAAATCCATCTTTGTATCGTAAATTAAACGAGCTATTTTATGACCATTTTTCTCCCATCTTAAGGGAAATTAATAACAGGCTATGTATCACTGAGAATCCATTTAAGTGTCGTAGGATAAGTTTTCTCATATCCTCCGTTAGATAGTAGGAGTGAGGGAGGGGGGGAAGCGAGGGATGGGCGTAGGAACTATATATGATATCCTTAGGTAATACATCGGCCCGATACCTTTCCATAACACACATAGTTTACTCCTAATAAGAAGGGAGTTTATAAAGTCCCTTGATGTTCGTGTGTATATAATGTCCATTCCCATATATAGTCCCGCTGGTAGAGTGTTTATAAAGTCCCTTGATGCTCTTATTTACAGTCTCTCTCTCTCTCTCTCTCTCTCTCTGTCAGGTAAGTATCTTCATCACCAGTGTATGCAAGTAACTTTTTATTTATAGTCTGTCTGTCTGTCTGTCGTGATATCTGCCTAAAGTCTTGCCAAGTCCATACAGATGTTGTTTTGATGGTTGGTCCTTTGTATATGTTGGTCTGTTGATAAAAAGTCTATGTAATGGTTTGAAAATGAGTAGTTATTCATTCATTCATTCACTCTTACTCATTCATTCTTATTCATTCACTCTCACTAACACATTCACTCTCCCACCCTCACTCTACCACCCTCACTATCCGACCCTGACTCTCCCTCACTCCCCCTCCCCCACTCTCCCGCATTCTCCCTCACTCTCCCCCACTTTCCCCCACTCTCCCCCACTCTCCCTCACTCCCC
The DNA here is from genome assembly GCA_958450375.1 of Homarus gammarus. NCBI lineage: Eukaryota > Metazoa > Arthropoda > Malacostraca > Decapoda > Nephropidae > Homarus > Homarus gammarus. The sequence goes on from CAUDMG010001814.1 coordinate 1,511,940, forward strand.
CTCACTCCCTCACTCTCCCTCACTCTCCGCCTCTCTCCCTCACTCCCCACTCTCCCCCACTCTCCCCCACTCTCCCTCACTCTCCCTCACTCCCCCCTCTCTCCCTCTCCCCCTCACTCTCCCTCACTCTCCCTCACTCCCCCCTCTCTCCCTCATTCTCTCTCACTCCCCCTCACTCCCCCCACTCTCCCACACTCTCCCTCACTCCCTCACTCTCCCTCACTCCCCCCACTCTCCCTCACTCCCTCACTCCCCCTCACTCCCCCCACTCTCCCACACTCTCCCTCACTCCCTCACTCTCCCTCACTCCCCCCTCTCTCCCTCACTCTCCCTCACTCTCCCCCACTCTCCCTCACTCTCCCTCACTCCCTCACTCCCCCTCACTCTCCCCACTCTCCCTCACTCCCCCCTCTCTCCCTCACTCCCTCACTCCCCCTCACTCTCCCCACTCTCCCTCACTCTCCCTCACTCCCCCCTCTCTCCCTCACTCTCCCTCACCGTACGAAGTTCAACCATAACCTCCCCACCAATGACGACCTGAAGACTTTGTTGCTTTGTGTCAGCTGTCAGTGGATTTAAAGTCAGATTGGTGTTAGCTCTGTCAGTTGATGTGAGGTCAACCTTTTGTCAGCTGTCAGTGGATATAAAATCAGTCTTGTATCAGCTGTCAGTAGCTATAAAGTCAGCCTTGCGTCAGCTGTCAGCGGATATACTTAGCAGACTGTTGTACTGTATAGTGTATTGAAAAGACCACCAGTAACAGCTTATGACCAGTGGTTAGGTCGTTGGGAGAGAGTGAATTACCTTGTTTGTTACTAATGATGTTGTTTTAGCTGTTGGAGTGAAGCGTTGTTTTAGCTCCCCACTTCACTGTCTCTCTCTCCCCAATACCCACCTCACCCCACCCCTCTTCTCCCCACCACCCACCCCACCCCTCTTCACCCCACCACCCCTCTTCTCCCCACCACCCACCTCACCCCACCCCTCTTCTCCCCACCACCCACCTCACCCCACCCCTCTTCTCCACACCACCCCCCTCACCCCACCACCCACCTCACCCCACCACCCACCTCACCCCACCTCGGCACCATATGGAGAGGAGGTCCTTCAGTGCCACCCATCTGGCCACGTCTGGCACCCTGGCACCACAGGCTCACACCTGCCAACACCTCATGCCCTGGTATTTTAAAGAGCCTGTTCTTGTCACCTTCTGATGCCTGTACCTGTCTCTTGGCATCATTGAATGCCACTTGATGTTATTACCCACAATTCACTATCATTAAATGTTAGGTTAGGTAAAGTTAGGCTAGGTTAGGGTCTTGTGTTTTATTTATAATATCACACACACACACACACACACACACACACATAAACACACATACACACACACACACACACACACACACACACACACCTAACCCCTTAAACGTTTGGCCGTCACTTTTGTGTTTGTTTGTATGAGAAATAAAAGAGAAATTTTCTTTACACCCTCGACAATGTTCACAACGCCACACTGTTCAATGGAACTTGATAATGAACCGAATGTACTTAACACCGCCAAATGTGTGTGTGTGTATGTATGTATGTATGTATGTATGTATGTGTAATGTATGTATGTGTAATGTATGTATGTATGTATGTATGACAGTAAACGTATACCTATTATTATATATTTTTACCTATTTATAAACAGATATCGTGTATATATTTCTTCAAAGTCGATAAATACAGATGAACTAATCACCAGATTATTCCCCGCATCATAGACACCTAATCACTCATTGTCTATCTGTTCTTGAGGCGACGAATGTTAAATTATTACGAGAGAAAAAAAAAACATTAACATTACCAATGGAGTTCATGTCTGTCAGCACCTGTGTGGAAACAAAAATTAGACACGGATTACCAACTCAGTAATGACATTGACTTAAAACAAATGACCAGGTTGAACTAGATTAATTAAACGAAACATCCCCCTGGAAGTTTAACCCCCCCCCCCCCCTGGCAGGTTAAAAATCCCCTTGACAAGTTAAAGAAAAATCCCCCTGACAACTTCAAAAAAATCCCCCTGACAGGTTAAAGAAAAATCACCCTGACAACTTCAAAAAATCCCCCTGACAACTTCAAAAAATCACCCTGACAACTTCAAAAAATCACCCAGACAACTTCAAAAAATCCCCCTGACAACTTCAAAAAATCCCCCTGACAACTTCAAAAAATCCCCCTGACAACTTCAAAAAATCCCCCTGACAACTTCAAAAAATTCCCCTGACAACTTCAAAAAATCACCCTGACAACTTCAAAAAATCACCCAGACAACTTCAAAAAATCCCCCTGACAACTTCAAAAAATCCCCCCTGACAACTTCAAAAAATCCCCCTGACAACTTCAAAAAATCCCCTGACAACTTCAAAACATCCCCCTGACAACTTCAAAAATCCCCCTGACAACTTCAAAAAATCCCCCTGATAACTTCAAAAAATCCCCCTGACAACTTCAAAAAATCCCCCTGTGTTTATCTGGACCTGAGATATAAACAAATAAATACGTTAATGTGTTGACAGAAAATTGAAACCAGGTGTTGTATTGGATGTGATACCTGGGACAAGAAAGTGCTTTACCTGGGTGTATGTTGGAGGGTGTTAAGGGCTGTTTTTGAATACCCCTAACTGAGGTGTTTGGTGTATTGCTATTTTTATTGGAGTTATCTGTTGGTATAGATATGTGTATGGGACGTCATCTATACAGGGGTTTTTATATGTATACACACAGACATGTACACACTCGTACACACACACACACACACAAACACTCTTCCAAGACACAGTTTTCTCCTGACATTTCCGCCTTCCCGTCGTCTCCCCTCCCCCATCCGACGTACAGTACCCCCCTCCCTATTCCCCCTCCCATTCTCTCCTCCTACCTCTTCTCTAACGCCTCTCCTTGACCCTCCCTCTCCCCCTCTAAACTCCCTCTTATCTCCCCCCTCCCCTCCCCCCAGTTCTTGGCATGGTGTTTGGTCTATTTACAATCTAGTGACAGTGTCTTGAGTCGCTCTCCTCAGTATTACTACTGAGTTTCTTGGAACTGGTGTGTGTGTGTGTGTGTGTGTGTGTGTGTGTGTGTGTGTGTATATTAACTTTATATAAGATCAACTCAAGCCCTTAATTTATCCTCTATTTAGTATAATATATCAGAAGAAAAAAAAACAACATTGGAACCGTTCTGGAAAAGTGATCACGAATAACACACAGGTCTTCATAAAAGGTGTCCAATGGTGAGGGATCATTATTCAACTAAGTTTTATTTTGTTTGATATTATTTAAACAGTAAAACAGGAGGGGATTTTTTTTTTAGTAATTAAATATTGTTGTATAAATAAACAGGTGATATAGGTTTTAATTAGGACAGGTAAAGAAATGAGTAGCGAAATCCTCCGGTACACTCATCTACACTACATCCACTACACTATCATCTACACTATATCCACTACACTATCATCTACACTATATCCACTACACTATCATCTACACTATATCCACTACACTATCATCTACACTACATCCACTACACTATCATCTACACTACATCCACTACACTATCATCTACGCTATATCCACTACACTATCATCTACACTATATCCACTACACTATCATCTACACTATATCCACTACACTATCATCTACACTATATCCACTACACTATCATCTACACTATATCCACTACACTATCATCTACACTATATCCACTACACTATCATCTATACTATATCCACTACACTCGTGTACACTATATCCACTCCACTTATCTACACTACTGTACATCTATTTACTACACTATGATCTACACTACAAAGCTCTTCACTATATGTTGAGGGTACTTATATTGGACACTTTTTGAAAAACTCTCAATATTTTAACATGATGAGGCAAACGCTGGGAAAGCTTGGGCTAAAATAGTGCAAAATGGGCAACGGTGAGGTGAAAATTGTGCGCGAGTACTATCCCGGGCTGGAGCGAAAAAGGATACTGACCTTCAGAGAGATTCCACAGCTCCTCTGTGCCACCAAGAGAGCCGTAGGGCGTTGCTGCACTATGACTACCGTCCATGATTACCTAAACTTCACTCTAAACCCTGGACAAGGTGTTTTTCTGTTCGTCACTGGGCATTCACTATAACCTTGGGCCCCAGGGGTTCCATTCCCAAAAGATATGGCCACTCACGCAACAGCTCTTTGGCGAGGCGAAGACGGTGAATTCAGCTATTTCGATAGTGAAAATGTCGGTATCCTCCCACATGTCAGAGAGGCAGTGGACCGAATTCAACCGCATGCCATCCTTCACTACACTTATTGCAAACTCCAGGGATACGGAGTCAATTCATGCATGTTTTACTCCTTGGCCTTCATGTCATACGCCGCCGACCACCCAAAAGTACCCTCCGCTTACTTGGCAGATTTATTCATAACTTACATGGGACCACAGTCTGATGAGAAGGCGTTCAGTCTGGCCCAAGTTATGCTTAAAGAGGCTGGACTGCCTTCCGAACTGGAGGACTGTTCCTATAGGCTGTCCATATATGAACATCTCCGCCCACAACAAAAGCCTTCCCTTAAACGCCCACTTTCACCTGCTCAAGAAAACGAAAAAGGAAAGAAACGCCTCAAGACCGTCTGAGTGACCACCTAAGCCTGCACCGACAATTCACGACAATTTTTTTAGGAAGCTCTGCAAACAAAAAAGAGAAAAAGGGGGGGGGGGTGGTGAGAGATCAGGAACACGGGTACAGCGTCTCCTCCTGTAGCTGTAACACCATCTTCTACCATTGTATTAACCCACTGCTTTTATTAACGCCTGAATACTTAACACAAACACTGTCAGTAAATTCTTCATTTTTTTTAAGAAAATTGTTATATGTAAAATATATGTTAAAGATCAATAAATGCTTAAACTTACCTGAAGATTGTTTATGTAATTAACGCAGCCTATTCAATCATTATGAGAACCAGACTGTACGTATGTTAGTCATCTATATATTTACTAAAAGATAAGAGGCGTGTTAACGTAAAATTCCCACAGTAAAAATGTTTCATTAAAAAGATGAGAATGACCAAAGGACACTATCCTTGGCCTCTCCAACACTTGTCTTCTTTCCCCTTCCTTCCACTCTTATTAAAACAAAAGATACGTTGCTCAGCCAGCTCCACAAGAACCTGGCTAGAGGTCGTCACCTCTTCCTTGGAACAATGGCTACTGTAAAAACACACACAGTTATCTATATACATGTAAAACAAGAAGTATGTCTGTGTGTTTATTTGTTTGTGTGTCCCCGCGAGAATCTCGGAAACTACTTTACCGATCTGAAGATGGAAGGTGTTATGTGTAGTGATGATGGGTGTTGTTATATGTAGTGATGATGGATGGTGTTATATGTAGTGATGATGGATGGTGTTATATGTAGTGATGATGGGTGTTGTTATATGTAGTGATGATGGATGGTGTTATATGTAGTGATGATGGATGGTGTTATATGTAGTGATGATGGATGGTGTTATATGTAGTGGTGATGGATAGTGTTATATGTAGTGATGATGGATGGTGTTATATGTAGTGATGATGGATGTTGTTATATGTAGTGATGATGGGTGGTGTTATATGTAGTGATGATTAGACAATAAAATAATAAGTTTAATGGGAAAAAAATATACTTTGCTGTACCGTTGTAGTGGAAAACATGGTGGAACTTACATACACCGTTAATGAACTATTGATGGAAGAAGTTTTGGGGACTGAACAGTGAGACAATGTGGAGCTTCCCGGAGGGTATTGTAACCTCAGTTTACCTGGTTGAGCCCGGATACTGTCAATCTCTTACTTTCCTTCAATTTTTTCCCCTTATCCCTGCCACCTACCCTACTCAGCATTACAACCAATAGCCCTCTGCCTTAACTACTGACGTCAGGTCAAGTGGGAGGGAGTATGTGTGGAAGGGAGGCAATATGTGAGTGAGTACGTGTGGAAGGGACGGAGTATGTGAGGAGTATGTGTGAAAGGGAGGGAGTATGTGTGGAAGGGAGGCAGTATGTGTGGAAGGGAGGGAGTATGTGTGAAAGGGAGGGAGTATGTGTGGAAAGGAGGGAGTATGTGAGGAAGGGAGGGAGTATGTGTGGAAGGGAGGGAGTATGTGTGGAAGGGAGGGAGTATGTGTGGAAGGGAGGCAGTATGTGAGGGAGTATGTGTGGAAGGGAGGCAGTATGTGTGGAAGGGAGGGAGTATGTGTGGAAGGGAGGGAGTATGTGTGGAAGGGAGGCAGTATGTGAGGGAGTATGTGTGGAAGGGAGGCAGTATGTGTGGAAGGGAGGCAGTATGTGAAGGGGTATGTGTGGAAGGGAGGCAGTATGTGAGGGGTATGTGTGGAAGGGAGGCAGTATGTGAGGGGTATGTGTGGAAGGGAGGCAGTATGTGAGGGGTATGTGTGGAAGGGAGGCAGTATGTGTGGAAGGGAGGCAGTATGTGTGGAAGGGAGGCAGTTAGTGTGAAAGGGAGGGAGTGTGTGTGGAAGGGAGGGAGTATGTGTGGAAGGGAGGCAGTATGTGTGGAAGGGAGGGAGTATGTGAGGGAGTATGTGTGGAAGGGAGGCAGTATGTGTGGAAGGGAGGCAGTATGTGTGGAAGGGAGGCAGTATGTGTGGAAGGGAGGCAGTATGTGAAGGGGTATGTGTGGAAGGGAGGCAGTATGTGAGGGGTATGTGTGGAAGGGAGGCAGTATGTGAGGGGTATGTGTGGAAGGGAGGCAGTATGTGAGGGGTATGTGTGGAAGGGAGGCAGTATGTGTGGAAGGGAGGCAGTATGTGTGGAAGGGAGGCAGTATGTGTGGAAGGGAGGCAGTATGTGTGGAAGGGAGGCAGTATGTGAGGGAGAATGTGTGGAAGGGAGGGAGTATGTGTGGAAGGGAGGGAGTATGTGTGGAAGGGAGGGAGTATGTGTGGAAGGGAGGGAGTATGTGTGGAAGGGAGGGAGTATGTGTGGAAGGGAGGCAGTATGTGTGGAAGGGAGGGAGTATGTGTGGAAGGGAGGCAGTATGTGTGGAAGGGAGGGAGTATGTGTGAAAGGGAGGGAGTATGTGTGGAAGGGAGGCAGTATGTGTGGAAGGGAGGGAGTATGTGTGGAAGGGAGGGAGTATGTGTGGAAGGGAGGGAGTATGTGTGGAAGGGAGGGAGTATGTGTGGAAGGGAGGGAGTATGTGTGGAAGGAAGGCAGTATGTGTGGAAGGGAGGCAGTATGTGTGGAAGGAAGGCAGTATGTGAGGAGAATGTGTGGAAGGGAGGGAGTATGTGTGGAGTATGTGTGGAAGGGAGGGCAATATACAATAAAATTCCTTGATTAATACCGAGCTGACAACTACCAACTTCATTAATAAACTCAATGAATCTTGTCATTATTTTTTTCACTTGTATCATAATTTACTTTATTGTCTTCATTACCTTTATTTACTTCATTTACTTCATTTTTCACTTCAGTTTGTCATTTCTTCTTACGTGTAAAGATAAATAATTTTAGCCCTTTTAATATATGTTAATGTGTGTTGAAATTCGTTCGAAAATATGTGCAAAATGTGAGTAAATTTATATGTTGAAATGTGTGTTAAAATACGCGTAAAAATATGTACAAAATATGTGGAAAAATATATGTTAAAATAAGCGTAAAAATATGTGGAAAATATGTGGAAAAAATCTGTTAAAATACGTGTAAAAATCGGAGGTGTCCAGAGACGGGTTGCCAGACAGTATTTTCCCTAAGTTTATTTCCCTTGAGAGAAAAGTTCATTAAGTATCGAACTTATTTTGTCGTGAGAAAAGGCAGCGTTTCAAATCTAGTCCTTCAGTTATATATTTACCCCTCACCACCCCCCGTTCCCCTCCCTTCCCTCACCCCTTCCCACTCATTCCCTCCCTCCTCCTCTCTTCCTTCCCCTTCTCCCACTCATTCACTCCTCCTCTCCCCCTCCACCCCCACTCCCTCATGGGTGAAATGTGTCTGGCCGAGTCTCGAATCACCCACTTCATACACGAGATGACAGCCTTGGGAGGGTGAAGACGGGTCAGGGTGAGGTCAACCCCCCCCCTCCTCCCTCCCCCTCCCCACCTTCTCCTCCTCCATCCCCCTGACCTCTCTTAACCCCTCCTTCCTGACCTACCCTACCCTCCCCGACCCTACCCTACCCTCCCCGACCCCACCCCATCCCCACCTCTCTGCAACACACACACACACACACAAGTTATGGGGCCACTTACTATATTTTCTTTTTCTCTCCAAAATTCTGAGCTTCGGGTACAGTGCTCATGATGTCTCGAGGCATATCCATTTTAAGGCTTTTTTTTTCTTTTCCTGGTATATTTTTTGAAGGTTTGTCTAGTTACTTCGGTGCTTCGGAGTTTTAGTTGTCTTTTATTGTTTTGTTTTGAAGTTTCTATAAAATTACCTTCGAAACTTATGAAAGATCAGTTGTATATTTCTTTCGGGATTAATTACAGAATATTTTGGTGACTGCAGATTGAGATATTTGCTATAGAAAGAAAAACAAAAGTGAGACAGTGTTGGTGTTACGGTCCTCAACTCGAACCACTGACTCAATCCACCCGTAGTGAATGTGATAAGGGCGGCAAAACAAGGAATTAGGCGAATGATAAAGGAGAGAGAGAGAGAGAATAAATCTTCCTCCTCTCTCTCATTATCCTTCCTCTCCTCCTCCCCTAACATTCTCCAATTCCCCCATCTCCTCTTCCCCACATTTCCTCTTCCCTTCCCTCTCCTCTCCTCTTCCCACATTTCCTTCTTTACCTCCTTCCTTCCTTCCTTCCTTCCTTCCTTCCTCGGTTGTCTCTATGTAATATAAGACGGAGGCCATGACTTACTGAACGGGCGCGGCCACTTAAGAGCCATAACACTGTTTTAGAGGAAGAAGCCTCCAACTCCACGACCTCTACCTCCCACTCCCTCCCTCCCCTCTCCCCCCTCTCCATCTCTACCATCCTGCCTCCCCCCCCTCTCTAACTCCACCACCTCTGACCCGCCAGTCCCCAAATTCACAGTAACGTAGGACTTGTGTAGTGGTGGAGGAAGTCACTATGTTATGGTGTAGTGGTGGAGGAAGTCACTATGTTATGGTGTAGTGGTGGAGGAAGTCACTATGTTATGGTGTAGTGGTGGAGAAGGGGATGGGGGGTTCACTATACTACATATTTCTACAGCTATTTCACCTACACAATATTCTTCACTCTCCTACATTAACTTTCAATAGACTCATGATCCCGAGCGTAGAATATATGCTCATAAATCCTATCCGGCAACTCGACCTATGGTGCTCATGACGTCATCAACATCATTCCAGCTCTTAGTTCAGCTCATGACGTCATCATCATGGCTCGCACTCTCAGCTCAGCTCTTGCTATGAATTTGAGATATGAGATATGCTGTGAGCGCTGTGGTCTCTATTTATTACCTGGGCACGTATACCTGTATTTGCTAGTTCCCCTTTTTAACGAGAAGTATTTATTCTTAATTGATATTCCTCGTTGGCCACTACTGCCCCGCCCCACTCCTGACGTCATTTAGCCCGATGCCGTTGATTGGTCATGTTTGGTCTGAGGGTAACCAGTTAATGTTTATATTTAGATAATACTTGAGGGCTTACCTGAAGATTAATTTAACCCCCTCGCCTAGTTTATTTCACCTGATGATTTAACAGCCTATAAATTTACCTGGGGGTTAGGTTAGGTTTGTTTAGGTTTGGTTAGGTTAGGTTTGGTTAGGTTAGGTTAGGTTAGGTTAGGTTAGGTTAGTAAGGCAGATATTGCATTGTAGAGACTAATGGTGGTTATGGCTTTACGGGAACAAGGGTCAATTAACCATCTACATGCCCTTATACGCGTGGATTTTGCCATTTAATTACCCTTAATAGAAATAATGGTTGAGAGTCAAGATAATGGATCATTGGAAGGACCATTAGATGAATTGATAGATGACATATGACCCCCCCCATTCCCCTACCCTTCCCCTACCTCACTCCCTCCTAGCTTCCCTCCCTCACCCCCTTTCCCCTCCTCCTCCCATCTCCCACCCCTCTACCTTTTCCCCTTAAACCCCTCCCTCTCTCTCTCTCCCCTTGATCACCCCTTTGACTCCCTCACTCCTTCCCTTAGTCACTCCTTCTCTTCCTTCACCATTACCACCACCTCCTCCTCCTTCTCCATCTCTACCTTCTTCACATGCCTCCTCCTCTTCCTTCACATGCCTCTTCCTCTTCCTTCACATGCCTCTTCCTCTTCCTTCACATGCCTCTTCCTCTTCCTTCACATGCCTCCTCCTCTTCCTTTACCTCCTCCTCCTCCTCTAGTGTAGGGGTGTTGGCGACTAGCTGGCGAGGCGCGGTCATCCTTTCATCACCATTATTCATCATTATTCATCCTCAGTGAATGGCTCTTCCCCTCCTCCTCCTCCTCCTCCTCCTCCTCCTCCTCTCCCCCCCCCCCCCCACATCCTGCCTCCTCGGTAAATAGTTCCTTCCCTTCTTTTATTACTCTTCCTTCTCCCTCTCTTCCTCCCCCTCGGTGAATGGCCTCCTCCTCCTCCTCCTCCTCCTCCTCCTCCCCCCTCCTCCTCCTCCTCCTCCTCCTTCTCCTCCTTTCCCTCCTATTTCCCTTCCTCCTCTCCCTCCTATTTCCCCTCCTCCCCTTCTCCCCCTCCTCCTCCCATCATCATCAGCCTGCCTCTCTCTATCTATTCCCAGGACGACCTTCACTTCCACATCATCATCTATCATATAATTCAGTCTTTGTTATTTTCTTTGGAGGACGGAGTTAGTTAGTGACTGGCAATCGTCGTGGCATTGACTGTGACTAACTGGAACTGACTGTAGTTGACTTATCCCTCTCCTATATGATCTTATATGTTCAGTTAATAATGAACGTTCTCCATTATGACGTTATGAGTCTCCTGTTCTCCTATAACAAATCCCTCGCTGTTCTCCTCATCTTCTTCTTCCTCACAAATCCTTTAAAAATCCAAAGTCACAAATCCCTCCAACTCACAAGTCCAAAATCTCAAGAGTCCTTCCACATTCCATTTCTATGTGTCTCCTTAATATAAAACAACTCCATCTAATTTAAAACAAAGTTATTTATTTTATTTGTTTTGATTACAAGATTAAAATGGAACTTCAGTGAGTCTCGGGTCGGGGGAAATTTGGATAACCATTACGGTCGCTAAACTTTGTCCCGCAGCTGAGGCGACCTAAGGTGAAATGTTTCCTCATAGCTTGGATTAGGTGGAGTGGAGGGGAGGGGGAGGGGAGGGGAGGGGAGGGGAGGTTAAGGGCGAGAAGTAGGGAGAAGGGAGACAGTGAAAGGAGGCGGAGAGTTCGTATATTTAGCCACATTATCCTTTCATTTTAATTTACTTCACGAAAACAAAAATCTTATACCGCATCGTGCCTTTTAAGAGTGGTCGGTCCTTTAACATTAGTCTGTGTTATAGGACCCGCAATAACACGTCTTTTAAATAAACTCTTGTGAGGATCAATTACGTACTCTGTGTTATTGATTATCTACAGAAAGTTGTTTAGTATGGTGATTTAAAGTAATTATTGGATTCTCAGGTGATTAGAGGCACGAGAAAGTGTACAGATAGGTGTTAATGATCTTTATTTACCTGACAGACACACGTGAAATATATATATCTAATTTTCTTATATTTCTTTAACTAATTATCGTCTTTTTTCTTTTACTTCTACTTTACTTTAATTCATAAAAAAAGATAAAAGACCAAATAAACGTAAAAGAATATAAAGAACACAAAAAGAAAATTGTTTGGTAGTTAAGAAAAGTATATTATGTCAACCACTTACCTCTCTCTCTCTCTCTCTCTCTCTCTCTCTCTCTCTCTCTCTCTCTCAGGAATTATTTGGCTCTCTCTGGGACAGTAATTTGCCGAATACTCTACAATTTACTGAGGAGAATTTCCCTCTTTAGCGATGTTCTAAATTGTTTGAAAGAGGTTACTGTCCTGTGACGGGTCTGCCTCCCTTTATGGCCACGACGCCTTAACGATCGTGGCTGAATTTCGTAGTTTTCATTGTAGCAATCTGAGGTCTAGGAGGAAGAGGAAGAAGGGGGAGGGTGGTGGTTGGATACTCCTAGACAATTGGGTTATGAAGGGGGAGGAAGGAGAGGGGGAGGGGTGTTTGCTATTGGGAAGGAGGGAGGGGGAGGGGTGTTTGCTATTGGGAAGGAGGGAGGGTTTTCGCTATTAGGAGGGAGGGAGAGGGTTTTCGCTATTGAGAGGAGGGTGGTGAGGGCTGTGTCCGCTAAGTATTTGTGCCTCTATCAATGACTACGGCGGTTCTAGTGGTTATAGTACTCGCCTTCTGGTCCATGGGTCAGTGGTTCGATCCCCGTGCACTCCTACTTGACCCAGCTGTAAACGGGTACCTCACTTTTCAATTGGGGAACTAAAGGCGGTCGAGTACAGTGCCAGTCATACCTACGGGAGCCGCCTTATATTTTTTCACTGTATCTAAACGGCGTCAGGTGGCTCTATGAATGTTCTGACTGAGTGAAAATGTCTCTCTCACCATAAAGAAAGCGGTAGAGATAGAGAGAGACGACAAGAAAAGAAGAGAGATAGAGAGATAGATAGAGAGAAAAGGAAGAGAGACATAGGTAAGGTTTAAGACCATCGCGGAAATCACCTTTGAACAGTTAAACGACCAGCCAGGTGATCAGCTATACGACCAGCCAGGTGATCAGCTATACGACCAGCCAGGTGATCAGCTATACGACCAGCCAGGTGATCAGCTATACGACCAGCCAGGTGATCAGCTATACGACCAGCCAGGTGATCAGCTATACGACCAGCCAGGTGATCAGCTATACGACCAGCCCAGTGATCAGCTATACGACCAGCCAAGTGATCAGCTAATCTACCCTCACTAGATTACATACAGTAATGGTCTTTTGATTACCGAGTGCTGAATGATATTGAGGGTGACTCAATGGGCGGCTGGCAGTGGGCGGCGGTCGCAGGGTGTGGGTGGCGGAGCTAGGGTGTGGGCGGCGGAGCTAGGGTGTGGGCGGCGGAGCTAGGGTTTGGGCGGCGGAGCTAGGGTGTGGGCGGTAATGGGTGTGGGCGGTAATGGGTGTGGGCGGTGGATGGGAAATGGGCGGTTATTGGGTGTTTGCACTTTGTGGAAATTTAGGGTGGGTAGGTAACATTAGACAGACAGACAGACAGACAGGTAGAGAGAGACAGACAGGTAGAGAAACAGATAGGCAGACAGGTAGACAGACAGACAGACAAACAGGTAGACAGACAGGTAGAGAGAGACAGACAGACAGGTAGACAGACAGACAGACAAACAGGTAGACAGACAGACAGACAAACAGGTAGACAGACAGGTAGAGAGAGACAGACAGGTAGAGAGACAGACAGACAAACAGGTAGACAGACAGACAGACAAACAGGTAGACAGACAGGTAGAGAGAGACAGACAGGTAGAGAGACAGACAGACAAACAGGTAGACAGACAGACAGACAAACAGGTAGACAGACAGGTAGAGAGAGACAGACAGACAGGTAGAGAGACAGACAGACAAACAGGTAGACAGACAGACAGACAAACAGGTAGACAAACAGGTAGAGAGAGACAGACAGACAGACAAACAGGTAGACAAACAGGTAGAGAGAGACAGACAGACAGACTAACAGGTAGACAGACAGGTAGAGAGAGACAGACAGACAGGTAGAGAGACAGACAGACAGACAAACAGGTAGACAAACAGGTAGAGAGAGACAGACAGACAGACTAACAGGTAGACAGACAGGTAGAGAGAGACAGACAGACAGGTAGAGAGACAGACAGACAGACAAACAGGTAGAGAGACAGACAGGCAGACAAACAGGTAGAGAGAGACAGACAGACAGACAAACAGGTAGACAGACAGGTAGAGAGAGACAGACAGACAGACAAACAGGTAGACAAACAGGTAGAGAGAGACAGACAGACAGACTAACAGGTAGACAGACAGGTAGAGAGAGACAGACAGACAGGTAGAGAGACAGACAGACAGACAAACAGGTAGAGAGACAGACAGGCAGACAAACAGGTAGAGAGAGACAGACAGACAGACAAACAGGTAGACAAACAGGTAGAGAGAGACAGACAGACAGACAAACAGGTAGACAGACAGGTAGAGAGAGACAGACAGACAGGTAGAGAGACAGACAGACAGACAAACAGGTAGAGAGACAGACAGGCAGACAAACAGGTAGACAGACAGACAGACAGACAGGTAGACAGACAGACAGACAGACAGGTAAAGAAACAGACAGGTAGAGAGACAGACAGACAGACAAACAGGTAGACAGACAGACAGACAGACAGACAGGTAAAGAAACAGACAGGTAGAGAGACAGACAGACAGACAAACAGGTAGACAGACAGACAGACAGACAGACAGGTAAAGAAACAGACAGGTAGAGAGACAGACAGACAGACAAACAGACAGACAGACAGACAAACAGGTAGAGAGACAGTCAGACAGACAGACAGGTAAAGAAACAGACAGGTAGAGAGACAGACAGACAGACAGTCAGACAGACAGGTAAAGAAACAGACAGACAGACAGACAGGTAAAGAAACAGACAGATAGACAGACAGTCAGACAGACAGGTAAAGAAACAGACAGACAGACAGACAGGTAGAGAGCATCAAGTAAATATTTCTCCCTCGGTTACCTGTTTCTGATTGGCCCAACAACAGACAGGTGTGGGCTGTTAATTAAACTCTAAGTTGTGTACCTGTCGGAGCCACGCCTGTGTGATGACGCACCTCCCTCGCCTACCACTGGTTACCGTGACCTCACCATCACTACTACCACCACCACCACCACTACCACCACCACTACGAGTATCACTACCACCACCACTACCACCACTACCACCACCACTACGAGTATCACTACCACCACCACTACCACCACTACCACCACCACTACGAGTATCACTACCACCACCACTACTACCACCACTACCACCACCACCACCACTACTACCACCACCACCACCACTACGAGTATCACTACCACCACCACTATCACCACCACTACCACCACTACTACCACCACCACTACTACTACCACCACCACCACCACCACCACTACCACCACCACTACGAGTATCACTACCACCACTACTATCACCACCACTACTACCACCACCACTACTATCACCACCACTACCACCACCACTACTACCACCACCACTACCACCACCACCACTACTACCACCACCACTACTATCACCACCACTACCACCACCACTACTACCACCACCACTACCACTACCACCACTACCACCACCACTACGAGTATCACTACCACCACTATCACCACCACCACTACCACCACCACCACTATCACCACTACCACCACCACTACTACCACCACCACTACCACCACCACCACTACTACCACCACTACTATCACCACCACTACTATCACCACCACTACCACCACCACTACTACCACCACCACTACCACCACCACCACTACTACCACCACTACTATCACTACTACCACCACCACTACGAGTATCACTACCACCACTACTATCACCACCACTACCACCACCACTACTACCACCACCACTACCACCACCACCACTACTACCACCACTACTATCACCACCACTACTATCACCACCACTACCACCACCACTACTACCACCACCACTACTATCACCACCACTACTATCACCACCACTACTATCACCACCACCACCACTACTATCACCACCACTACCACCACCACTACTACCACCACCACTACTACCACCACCACTACGAGTATCACTACCACCACTACTATCACCACCACCACCACCACCACTACTATCACTACTACCACCACCACTACGAGTATCACTACCACCACTACTATCACCACCACTACCACCACCACTACTACCACCACCACTACCACTACTACCACCACTACTATCACCACCACTACTATCACCACCACTACCACCACCACTACTACCACCACCACTACTATCACCACCACTACTATCACCACCACTACTATCACCACTACTATCACCACCACTACCACCACCACTACTACCACCACCACTACTACCACCACCACTACGAGTATCACTACCACCACTACTATCACCACTACCACCACCACCACTACTATCACTACTACCACCACCACTACGAGTATCACTACCACCACTACTATCACCACCACTACCACCACCACTACTACCACTACTACCACCACCACTACTACCACTACTACCACCACTACTATCACCACCACTACCACCACCACCACCACTACTATCACCACCACTACCATCACCACCACTACCACCACCACCACTACTACCACTACTACCACCACTACTATCACCACCACTACCACCACCACCACCACCACCACCACCACTACTATCACCACCACTACCATCACCACCACTACCACCACTACCACCACCACCACTACTATCACCACCACTACCATCACCACCACTACCATCACCACCACTACCACCACCACTACCACCACCACTACTACCACTACTACCACTACTACCACCATCATACAGTTTATTTAAATACATTCCAACATTTTGTATACTGTATCAATGTATGTCTGTATGTATCTATGTAATGTAAGTATGTGTGCGTATTGCTGTGTATTCATGTATGAGAACATTTATAGGTGGGTAAAACATTCATATGTATACACTTTCATGCCTACACACACACACACACACCTGAACGAGGTCGTTAAGGAAAGGTACAAATGGTTTCCAAGTTCATCTCTTAAGTATATTCTGTATTTAGATTTCATAAGAACGAGAGAGAGAGAGAGAGAGAGAGAGAGAGAGAGAGAGAGAGAGAGAGAGCAATCAATATGGACAATACATCAGCCGTGATTACTGTGGAAGAGATGGGCGAAAGTATACACACACATGTACGTCTCTCTCTCTCTCTCTCTCTCTCTCTCTCTCTCTCTCTCTCTCTCTCTCAATAAAAATAAAACACTTAGATTGTTTTTTTGTTTTTCAATCAGATTTTATTTCCTCTGTTGTTCACAATTAGTGTAGTTTAAGTGTGTGTGTGTGTGTGCCTGTATGCCTGTGTGTGTGAGTGTGTGTGTGTGTGTGTGCCTGTATGCCTGTGTGTGTGTGTGTGCGCGTGTGCGTGTGTGTGTGTCAGCCCAGGAAAAAAAAATTGACAAAATCCTCTTAAACAATTTTTATTTTCCATTTTGCCACGAAATTGGTAGTTAACGCCAATTACCAACTGTGTTCTTAGATTTGTTTAGCTAATTAGGCGAAGCTGTGTGTATGAGGTGGAGGGGGGTATGGTAGGGGGCAGGGGAGAGAGGGGGTATGGGAGGGGAAGGAGGAAACAGGGTATGGGAGGGGGAGAGAGGGATATGGGAGGGGAGGGGGGAAACGGTATGGGAGGGGGAGAGAGGGATATGGGAGGGGAGGGGGGAAACGGTATGGGAGGGGGAGAGAGGGATATGGGAGGGGAAAGAGGGATATAGGAGGGGAGGGGGGAAACAGGGTATGGGAGGGGGAGAGAGGGGTTATGGGAGGGGAGAGAGGGATATGGGAGGGGAGAGAGGGATATGGGAGGGGAGGGGGGAAACGGTATGGGAGGGGGAGAGAGGGATATGGGAGGGGAGGGGGGAAACGGTATGGGAGGCGGAGAGAGGGATATGGGAGGGGAAAGAAGGATATAGGAGGGGAGGGGGGAAACAGGGTATGGGAGGGGAAGAGAGGGGGTATGGGAGGGGAGAGAGGGATATGGGAGGGGAGGGGGGAAACAGGGTATGGGAGGGGGAGAGAGGGGGTATGGGAGGGAGAAAGAGGGGGTATGGGAGGGGAGGGGGATATGGGAGGGGAGGGGGGAAACAGGGAATGGGAGGGGAAGAGAGGGATATGAGAGGGGAGGGGGAAACGGTATGGGTGGGGGAGAGAGGGGTTATGGGAGAGGAGAGAGGGATATGGGAGGGGAGGGGGGAAACAGGGTATGGGAGGGGAGAGAGGGATTATGGGAGGGAGAGAGAGGGAGGTATGGGAGGGGAGAGAGGGATATGGGAGGGGGAGGAGAGAGGGGTATGGGAGGGAAGAGAGGGATATGGGAGGGGAGGGGGGAAAGAGGGTATGGGAGGGGGAAACGGTATGGGAGGGGAGAGAGGGATATGGGAGGGGAGGGGGGAAACAGGGTATGGGAGGGGGCGAGAGGGGGTATGGGAGGGGAGAGAGGGATATGGGAGGGGAGGGGGGAAACAGGGTATGGGAGGGGAAGAGAGGAGGTATGGGAGGGGAGAGAGGGATATGGGAGGGGAAAGGGGAAACAGGGTATGGGAGGGGGAGAGAGGGGGTATGGGAGGGGAGAGAGGGATAATGGAGGGGAGGGGGGAAAGAGGGTATGGGAGGGGGAAACGGGTATGGGAGGGGAGAGCGGGATTTGGGTGGGGAGGGGGGAAACAGGGTATGGGAGGGGAGAGAGGGGGTATGGAAGGGAGAGAGAGGGGTATGGGAGGGGAGGGGGGAAACAGGGTATGGGAGGGGGAGAGAGGAGGTCTGGGAGGGAGAGAGAGGGATATGGGAGGGGAGGGGGGAAACAGGGTATGGGAGGGGGAAACGGTATGGGAGGGGAGAGAGGGATATGGGAGGGAAGGGGGAAACAGGGTATGGGAGGGGGAGAGAGGAGGTATGGGAGGGAGAGAGAGGGATATGAGAAGGGAGGGTGGAAACAGGGTATGGAAGGGGGAGAGGGGGTATGGGAGGGGAGGGGGGAACAGGGTATGGGAGGGGAAGAGACGGGGTATGGGAGGGGAGAGAGGGATATGGGAGGGGAGGGGGAAACAGGGCATGGGAGGGGGAGAGAGGGGTTATGGGAGGGGAGGGGGGAAACAGGGTATGGGAGGGGGAGAGAGGTGGTATGGTAGGGGAGAGAGGGATATGGGAGGGGAGGGGGAAACAGGGTATGGGAGGGGAGAGAGGGATATGGGAGGGAAGGGGGAAACAGGGTATGGGAGGGGGAGAGAGGAGGTATGGTAGGGGAGAGAGGGATATGGGAGGGGAGAGAGGGAGAGAGCGGATATGGGAGGGGAGAGAGGGGTTATGGGAGGGGAGAGAGGGATATGGGAGGGGAGGGAGGAAACAGGGTATGGGAGGGGAGAGAGGGGGTATGGGAGGGGAGAGAGGGATATGGGAGGGGAGGGGGAAACAGGGTATGGGAGGGGAAGAGAGGAGGTATGGGAGGGTAGAGAGGGATATGGGAGGGGAGGGGGAAACAGGGTATGGGAGGGGAAGAGAGGAGGTATGGGAGGGGAGAGAGGGATATGGGAGGGGAGAGAGGGGATATGGGAGGGGAGAGAGGGTATTGTAGGTGGGGGGTGTGGTTATGACAAAATGCTATTATTATTATTATTATTGTTATTATTATTATTTTTTTTATTATTATTTTTTTCATTATTATTATTATTATTTATTATTATTATTATTTAAGAAGTTTACAGACTCCAGTATAAACAGTCGTATATTCTCCTTAAATAATGTAGTCGTCAACAAAATTCTTCCCCTTCCCTCCCCTTAACCACCCCTCAACACACGATCCCCTCTAACGACCCTCTCTAACGACCTTCTCTATTGACTCTTTCTAACGATCCCCTCTGAGGCTGTTTTTGTCTTTAACTACCTCTCTCTCTAACGACCCTTTCGAACGACCTTCTCCAGTTAACCATCCCTCTCAAACTCACCTACCTTTCCCCCCCCCCCCCCCCCTCTCTCTCTCTCTCTCTCTAATGGCCTCCCTTAACAGCCTCGTGACCCACCATCAGGTAAGGTCAGGTGTCCCGAGTCATCAGGTAGGCCGGACAGGTGTGGTGATGAGGGTCGGTGGATAATCTTAGTTTAATGTTAGTTGCAAATTGTGCCGCGTTGGACGGTCGACTGGCTTAACCCTGTCATTGAGGATGGCTGGTCGTTAAGCCACCAATTCAACCACCACACTCATAGTTAGCGAGCGAGCTTCCACGGGAGGTTAGGGTATATACTGTATAGATATAAATATATTCCCCTGGAACATCGGCTCCTTTGCCAACTGCACTGGACACTAACCATCATCAACCCAGGCATAAAATGTCTCTTATGTCCTCCCCTGGCCGGAAATCGAACCCAGGGTCTGTAGGTTGCGTGGCGAGTGTACAAACCTCCACACCACCACCGGAAGGAGAGACGGGGTGCGTGAGTGAATGGGATAAGAGAGAGAGATGATAAAGAGGAAACAATGAAAGAGAAGACAAAATAGATAAATGGGGGAAGGAAGGTGAATATTTTCATCCCAGTGAGAGAATTGAGAAATGTTTCCAAACTGTATTTAAAATGTCAGGTGTTGAGAATGTTCCCACAGGAAGAGCGAACACATCCAGCAAAATTGTCCATTTGTAGGATTAACCAAACGAAGGAATACAGTGTGACCCCCCCCCCCCCCCCCAAATTCTTTATATACAGTGTCGTGCAAAAACAAACTAGATTTAATTGATTATGTATTGAATTGTGGGGATTTTTATAATTAATTTCCTCGACTTATTTAAAAACTCAGGGTTAGTCAAAATAAATTTACATCAGATTTTGAAATATAGAATCAATTAAAATCGGGGTAATCTTTTTGGATGACTCTGTAGTCTTTCTGATGTTAAAAACTCGTAATTATTGTTGGCGAGTAAAACCTTTTGACCTTTTTAAAGGAGAAAATAATTAAAAGATTTATTTTTATCGTTTTTTTTTCAATATTAATGATTTTTTTTCAATCCATACTAATCAGATTTCCAGATTTTCTCAATATCTTTTTTTATCTCAGATTTACCGATTTGATCAGATTTTAATTCCTTTTTTTTAGAGAATTTTTTTAATTAATTTTCACTTTTTTTTAATAGAACTCAACTAGACACCTGGCGCTATTTTCTCCTCTCAGTCAAATTTGGATCATTGGTTTAAGCCGAGGTGGACGGGTCACTCTGAACATGGCGGCACTAATTTAAACCACATCACTCAGTTTTATTTTGGTTTATTTATAAAAATTTAATCCCAAACAATGGCAGTTAACCTCAACACACAGGAACATTTGAACTGTTCTGGGAAGGCACACACACACACACACACACACACACACACACACACACACACACACGACAGTAACCGACAACCAGATACCAGTGATGTCCTCCTCTTCCTCCTCCTCCCCCTCTTCCTCCTCCTCCCCCCACCTCTTCTTCCCCTTACTTCAGTCTTCCTCTCCCCCTTCCCTTTCTCCATCCCCCTCCTCCTGCTCTCTTCTCTCTCTTCGCTTCCTCTTTTCTTCCTCATTCCCCTTCCCCTCCTACCCCCTCCCTTCCCCAGGATCGATCTCTTCCTCTTCTTTAAGCACACTCCCCATCTCCCCCTCCCTTTCCTACCACCTCTCCCCTCTCTCTACCCCTCCCCTGTCTCTCCCTTGTCCCCTATCTCTCCCCCCTTCTCTCTCACCCCCCCCCACCCCCTTGTGTGTATATTAGCTTTGTCTAACTTCAGCTACGTTTAGAAGGATGAGAAGGAAGGAAGAGGAGGAGGAAGAGTAGGAGGAGAACTAGGAGCAGTTAAAGTAAGGGAAGTCATCATGAGGGAGAAGAAAGAGAAGGGGGAGGAAGAGAGAAGGACGAAGAACAAGAGGAGGAGGAGGAGGAGGAGGAGGTGGCTCAAGATCGTGACATTTACTGGATAAGAATATTCAGACAAATATCTTATTAATTGATATTATTATATTACGTAGAAAAGATATTTGTTCATTTTTATGTCCCGTGAAAGTTACCGGGAAATACTGGGAAATACTGGGAAATATTGCGAGAAACTTGGAGATATAGAGAAATACCAGGAAATACTGGGAAATACTAATACATATTGGTAAGTGATTGGAAATACTGGGAATTATTACGAAATACTAGGAAATACAGGGAAATACTAGGTAATACCGGGAAATACTAGGTAATACCGGGAATTACTAGGAAATACCGGGAAATACTAGGTAATACCGGGAAATACTAGGTAATACCGGGAAATACTAGGTAATACCGGGAATTACTAGGAAATACCGGGAAATACTAGGTAATACCGGGAAATACTAGGTAATACCGGGAAATACTAGGTAATACCGGGAAATACTAGGAAATACCGGGAAATACTAGGAAATACCGGGAAATACTAGGTAATACCGGGAATTACTAGGTAATACCGGGAAATACTAGGAAATACCGGGAAATACTAGGTAATACCGGGAAATACTAGGTAATACCGGGAAATACTAGGAAATACCGGGAAATACTAGGTAATACCGGGAAATACTAGGTAATACCGGGAAATACTAGGAAATACCGGGAAATACTAGGTAATACCGGGAAATATTAGGTAATACCGGGAAATACTAGGAAATACCGGGAAAAACTAGGAAATACCGGGAAATACTAGGTAATACCGGGAAATACTAGGTAATACCGGGAAATACACACAGCACATATATTTCTTCAGGAAGTTTCACATAAGACCAGAAATACTGTTGAAATAATTGAATGAAATGAATTATCTCAAAAGTAATTCTGGTCGCTATAAATAATAAATAAACTAACTAAAATCTTTAATATATACAATAATTTATTTTTCCTTCATATAATCAGATAAATTTTGATAATTTGGGTTTGGGTTGGGTTGGGTTGGGTTGGGGTTTGGGTTGGTTGGGTTGGGTTGGGGTTTGGGTTGGGTTGGGGTTTGGGTTGGGTTGGGTTGGGTTGGGGTTTGGGTTGGGTTGGGTTGGGTTTGGTTTGGTTGGCTTGGTTGGGTTTGGTTGGGTTTGGTTGGGTTGGGTTGGGTTTGGTTGGGTTGGGTTGGGGTTTGGGTTGGGTTGGGGTTTGGGTTGGGTTGGGTTGGGTTGGGGTTTGGGTTGGGTTGGGGTTTGGGTTGGGTTGGGGTTTGGGTTGGGTTGGGTTGGGTTGGGGTTTGGGTTGGGTTGGGTTGGGTTTGGTTTGGTTGGCTTGGTTGGGTTTGGTTGGGTTTGGTTGGGTTGGGTTGGGTTTGGTTGGGTTGGGTTGGGTTTGGGTTTGGGTTGGGTTGGGTTGGGTTGGGTTGGGTTTGGGTTTGGTTTGGGTTTGGTTGGCTTGGTTGGGTTTGGTTGGGTTGGGTTGGGTTTGGGTTGGGTTGGGTTGGGTTGGGTTGGGTTGGGTTGGGTTGGGTTTGGTTTGGGTTTGGTTTGGTTTGGTTTGGTTGGTTTGGTTGGGTTGGGTTGGGTTGGGTTGGGTTGGGTTGGGTTTTGGTTTGGGTTTTGGTTTGGTTTGGTTGGTTTGGTTGGGTTGGGTTGGGTTGGGTTGGGTTGGGTTGGGTTGGGTTGGTTGGGTTGGGTTGGGTTGGGTTGGGTTGGTTTGGTTGGGTTTGGTTGGGTTTGGTTTGGTTGGGTTGGGTTGGGTTGGGTTTGGTGCCAACACTACCCCTAGAGACTAACCACTCGGTATACAGTGTGTGGCGCTGCTGTAGCTCTACCCGGAGTGACAACATCTCTCACTGTCTCTCCAGCATGTGAGTGTCTCTCTGAGGTGAGACAGTTGTAATAACATGTGAAGATACGAATCAGCAGGGCGGAGGGTCGGAGGGGTGGGCGGAGGGTCGGTCGGAGAGGCGGACGGAGGGTCGGAGGGGTGGACGGAGGGTCGGAGGGGTGGACGGGGGGCGGGCGGAGGGGTGGACGGGGGGGCGGACGGAGGGTCGGAGGGGAGGACGGAGGGTCGGAGGGGTGGACGGAAGGACCCAAGCACGGGTTAGTGGGGCGGAGGGTCGGTCGGAGGGGCGGACGGAGAGACCCCAGGCATGGATCATAAGAAATCAATATGGGGTAAGGACCTCGGGTGAACGTGGGGGGGGGGGGGGGGAGAAGAGAGAGAGAGAGGGGGGGTCCAGGGGTGGTCCTCGCTAATGAGGAGGTGTAGTGGAAGAGGGGGGAGAGGGGGTGAGTGTGAGGGAGAGTAGGGAATTGTTGTGAGAAAAAGTAGGGGAGATTGTAGTTAGAGGGAAGGGAGAGGTGGATGGGGGGGAGTGAGCACGGGTGGGGGAGAGGGGGGGAGTGTAGTGGGAGGGGAATGTGGGAAAGAGAGTAAGGATGAGAGGAGGGAGAGTAGGAGAGAGTAAAGAAGGGAAGAGAAACAGAGTAGAGAAGGAGGGTGGTGGTGAGTAAGGAAGGTGTTATGGAAGGGAGAGTAAGGGAAAGAGGAGGGGAAAGGGAGAGAGAGAGAGACAGAGAGTTTAATGGAGGGTGAGGGAGTGAATTACCCCCCCTCCCCCCCATGTAGGAGAGTTGGAAATATAGGATAAGGGAGAGTGAGGGAGAGGAGATGAAGGTGGGATTGAAAGGGGAAAGAAAGGGAGAAGGAGAAGGGAAAAGCCAGGGAGTGTTGAGAAGAGCAAAGGTCGGCCGTGTGGACCAGCCAGCCAGGTATTGAGGTAGCATGAGAATCTTGTAGCCTCTCTCTCTCTCTCTCTCTCTCTCTCTCTCTCTCTCTCTCTCTCTCTCTCTCTCTATTCATTTATCATCATATTTTTCATTTTTCTTCGCCCTCTTTTTGTCCCTTTGTTTAGGACGCGATAATAGAGAGACATAATAATACCCAGAGCTTCAATACAGTGATGGCGTGGGGGGAGGAATGAGGTACGGGTGTGGTGTGGGTGTGTGTACGTGAGTTGTATGTGTGTGTGTACGTGAGTTGTATGTGTGTGTGTACGTGAGTTGTATGTGTGTGTGTAGTCTTATGTGTACACTGGTTGATCTTCCCGACTTTGGCAACTCCAAATAGAACAAAAATTTACCTACATTTTTAAGTCACTTATTATCCGAGTGTCGTCTTTAAACCCACCTACTTTTACGGTCACTACTCGCCTAACTACTTAACTGAGGTAGTTTATAAGTGTCTGCTATAACACCAGCAGGCATTTACAGCTCTCACCACCGTGGCTTCAGACGTACTTCACTAGCTAGAGAAATCCGTAAGAAAAAAAAATATTTGCGACGTGATTGGATCGCTGGATCAGCCAATCCTCGAGAGGGTGTTAAAGAGGCGTGGCTCTGATTGGTTCTCTATCAAATTCCGGATAAACCTGAGGGTCTCTGATTGGTCGGCGGGCCGAGCTCTTCGCTGTGAATGCTTGAGCACTTGGTGAAATGAGCACTTTCCTGAAATGGCCAAACTTGGTGCTGAGAGTGAGCCTGACGTAGTGCACAGTGCACGACTTACCGGGCTAGTGCACAGTGCGTCACCAAGACAGGTCACAGTGAACTGCTCAGTAAGCATAGCACACGCAGTAATGATCCCTAGGAATAGTGCACAGTGCTCTGTTCACATGAGACATCACAGTGCACAGCTCATCTAGGTCAGCGCACAGTGCACTTTTAACCCTTCCCTCCTCACCCACACCCCCTCCCCCTCCCCTCACCCACACCCCCCTCCTCCTCCCCTCACCCCCCTCCTCCTCCCCTCGCCCCCCTCCTCCTCCCCTCACCCACACCCCCCTCCTCCTCCTCTCACCCACACCCTCCCTCCCCCTCCCCTCACCCCCCTACCCTAACCCTCACCCACACCCCCTACCCACACCCACACCCCCTGCCCACACCCACACCCCCCTACCCACACCCACACCCCCCTACCCACATCCACACACCCCTACCCACATCCACACACCCCTACCCACACCCACACCCCCCTACCCACACCCCTACCCACACCCCCCTCCCCCTACCCACTCCCCCTACCCACTCCCCCTACCCACACCTCCACCCCTTCCTCCTCTCTCTCCTCCTCCCCCTCCTCCTCCCCCTCCCCCTCCTCCCCCTCCCCCTACTCCTCCCCCTCCCCTCCTCCTCCCCTTCCCCCTCCCCCTCCCCCTCCTCCTCCCCTCCCCTCCCCTCCTCCTCCCCCCTCCTCCCCTTTCTCCCCCTCCCCCCTCCTCCCCCTCCTCCCTCTCCTCCTCATCCATCCTACTCTCTCCACACCTCTCATCCCCTCCCCTTTCCCCTTCTTCACCTGATAATGAGCGTCAGGTGAGTGTAGGGGAGTGAGAGGTGAGAGAGAGAGAGAGAGAGAGAGAGAGAGAGAGAGAGAGAGCACACTCACTCACTCAGAGTAAGTTAAATCTGGTGTGCTAAATCCGTAGACTTTATCCGCCAGCGTTTTAACCTTGACAAAATGCCATAATTGGGTTGGTGACTAATTACTGTGTGCGCCAGTTCTAACCTAACCTAACCTAACCTAACACGAGCTACCTCTATCTATCTATCTATCTATCTATCTATCATTGTTTCTACCTCTCCATCAATCAATCAATCTATTGCTTCCTATCTGTTAATCTATACCTATCCATCCACCCACCCATCCATCTATCTATCCATCCATCCATCCATCCATCCATCCATCCTCTCTCTTTAGAAACCTACCATAAAAATTACCTGTAAAATGCTAATTGACTGCAGCCTCCAGATCCAGGTAAGATAACAAGGACTGCCAAACTTGTCACCTCAAACTCCTAACTTAAGCTAAAAAAAAAAAGTTATCTTATATCAATTAAATAAACAAAAAATTATGAAACGTTTACGTCTTGAAGATGGAAGAATATTGGTTAGGTTAGGTTAGTTTAGGTTAGGTTAGGTTAGGCTAGGCTAGGTTAGGTTAGGCTAGGCTAGGTTAGGTTAGGTTAGGTTAGGCTAGGCTAGGCTAGGTTAGGTTAGGTTAGGTTATATGTAAACTAGACTGAACAGTGTTGCCAATATTGGAGGGAAGTGACGAGAGACGAGGCAGCGTCGCCATCAAAGGAGAAACAGACAGACAGACAGACAGACAGACAGACAGTCAGTGTGTGTGTGTGGGTTCAGGCGGTGTCTTGAGTCACGGAGGTCGGAGAGTGCGGAGGCAAGGAGGGGGTCACGGTAGGGGGTGAGGGGAGGTAATGGAGGTCACGAGTCAAAGGCGGGGGTAAAGGGGATGTAGGGGAGAGTTCACGGGTCAAAGGAGGGGGATGGTGGGGGTAGAGAGAGGTCAGGTCACGGGAACACAAAAGAATTCAGGTCACAACACTCTTAAATCCTGTTGTCATTCTTTTGTTTTGTTTTTTACTTTTGTTTGAGATTCTGTCCGATGATGGGGCGAAGCGGGCCTCCCTCAGCACCCGAAGCTGGTCTGGAGGAGGAAGATGGGGAAGAGGAGAGGAAGGAGGATAATGGGGAGGAAAATGGAGAAGAGGAAGAAAAGGTGGAGGAGGAGAGGGAAGATGGGATAGAGAAGAGAAAGTGGAGGAGAAAGGGAAGAAAGAAAAGGTAAAGAAGAATGATGATAAAAAGAGTGTGGAGGAGGAAGAAGACTAAGCAGCAGAGGAAGGAGGAGGAGGAGGAGGAAGAGGACCCACGAATCTTAACCCTCGCTGACAGACGGAACTGTTACTCGCTGAGGTAGTCACTGAAAGCTTAATTGGGGACTCCGGCATTTTCCACCCTTCTCTCTCCCTCTCTCCCTCTCTCCCTCTCTCTCTCCCTCACACAGTCACTGCTCGTAAGGTTCCCTCCTCACTCAGCAGAAATTAGTGTCCCTGTTGACACTACGTCGCTCCTTGGGTCAAAATGTTCCGACGTGGCTGAGTCAACCAAAGGAAAAGAGAGAGAGAGAGAGAGAGAGAGAGAGAGAGAGAGAGAGAGAGAGAGATGTTGGCGAAGGAACGGTAGTGAAGTGTGTGTGTGTGTGTGTCCAGGATGCTTTTGAGGAGTCTGATTTATCAAGTAGGAGTCAGAAAAGTATGATCGTATATATGAGTAAAAAGGAAGGAAAGAAAAATCCTTCCTTTCCTTTCTCAGAATATATGTATCTGTGTGTCTGTCTGTGTATATAAGACTAGAGTTAGCAGAGAGATAAC